>JAJNNQ010000008.1:10432500-10952500 GCA_027886175.1 Phylloscopus collybita | reverse complement strand
CAAGCCAAAAAGCTGACTTGTGAGGTCAATGTAAAAATAAGTAAGAGCTGTCTTTTTTCAGTGAAAGTTTAAATAAAATAACAACCCGGTGGAGAGTCTGTTTTAACATGACAAAATTAAGACTGGTATTTGAAACCTACTGTTAAGAATCCTTTGAAACTTCATTCCTGTTACTGTGTTCAAACATTTCTATTCTGATGGACAAGTGAAATATGCTCATGCCCTAATAACTGTACTTTCAACACCCAGCAGAAGGCAGACAGCTCTTCTGTCTGGGCAACTACGCTTCGCTGCAATTTTGCAAACCTACTTTAACAACTACCCAGTTCTCAGACATTAGTTCATTTGAGACATTGCTTTCTATATCCCTTTGTGCCAATTAAATAATGAACCCTTTCAACAGCAATTTATAAAATATTAAAAACTTAAGTTTCACTTTTACCTTAAAGTTATCATAAAAAACAAACTAATTTGCAAAAGAAGAAGGTCATAACCGCCTGAAAAGGAAACACAGCTTTGCTAAGACTTAAGAATTGGGGGAAAGAGGGCACAATTAAAGCCTTATACTAATAATATTAATAGACTTGCACTCTTTGTTCAACTCAAAACTAATACAAATGCAAATTTTCAGGAGGGAAGACTTACTACATAAATTAGTTTCAACTGAGGATCTCTAAGACCTTGCACCTACTGGTCCTATATACCCTGAAGGAGCTAAAAGCCTTTGTGAAGAAGTAAGCTGATTTTCTATTTTAAAATTCCTTTCTGGAATCATTAAAGCAATACAGAAGAAGATGTCTCATACAATACCACGAAGGAGGCAAAGAGATCATCTCTAACACAGGTCATCAAAGTCACACTCCAAGAAACTTTTTTAAGCTAGCTCCTGCCTCAGCACAGCTTCTCTCCATTAATGATACTCACGTGAACACCAGCACTGCAGCACATGAAATACCTCAATCACCCTAATTATTTATTTTCATAGTATACAAGTACAGCAGAGCACCCTGCTCTTCCCATTCTACAGAGGGAAGACAACCACAAAATATTCCACTTTAAAAAATTATTTTCAGATTATTTCTACATATTTTTACTCTAACTCTCTTTTTGCCTGTTAATTTTAGTATTTAATTAAGTATCTTGGTGGTCTTGTGGCTAATCCTAGAAAGTTTTAAGTACATACTCCCCATACAGTTTTCTGGCAATGTATACAGTTGTAAATGTTTCAGAGATTGCACGTCTTATAATGATAGGCCTTTCAGATAAGGATGCGTGAGAATATAATAATAACCACAAAATTATTACAAAATGCATCTAAGTAGAAAAAATGAGGTTGTACTTGTACTTAAAAATTAAACCTACTTATTGACTCACTTCTATAGACAGGTTCTTATCCCTCCTCCCGTCCACACACACAGGAGAGGGAATTATGCATGAAACAGTCAAGGCAAAAAAACAACTACCACCAAGTGTGTGAGATTACTCTCACAGTTTTATAATATTCAGTATTGTATGCTTTTTTCCCTGTTGATATTTCACACAGTCTCAAATACAATTGCTTAAAAAAATGTATTACTTGCAGTAAATAGTTTAGAAAGAAATTTATGCATTTTGGAAAAGACTACTCAAGCAAAGTCCATCCTTTCCCACAAGGAGCACAAAGACAAAGCTCAGACTTTTAGGGTATTTCAAACGCATTAGCCTTTAAACCACACAGCAAGCTATGTGTCAAATGTGCAGTCATTCTCCATTCCTCAGGCTGTTTCTAAGAAATAGCTTAAGATTATTCTCTGAAAAAAGCCCTGCATTTGCATTGCCCTCCTGGATGAAATACCACTTCCAAAAAAGTATGAGATGTCTCAAGCCCTGCCAACACAGACCCAGCAGAGGACACAGCTCCTTCCACATGCAGTCAGGGTCCTGCTCCCATTACATGACTCCATCCTCCATCAGACAGAGCAGCTTTTATTATCAGTTAATTCACATCAGCATCACCCACAGCGTTTTTGGTGTCTAACACGCCCTCCAAAATCCAAATAAAAGAGAGGTAGTGATAATTTTTCTACAAAATGCTCTCATCCATGCCTTCAGCTCTTGAATGTATTCTCAGTATACACTGGCATATGCATAGCTGGGACCAATTTTCCTCTGGTTTTTATTTTACATTCACAGTAAACACGATGCTCAGCTATTTCTTCACCACCACGAGTGTCTCACTCCTTGCTGCATATCTAAATACTGTTCAGCAGCCATCTAAGCTATGCTGCTGCTGGAGCACCAGGCTGTGATGCTGCTTCCCGGAGGCTGCACACTGGCTTGCTCCTTTAGGTGGAGGACACCGAGCAGTTACAGTGTTTTATGTTAAAATGCTCTACAAGCATTAACTAATCTGCCCAGTGCCCTGTGAGGGAGGTGAGTATAACTCTCTCCCATTTCACAGATGAAGAAACAGACAGTTTAAGTGATTTGCCCCAGGCCACACAGCGCGGCAGCGGACAGCTGGGATTACCGCGACGCTCCGGGCCCGAGTCCCCAGCCAGCCTGGTGGGCTGCTCACACCTCCCCTGTTCAAAGAAAAACCAAGGTTCCTCCTGCCTGGCCAAGGCAGACCTTCCCTTAGTCAGGCCCTTCAGCAACGAATGGGGTCTCCTGGAGAAAGGCTCATGCACCTAAGCCCAGGCTCTCGTGTTTTGAACTTGCCCCTGTGCACTCTAAAAGCCTCCAACGGAATTCTCCGAATTTTGAAACACTCAAGAACTAGCAAGGAACAGGTCGCTACAAACTACAGGGGTTTTTATTAATTGAGACCCCCATAAAAATACTGGTAGAATAAGAGAGGCTCCACAGTCTCCTCCTCTTACTACCCCGTGGTTTAAGCTTCTTAGAGCCTTTTAAGACGGATTGAACCAGAGGCTGTTGTCCAACTTTGTCACATCCAATAATCTGAGCCAAGTCTGACATGGCTTTCAGGTGAACCCATGTAGTTCCTATTTACATGTCTCAGCTAAACCACTTGGAAAGATAGTTCAATGTCACAGCCCCCCAAAGCTTCTAGGACTGTTCTCCTGGACTACCAAAAGGAAAAGGTATTCGAACCAGGAATCCTGAAAAGCAGATTTCCTCTGCACAGCAGCCTTTCATACTTAGAGGCAGCAAGATTTCTTTACATTTAGATCACTCTTTCCCTGCTCCTTTATTAGTCTGAAAGGACTTCACTGGATTTCCTTATACCATGATTAGTCATTTTTAAGAAGCAGCCCTCTGCTTGCCACAAATACACTGGTAGAGGAAAAAAATAATTGGGGAACGCATTTCATATTGTTGAAATGAAGTCCAGCGGAGCCAGATTTTACACGACATGACAACGTACTAATGCCAAACTGACACAAATTCTCATCTATGCATTTTGGCTTTAATGGGTTAATTAGCTTGGCTGGATACAAATTTTAATTATCTGAGTTTGACATTAATGTCCTTGGAGTGTTGTCTATAAGGATTTGGGGAATCATAGACATTATTTTAGTTACTTCTGGAAACTGTGTGTTACGCTGGGATTTAAATAGTAAGAACAGACAAGAATAGTGAGAACAGGTTGATCTATTTTGAAAAGTCAGACTTTGTGAAACAGGACAAACTGAAACTAAGTTGAAGCCTAATGTACCTGGTCTTTGGGGGAGTCTCATGGATATAACACAGGAAATAATCTCCTTTGAGGATAGGTGACAGGACAGAAAATTTTAGATTAAGTGTAACAAAGAATTCTGTATGCAATTAAGATTTAGAGTAAAGATCTTCTTGCTGCCTAACACAGTTTCTCATGTAGAAGATAACCAGTCTTAAACACAGTTATTTATACACAGTGTTGATACAGGCCAGGAACAACACCTACCCCAGTTACTGAGAGTGGCTCAGTTCCTCCAGAGCGAGAACCAGGAGGTACAACCTGAAGGCAGAATCTCAGTAGTTCATACTCTCACCATGGAAATTACATGTATTTTAAGTGCATTACTTCTTTTCCTACTTTTTAGGGTCTGCAAAAGTAGATCAACCACCAGAGGATTTCTGAATGTATTTTCAATAAATATATATTTAATCAGCAGCAGAACTTTTGTAGTCAATACTTTTCCAACAAACTACCACTTGAAACAAGTAAGAAAAAAGAAAGCAGTATCTACTAGAAGATTTTCAAAACATCCTTCTCTGGTCTTCTATTCTTTTCTATTCCTTTTTCTAGAAATGGATTTAAGAATGAAAAGAGAATCCTGATGACTTTTTGTATATATGAATTTAAGCTCTCTTTTTGCTTGCAACAAGACATGTAAATTCATTCCTTATAAAAGCAATTGCACCAGTTCTTTAAAATGCAATGCAACCCTTTGTGCAGTAGCTTTTCACCCTTTAAAAACAATCTTCATTCTGTTTTCCATGTTCCCTTGGTACCAAAACCAAAATCTTTTGGATTTTCCTCTGTAAAAATTTGTAAGGCAATTTGGCTTTAGCAACACTAAGTAAATGCAATGCATTTCTCTTTTAGGCTCATACACCTAAGTAATTGCTAGAATTATCTGAATACATTTAAATTCCTCCTAAACGAAGGAGGGTGGCATTCAGACAACTCCTCTGTTGCCCAGTAAGAATCATAAAAAAGGTAAGGGCTTATTTGAATCACAGTATGTAACTTAACAGAAAGGAGTCTATTCTCCTTACTTTGTTCCAGTGTGTTCTGGTTAAAATACCCAGACTGTGGTCCTGTGAGAAGCCAAACACCTCCTGGGAACTGCAGAGCAAATTTAGAGCACTTAGCACTGCATTGAATCAGCTCCTAACTTAACAAGGGTAAGGAAGGAACTGAGGGAGGTTATCCAACTAAGAAGTGATAATCACAAAAAATGGTAAAAAAAAAGTTTAAAAGCACAGCAGAACAGAATTCTCTGCTGTGTAGAAAAAGAGCAGAAAAAAATTTTTTTTAAATATAAAAAAGGCAAAAGATGATTCTTTTTGTAGCATTGCCTACACGTTTTGTTCTTAACCCCAAAAACTGTAAGTAGACAAGTCAGTGTTATATTATTTAGAGTATCAGGGAAGATATTTTTACCCTTGGATAAAACATTAAAACCTCCAAAGGCCTCACTCATTCACAGATGGGAAATGGAAAGCCTTCCTATCATGTATTTTGGAGACAAAACCCTTTTTTCTGGAAATGCTGATAAGGAACAAATTCAAACTGGTCCTCATCCACCCGGATCATCTCATTAAAACAATGGTATCTTTTAACGCTGTATCCTGAGCTATCGGTCAATTTTGATTGACACAAATATTTGTATTAGGGGTTACACACTGCAATTTACAATTGGGGACTATCACAATACTGTATGTTAATGTAATCAGTATTTTCATTTCATGAATTCATTTGCAGCATGACACTGCAAGGGTATTCTTACATATACTGAAGACACAATTGCTAAGTAGTTCAACAATTCTCCTTTAAGTGGGATTTTTTTTTTTAATCTGATAAATTTTTAACACAATAAAACCACTCCTAGTTCTGTGTGCATGTTTTAATTTCCCACCTTTTAAAATGTTTAGACACTTGGAATACCTAGCATACTGAATTAATCCACAAATATTTACAAGAAAAATCTATTTAATTTCCTTCTATAGTAACTACCACAGGGACTATTGTAATGAAAAATTTCCCATCTTAAAGAATTAATGCGATTACTGATATGGAGAAGAAATGTAATTTATATCATCACAAACACGTAAAAGATATAATCCCATATTCACAAAAAGAATCTTTATTCCCTCTTTGAATTCTGAGACAATACAGTCTTGCCTTGAGGAGAAGAGAAATATTATGAAGTACCTTAAGCAAGATAATTGTAGGAGAAAAAAAGTACAATTGCATTATTGTTGTGCTAAACTGTGACATACTTAAAAAGCTAATTTCTTTTATTTTAATGGAATTTGGTGTGCATATCCTCTAATCTACTTCCGTATTTCTTCATGTTTTTACACACAAACACATGTGTGAAGTGTTCCCCGTTATCTGTATTACCTGGTTTAATGAACTGCAATGAATTTAAAACAATTAAAAGTATACTTGGCAATTCTATAAACTTCACTCTATTTATTAATTATTTTGGAACTAAATATCTAGAATGTCACAAAAATGCACAGCAAAATAAAGACCTACTGCAACTCAAATATTATTCAAGAAGACACAATCAATATTTGATGAAAAGGTAACATTTGACATGAGTGACTGTCCCAAATTTTACCAAATACATTTCAACCAATCACAGTGCTGAACAATTTGCATCTAAATCAAAAGCTAAGCAAACAGAAATGTATCCCCAAAATAGGGCTTTCTACAGCTATGTCAGCTAAAGTGCATTTAAAATTCAGTACAGTCACCCTTCAATTATTCCTTTCAATTAAATATTTTAACCAAGAAATTAATCTACTGTGGCTGGGCATTTCTCTATTCCACAGAAGCAAACATTTTTTCACCCATTCTCCTTTAAAAAGCAAATTTAACAAAACTAGTAAGACAAAAAGGATGACCTAATTAGTACTAAGTAATATTTAAAGCTTTTATATATAGTACACTTTTATTGCTACCCCTAACTTCCAAGGCTTTATACTGACTGATATTGTTTGATTTATCTGGCACTACTGCTGCGTAAGCATGCAAATTCACATCCTCCATTCTTGTATGCACACAACATACAGAGAAGGAGTCACACTGCAAAGAAAATGCCCTGTGAGCTTTGATCAAATGACCTGTTAGGCACTGGGCTGCTCGAAGGCCAGCAGGGACAGCCCTGGTGACTAGAGGTCTCCAATATACAGACCCACACATGAGCCAAAGGCAAGAAGGAAAACTCCCCAGAACCAGCAAGGAAGAACACTCAAAACTGTTCTAGGAATCTCTAACCCTTGTCTGCCTGATAGACAGAAAACTTGAACCCCGAACAGATGCTCTCCCACTCTTCATCATTCAGCACAGACACGAGAGATGACGTGCAATGAAAATATCTTGCATTTATTTCCTTACAGTCTTAACTTCTGTTAAAGCACTGAATTACTGGGGCTGTACTAATTAAGTTTGTTTCAGTTATCTGAACAGATCTGACCAGCTTGTTATGAAAAAAACACCCACCTAAAATAAACAGAGTAATATTGGATAAAAAAAATGTAGGTCACTGAAGAAAGAAACCATCAACAAATATAGACAGGTTTATTTCAGCTTGAGCCTCTCTTTGCTCTGTTCAGGCCCCAATTCCTATATATCAAAGCCTTTAAGCACACAGTGGCCTTAAACACATGCTTAAAAAAGCTTTGTCCCGTTAGGACCTTCTGCCTGGCACGCAGGACGTTGGGGACTGCTGGCAGTGTAATCCCCTGCAGTGAGCCTGCCCTCCTTTCCAGTGTGTGTGACCTACTCTTGGAATTTATGTCCAAAACAAAAAGATTATGTACAAAAAAATCAAATCACGTTGTGTCAATGTGATGATAAACGCCCAATACACACCACCCTGTAAACTTTACTCCCAAAACGCCACTGAAAGCAGAAGTCACACCCATGAAAGTAACTACAGTGCAATAAACACACAAAAGAGACTTTAAACTAATATTTGCCAAAATCAGTCCTGCAAATTTGTGCCACAAGCAGCTAATTCCTGTTACACAGCAATGGCCTACAAGTCTTTCACATACATAACTTTTTTCCTTAGAACAAACTAATGAAATCTCCAATACTCTTCTCTAAGTTGCATTCATTTAGCATGAAAATTGTTTGAAGAGTTTAAGCCAGCTGTATTTTTTAAGCGAGAAAAGTGTATCTAGGAAAGAGGCAGCCTTTTTCCAGAATCATATGCACTAATATGTTTTGTGCCATCTAAAACTGAGAACAGTCCTTTAAAAAAAGTTTTTAGTTAATACCAGTGTTTTGGAGCCTCCCACTGGCAGCCATCACACAGCTGAAGTGAACTATCAGCTGAATGGAGGGTTTATATCCAGCATCAATGACTATTTTGCTTTGAAGGAAATTAGTATTTCTGAGTTCGTATTTTAAATGCAATTTAAAAGATCATAAAGGAAAGAATTCAGCATTTATTGTGTGTCTCCCAGCAGACTACTTAATGTTCAAACATCTACGATGCAAAGGTCAAATGATTTCACTGAATGTAACGGTGACAAAAGTATTCTGCAGCACTGAAAAAAGAAAAAATGGTGTGATCAAGGAAAAAGATCTGGACCTGGGATCTCACAAGAGTCACGATAAATAATGTAGATTCAGTTCAGTAAGAAAGAAAATTGCAAAGTTGTGTCAGGAGAACCAGATTAAGAAAGATAATAGGTAAAATACAAATTACATACTTTTGTCAAGGCCCTTTATAGAGGAGTATTTTAAAGTAATATAGCAAATGAATTTTTATAAAAAAAATCCTCAACCCGTTTTACATAAATACTGCCAGAACAGAATTGGAAAAAAAGCTTATTCAGATGGGGAGCCTCTAGGGTATTCTGCTGCAGGTACCAACATGGATAGCTGCAGTCAAACAAAAATCCAGTGTAAATAGTTGTGGTAGGTGTAATATACACAGGGCAAAGCTGCACTGAGCACCCTCTGAGGAACAGGACAGATTACAGGTAAACTAGTATGAAAAAAATCAACTCAAATGCTTGTATCAGGCAAATAACAAAGGCTAACAGGCACTAATTTATTTTCCATTTTGTTGTGCTTTTTCCTCCTTGATGCTTACATCAAATATTTTACACTGTCCTTTCTAACAAAGAAGTTCCAAAGTGCACCAAACACAGCTCTTGCTCTGGTCCTGGCTGTTGATCAAAGCAAAGATGTCAACAGCAGCTGCAAAGAGCTGGAAACCAACCCAGGAATTGCCCCTGTGTTATGTTTCTGTGTAAGTTGAATTTGGTGGTGATCAACTGCACGGGATCTGGGAAGATCCAGGAGATCACTCCACACCAGAGGAACTCAGGGCAGGAGGCAGAAATGCAGCTGAGCAGCAAGTATAAAAACCAACAAGCAGGAGGAAAGTATGTGTAGAGAGAGGAAAAAAAAGGGAAAACTACATGGCCAAAAAAAAAACCAAACACCCCAAAAAAACCACCAAAAGAAAAACAACAACAACAACCAGAACACAGGACAAGGCAGCACAGAAATAAGAAACAAGAACAAAATATAGGGAATAAGGTAACTAAGAGAAAAAGCACAAGGCTTTTGTGCCACTTGTCCACTTTCTGGAAGAGAACACAGCATTTGTCACATTAAAAAAAAAAGTCAAAGGGGATTTTTACTTTGGTTTCTTTTCCTAATTAGTCATATGCAATCGTCTCAAGCAAAGATGGAAGATGAAGTGCTAAACTAAGATTACACCTGAATGGGACTTCTGTTTGTGAGCTCACAAAAGGAAAAAAGAAAACAGTGTAGATATCACTAATTGTATGTATTAATACAAAGGTACATATTTTTAATCATTAAATTATGTTCAGAAACATACATACGTTTTTTTCTGTGCTCAACCAGCTCAATAGCCTGCTTTGCTGAGCATTTTGAAAACCAGTTGTCCCCCAGCAGAACAGTGATCTCATTGGTGTGGACAAGCTTTCCTGGCATGAAGGCAAGAGGACCAAAAGGTACCTGTCAAAGACATAGACATCACTAATGAAAATAAAACTTAGGCAGTCATACATGCTTTACTTTTTTAAAAAAGTAAAACACAGATTTTAAAAAAAATAAATTCTACAGCAGCTATTTAGTGACTAACCCATCATAAACACTCAAGTGACCAGATCCACTTGTATTCAGTATTGGACTTAGAAAATCTGAAAACTTGAATTTCACCAGACAACTTGTTTTGTGACATAGAACCATAGTACAGCTGAATGCTCACTTGGAAAACACATTCACTTCATTCATCTGAACATATAAACCTTGATAATACAAATTATTTGAGTTATATGCAGACTGCGTTCATTTCCTAATAAAAGCCAGATTAGCTTTGCTAAAATTTTCTAAAATACTTAAATAGGTATGATCTACTCAAAGGTGAGCTGCTCTTTTCAGAATCTGTCTTGCTAACAGTAAGTACCCAGAAACTCCAGTGTAAGACCTTAGGGCTCCCAGCAGGACCACAGACAAGTGTTTAATCTCACTTTGGTGGGATTCACCAGGCTGCAAACCTCAACCTCCCCCAGGGATGCTCCACAAGCAACTCTCACCCTCTAACTGCTCTCCAGGCACGAGGACTATAGATAGGACACTTCAGGCAGGAGGACATAGGTGGCAAACACATTTTAGAACTTTACATCTGCTTCCTAAAATGTGAATCCCCCATTTTAACATACATTGCAACATCCAGGACACTGGTTTCATGATTTAAGACATTTTCTACTGCCCAAATTTTACAGACAGTGCTTGGGCAAGCCCTCTGGGTGAGAAGAAGCCTTGGCCACCCCTACCCCTGTCCCCTGCAGCAGCCCTGGCATTCCGACCCCAGGCCCACTGCCACCTGCCTGGCTGCCTGTGGGCTTCCATTGTGAAGAAATTAGGAGACCAAAATCAAATTAGACCTAAAATGGAGGTGGCATGAAGATAAGAACCACATCCACATCAAGCCTCTCTCTTTTTAGGGTAAAAAGAGATCTCTCACAGACTTGTATCAGCTCCCTCTACTTTGTTCTTCTGCCTTCTTCCTCAGCACAGCCACTTGCTTTCCCATTTTGTTTATGCTGAAGCAGAGCACTTAGCCTAGTGGATCTGTCTTCTTGGAAAGCAATCTTCCCTCTCTTCCATATCCTGGAGGGTCCCAGTGCTGGAAACACTTCTCCAGCAGGCAGGACCTGACATTAAGGGTATGCAGAATGTGCTTTTCCTACCCATGTGCCCTCCCTGACTTGGTTTTAAAGTAGCTGACTGCACAAGTTGCCTGTTCACTCTTCCCCCAAAATGATGAAAGCAAAATTAAAAGCATATGAAAATATTTGGCTAACAGGCTAGGAACTGTTTTTATACATTTAAAGTAACAGATGTGAGTTAACATTGCTGCTTCAACTAAGAATATGCCCTATCCAGCTTTCTTTCAAAAACAGGGGAGTTTCTATGCTTCAAAACAACACAATCTTTATGCTTTACATCATGTGGCCACACATACACACATGATAAATGGACTACACACATAAAATCCAGAGCTGTATCACCAGCAAAGGGAAACCCTCCCTTTTCCCACATGGTGAAGTGTACTCCAACATTGTCTTACTAAAAAACCAACTCTGTATCTGAGCCAGGCTGCCAAGGAAGGCAGCAGTCAGGCACTGAGTGCTGAAATCAGCCACTCAGTTATGTGCAGTACAACTTTCCTGCCTTCAAGGATGTATCTTGAGTTGAACCTGAGAAGTGAAGAGGTAAAAAAAGAGAAAGAGAAGCCAATTTGTTCAAAATTTTGGTAAGTGCAAGCCAACAGGGCAAATTTAACACAGGGAGCTGTGCAGTTGTTAGGGAAGATTCAGGGCACCAGAAAAGATTGCTATGTCAATGGGAAGATTGGTGGAACAAAAATTAGCAGCACCTTTTTATGTGAAAATCAATGTTCCAGGGTTTATTTCCATGAATCAGGAAATACTACAGCCACTTTCTTCTCAGGAAATGACTAAGTACCGTAATTCAGTCATAATTATAGTTTTCTATACAATAGATTTACATATCAAACATGTCAGGTTTTGTGTTAAGCATTTATGTCATCAGCTTTCAGTTGTCAGTAACACTGTAATTTATAATGGATTTCAAAGAAAAGAGAAAGAAACAAAAGCAAAGGTTTAACTATTATCATAATAAACGTAACATTACTAAGTACTAGCAACCTGACTAACACCTCACCCCCAGTGCAGGCAGCCCAGGTTTTAACAGTTTTAGCCCATTTTCTTGTGTGACCCCTGCCATGTACATACCATGATATCGTAGGACAACTTGTCAGGCAATGTCTGGAGTCGTTCCTGAAGAGCCTCATAATCACTCTCCACCTTCTTCCTGTTGACAAATTCAAGTTGATTCAATTTCACAGCTAAAGTAAAGAGTTAATGGTTTTCTGCTAGTAAATCAAAAACACAACCAAAAATACAGAAAAACTAACTGTTTTACTCTAACACATACAGCTGACAGATTAATAACACATTAATAAAAGACATGGAATGACAAACATAATAGCTAGATTATTTTCTAATAATGTGTATTAAGACAGGTACATGATTATTTTAGATTGTGCATGTCTCATTCAGAATTAGAATTTTTCATGGTGCAAAGAAGCAGATCTTTCACTAGGATTTGGAGCACCTCACTCCATGTTCAAGTCCAAGTTATAACACCATCAATATTCAGAAAACAAACTGGAAATCCAGTTTATGTTTTGTAAGAGGCAAATTCTTCACACTATCATTTGTAATACAGAGCTCATATACTGGCCTTGGTTTGAGCTGACATAAATGAGCAAAATTTTAATTAATTCTGATTTTCCCATGAACTTTGTGTTCCTATCAGAACAGAGTCAACACTCCTGAAAGATGGCTCGACCACCAGGATTCTGTCACATATTCAAGCCCAGACGAGGGACAAACATCCCTTCTGATACTTCTCTACCTAAACTGTAAATAAGGCTCATGCTACGTGTTGCTACCCAGGACAGAAATGGTTTGGTGAACTGGACAAGGTACTCATTCCCACAGCAGACACCTGGCTTTTCACAGGACTTTGCAAGAAACAGCATTTCAGTGGTTGCAGGGATTTTTCTCTGTGTACAAAACAAGCAACTACGCTCCCTCAAAAAAAGCCTTCTTTCGTTAAGGCATTCTTAAATTCTTAAATTTGTCTGGAAAAAGTCTTTTAATGGACCCCTGCCATTCTAAAGATGGTCAGAAATCAGCTCCAGCATGAAGTAGCTGGCATATAAATGTCAGGTTTGATGATATTGTTTACTTGTACTTCAAAACAATAAACATATATAAGGCAGTAAAATTTGCAATAAAAGGCAACTGAAAGCACAGAGCAGCACACTTAACAACACTGACCCAAGATGCAAATTACAGGTTTTCTGAGGATGATTCAGGAAAGCAATCTATAAATGTGCTGAAAAATGAATGTCATAATTGATAACACAACTCTCAAAATATTAGCATTGATTTTCTTAGATTCATAAGCAGAGTGAAATCTTTTTCAGCATTCATTATGAAAAATTAACTGATATTCTTATGTTTTGACTCATTTGCTTCACAGTTAAACTCTGCTGTAACCACCCCACTTTATACCTATTTTAAGTTGTTAAACTCATCCTGAAAAAAAGAATTTAGGTTTTTATGCAACTTGGACATTAAAACCATCTTCCACATAACTGATTTACAAAAGATGCTTGCTGCTGCTGCTTTGCTCTGACAGCAGATTTCTCCCAGACATTTAAGGCAAGTCTTTCTGTCCGTTGCCCACATAAGAGTGAAAACATAATTCACTTCCTTCAAAGAGGAAGGACAAACTCATGAATCTTAGCAAAATGCACTGAGATGTTTTGGGGGAGGAAGGAATATAATGAAAAGTTGGTGTCAACAATAACAATCAATTACTTAATGCTATTTACAGAACCCAGCCTTCGCCTCGGAGAGATCTGGATTTGAGAAATGGACTCCAAGCAGCCACTGAAAAACAAGGCCTGGCACATGTCTCAAACACAGAATAGGACTCCATGGAAAGAGCCTGGCATGAAAATCCCCCCTCACAGAAGGATTAAACATTCCCATCATTTCATGGCTGAAAGTCACTCAACATTTCTTCATTAACCTGAAAAGAAGTCCCTGTCTTTAAGGTCTGACTGCTTCGTGTTACTGAATAATCTGATCAAGGTCCAGGAGAAATCACTTGCCACAGAAGCTGTGCTACTTTATAGGCAAAGCATCCTGCTTTTCTTGTACTGGGACTGCTGCCCTTTGCTGAGCAAACCTCCACCATGGCAATCTCTAAAAGTGGGGTCACATCCTGAACTGGGCCACGCAGATAAAGAAAATTTAAATTGATCCTTTTAAATTGGCCTGAAACAGCATTACTTAAGGAAGGAAGCTCCCTCTTCATGTACAGCTGATACTTTCATGAGCTCTGGGGTGTGCCAGTGCTACAGCCTGCCACAACAAGCAAGGAAGAACCAAAGGGAAAGGGGAGAAGAATACTGGGACTCCAGCTATGAACATGCCCCTAGAAGGGGAAATGCATGTCTAGCTATTAATCCCATGCCCAACCCATTACTGGATTCATGGCTTTAGAAATATACTTCAAAAAGTGCACTGAAAAATGGAAAAGAAAATAATTTAATGGAAATATATTGAAGCTGAGCATTTTAAAACCCTATTGTTATTCACCCAATTCTATTTAACATTCTTCTGTGTCACTGACTACTTAAAAGGTCTTACATGAACAAATTATTCAGTTGAAACAAGAGCACTCAGCTCTTGCACAATCAGGTTTTAAATAAGAGTCCTAAATTTTAATTTTTTTTATGAAGTAAAGATTGTATAGATGCTATACAAACTGCTTTTCTATATAAAAGAAATCAGTAAGTTATGTTTTCATTAGAGGTTCTGTGCCAAAAACCCCCAAATTCATGGAGTCGTTGCCAGAGTTTGCATAAAAGCAAACACAGGAGCAACTCCTCCTTTCACAACCAACACTCCCAGGCCACTCCACAAACCTCAGCCATTGCAAAAAGGAAAATAATTGTCACAATTTTCCAAACTTTTAAAAATCTTCTCATATTTTAAAGCGTTCTGCCAAACAGTTTATTTCTGAAAAGCACTGTTTCTGAGTGGAAGAATGCACATGCAGAATTTCACATGGGAGCCAGTAGGCACAGACACTGCAAAGCTCCTGAGAAAGTGCATGAGCTGGATATATTCTGCCTGCCTTCACCACAGCAGCACCAGTAGGCACTTCAATATTTCCCTTATTGAAAATTAATGCAGCCTCTGAATTTTAAACATAAATGAAACATATTAGTTTTAGATTATTTTTGCAAGCCAATAGTCAGAATTTAATATGATGATGTGTATAGATTGCCTTGATTTTTTTCCTCTTATCCAGCGCTTGCAGCCTATGTGCATTTAAACTAAAAACATTTGATACACACTAAATATAAATTATTTGCTTGGAGATCTTTCAGGCATGAAGAAAAAGCCTCTTAAAATAAATTTAAAATATTATATGCTTGATGGTGTATAACCAAAGGTTTAATCTCACCACTAAAGGGGCAGTTGCTGTGATTCTGCAATAACCCTGCAGACAATAATCAAGACAGCTCCTGTTGTTCTCTCAGTAAAATCATGGTAAACACAGCATGGATATATCGTAATTTGATATCTGTAAGATCAACTGTTATATCTCACAGTAACTCATAATATAAGATTTCATTCACCATTAAATGTACATTTTCCTCAGATGCCATACAAAACTACTATTTACTAGGTATGTTTTCTATTAACCATAGATTGCCAACAGAGAAAAAAATGCCCAGAGATAATTTTTTTATATAACAAACCATTTATTTTAAGTATTACAAACTAAGCTTTAGCACGTTCTTTACTTGGGGGGAAGGGGGGGAAAACAGCGAAACATTACTTTCCACATTGTTTCAGCACATGCAGGGGAGCAACTGGAATTTCTCTACTTGCTCCATAGTTAGAAAACAACAGTAATTCTACCCTGAGAGCACCTTTTCACTATTCAAGCAGATTAAGCATTCATCCACCAAGGTTACCTGGGCAAAAATGACAGATGAGATAGGTTTTTAAAGGAGAAGTATAAACACTGAGGCTCACTGTATTTGTGATTTAATTATATCAGTGAGAAACAAATATATTTTAAGGAGAGGACATTACAACAATTCCGAGCTATCACTAACTATAGTCCCCAAAACAATGCTAGCAGGATTTGACACCCATCAGAATAAACAGCAATACTTTACTACAACACAACTAGGTTACTCATCAGTATTTTAGACATGAAGGCTTTTTTTACTTACCAGTGCTGGATTTTTTCTTTGCAGCCAGTGACCACCTGTCATTAAAACAGATAACTACTCATGAAAAAAAACAAGGCTAAGCACACAGCTGCAATGTCAATGCATCAGAAACTAGAACAGGAGCTTTACAGATTTGGTGCTGTCTCTATCCACATTTTTATTTGTCAGGGCAAAGGCGTGTGAATGGTCGTTCTTAAGCAGCACACTTTATCACAGGCTAATGCAGAGTGATAACCACAGAAAAAAATTACAGCTTTGCACTTCTTATTTTGGTACAATACCTGCTCTATAACTATTAGGTGACACAGTATCTGAGATAAGTAGCAGTTTGTGCAATCTGCCGATCTATTTTCAGTGTTACATGTTTGCAGAGTAAGAAAACAACATAAATTATAACAAGACATCAATGTAACTCCCATACTCAGTCATTAAAAAGCAAAACAAATGAATCTCACAGCACCAAAAACATTTTTCCTCTATCAGTACATCAACAAATGTTTCCACTGCCCACTTTAACTCGAAAAAGCACAAATTAACTTTGTGCTATGTACAAATACATGGATATTTGACAATGTGATGGGCTGCTGGCTTCTCTTCTTTCTGGGTCTCAAAAAAGTAAGTTTTAATGTAAATATTTCACTTACTTCCTTATGCCACAGGCTTTCCCAAGAGATACAATAGAATTTACAAAATAAAGTACGTTGTTAAAATTAAATACTTTTATATTTTTAACTGCAATTTTTTGACTATTTATAGCAAACAGGCAGGATGCTGAAACCTGTGACCTTCTCTGCCACAATTACATGGAGATTTTGTCTTTCAAAACATATTCTGATCTCTGAATAATAGTTACCAAAAATACAACACAAACAATTTCATTCAATTATATGAAATGCAATGAAGCCATGAGGCAGTTAAATATGTCTAGACAGCTTCTCAAATATAAGCATTTTCTAGATTTTTTTTACAAATTTCATTTTTCCTATAGCCAAAATAATGCTAACATTTGAAAGCAATTAATGAGAAAATTTGCAGAGAAAACAATAACATACATTCAAGTACCACTTGAAATCACTGGAGCAGATAATTCTTTTTTTTTTTCCCCCAAACAACAGAATGAAAGAATTTTTTTTTTTCAGTTAGCATATGTGCAGCTTTTGCATAACAGATCTCAGACCCTGCACTTCCTACTCATGTAGGAGTAAAAAAATGGGACTACTTTGTGAGCTAATAATTCTTTAAACAGAGCAAAGTTCTTAAATGAAAAGGATCAGCTTTACATTTGTGGTTACGTTATTTCATAATCCATCAGGACAGTCAGCCAGGTAGCTCATCCCACATAAGCCAAGTTTAAATTTATCATTTGCTTTAAACTCCTACAAATCAAATGCCTAGCAAAATAGCTTCCTTAATGTGCAAGCCAACTATTTTTAAGCTTGAGAGTAAATACACAGACTTGTACAAGACATCAAGCCAGAAATCTAATTCATACTATTAACATGAAGCCCATTTTAAGAGTAAAGTTTCTGCACAAGACATAAATTGTCTGGTAACAAAGCTAAGGCACACTGGAGCCCATCACTAACAAGTCAAGGAGTCCAAGCCCATTCTATCCACATCCTTCATCCCTTCACATTTGGCAGCGATTGTGAAGTACACAACATAATTCAGCATATAAAAATGTTTATGAAATCCTTTAAGAAAGTTTCAATTTAATTGCCCCATTGCAGATGAAGATGGAAAAGACAGGAAGCTTTCCATTCCCAATACATGACTTTCCACGCATGAAGTGAGCTGAAAGCACAAAAAGAAAAGCCCTGCAAACCATAAGAGCAGCATGTTCATTAACCTCTACATGATAATCCTTTCGTAGCTGCATATTAACTAGTTACATATTCATAATCATTTACATTATTTAGAGGACCTTCTATGAAAATTTCCAGGCTATATCCATTAGCCACAATGTTAAAGGTTACAGAAGATAGTCTACTTAATGTTTCCAGGAAGCTTTTTTAATTAGTAAATATGTAAATTGGGCACATATGCTTTTTATGTTTTTAAGAAACAGTCCATCAGTAAAACAGCATAGGGGCATGTGCTGTTTCCATCACCCTTTATCCCCCTTTAAGAAAAAAATTAAAAAAAAAAAAAAAGAGAAAAATCAATAACACCAATCAATTTTAATTTAATTCTTCTTCTTTGATATAATCTCTCTTGAAGGGATACCAAAGGGTGGAACCAACAACAAACCTTTTCATTTCAGTGGCCAGCATAAAATGAGAGCTTTTACAGAAGTGCTAAGATATACCACCTTAAAAATATTGCAGGCTGCACTTCTGGAACTGAAGTCTATTAAAAGAATAGAGAGAATAAATATTGAAAAACAGATGGAGATCAATTATGCATATGACCTTTATTAGGTCAGTCCCACTGTTTGGATAACAACTGGTTCTTAACACAGCAAAGAAAACAGATAAATATATAAACAAATCTTTGATTCTTTGCCTTTAATCAAACACAGGAAAATCATTAGTCTATCTGCCACACATAATTTATATCCAGAGTTACAATTAAAGAATGAAAAACCCTTTTAGGGTAAATAAAATAAATGACCTGCTTGTTTGTTCACTTGAGTTCAATTTACCTGGACAGCTAGTGCCACCAAGTATGCCTTACTTTTAAGACATCATAGTGAAGGGGTATCAACAAACTCTGAATTCTCCCCTTTCAGGCCTAAAAATGTATGAGTTTGTGAATGCACACAGTTATCAGTGGCTTATCTGCATACTAAAATATTTAATAAACTACTCTTGCAGCAGATTTAACATTAGGTCTGGTTATTAAAACAGGATGCACTAGTCAGAAAACATATACCATAGTCTTAAAAGAAAGCAAATAAGCAAATATCTCGTTTCCTTCCTTTCCACCAACAGCAAGTTGCTAAAATGCAGTGCTTCTCAAGGCCCTGACCTGCCAGAACCACACCTGCAAGCTCCACAGGCAGCCCCTGGGGACAGGGGAGGGGCCATCCCTGCACACCTGTAACCCAAGGTGTAATTCCTGCTGGATTAAACCCAAACCCCTGCAGCAGGAGATTATGTGCTTGTTCTGCTCTCACTGCTGTGTGCCTGAGCTATTTCTAGGGTGTTGCTGCTTTTAGGGAATCCCTCGTTCGTAGGTGTCACAAGCAGAGCATGAGGATCAGCTTTAGACCAGGTGATCACGTCCCAGGTGTCCCCAGCTCCACCGAAGCAGTGTGGCCCCAGGGCAGATTGCAGGCTAATGACTCCAAATCACCCCCAGGCAATTACTATCATCCAGCCACCGACCTCACTAGCTGACCAAAGACAGAGCGAGCATTCCTTCTGTCTGCAACACATTCTCCCTTCCCAGTCTATCTATTTATATGCTACCTTCTCCATGATCCTGCATCCAAAGAGTTCAAAATCTCCTCCAGGAATTCAAGTGAGCAGCACTTTGCAAAAGCACTGCACTGATTCTGCAGGCTGAGTTAGAACCACGAACTCTGGTCAGGGCTCCTAACTCAGCAGCCAGGCTCTACAATCCCTTCCAACATTCTCCTTGGCAATGAGGACAGGTGAGAAGGATGCTGTAGCACAAAGCAGATCCTTACCTGTACATGCCATGGGTTTCTAACCTATTCCACATCACCCCAGCAGGTCCTCACTGTACTTCTCTCCTGCACCTTATTTTTCCTTATCTGTTACTTCTGCACGTGCTCCTATTACCAACAGCTGAATACAATTCTCTGTGTGCTTCTGATTAACAAAGTGGTGGCACAAAATGCTCTCCTCTCCATTTCCAGACTACTTTGTTTTATTCAGGTACTTCTCCAAAGTGGGGGCAATGCAAGTCAATGTTTCTCCCTACTGAGCACCTGGGCACTGCCTACAAAGGCGCTGGGTTTAGCACACAGGGCAATTCTCTCGTCTCTTCTGAACAACAGTAAAACAAGCTGCAAGTCAGAACCTTATTTGTGTCTCATCTTGTGAAAAACTGTAAGCTACAAAGCTGCTCCTGGTGTCATCTGCAGGCAGTTTGGGGTACCAATGCTAAACCTGCTCTATGTGAATCATGCAGGTATGTTCAAGTCCAGAGAAGCAGAAACTTTTGTTTCTAAGGTGGAAGTTAAATAAAATGAAAATGATGAAAATAAAAATGTCGCATTAGATTAGGAAGAGGTCCTAAATGAATGAGACCATTTCCACGCTTGCAAGTATGAAGGTAGAAATGTGAAACACAGCACAAAAGCAAAGGTTCCTTTTAAACAAGTTGCAAGTTAGACACCTAAGAGGCCAAACAAATGTCTGCTGGTTCTACATGCACACTTGAGCATTTTGCTTCAAAACTGTGACTCACAATTTGGCTGGTCTTCTGAAATTAGAAGCTAGGGACACAGATCTAATCCCAGCTCTGATTCTGTTTCTTCTATATGGCCTTGAGCAAATCACAACCTCTCAGTCTACATTTCTTCATCTTCAAAATGGGGATAATAGTATTAACCTACCCACCTCAGAGTGTTTAATGATGATTAATTAATGTGAGAAAAGCACTCTAAAGATGTAAGAGCACTATATAAGTGATAAAGCATTATTTACCACTTGAAAAGTAATCTGAATAAAATCAGATATGCAAGTAATTTGTTTACATGTAGCAATAATATAATTTGTGACTATTTAATCTTGAATTAGTCTCACTTTAAACACCCCTTTCAATCACATTTCCAGTTACTTAGGGAAAATGACAGTATGGAATACTTTTTGTGCAAGCAAAGCAAGTAATGAGGTGGTAATTAAAGTAAGGGTCTAATAAAGTCTAAAACCAATGACTTGCCTTCAGGAGACTGTCCCTGCCATTTGGGATTGTAAAAATATCTGTTTCAACCTAGGTCCTGCTGTTCAGAACCTTTTACCAGTGTATGCTGGTTTCCTGAAATGCAGATCCATGTTTGCAAGACTCGTGATAAATCTAACATCATTTCCACTACTGACTTCCTTCAGGTGACTCCAACTCTGCATAGTTCTGAATGTTAAATATTCCACATTCAAGTATTTACTGTGGTTCATACATGCACATGAGCTGCCTCCATCTGCAAATGTTTGCAGTATCAAAACACTCTCTGCCATGCAATGCATGCATGAGATTTTTTCCTCTTGTACCCCCAAATTTTTACCCATGAAATTACCAGTTCACAATGCCACTTTACATTACAGAACAACACTAATGAGTGGTCAAATATTTAATCATCTCTTGGTAACAAGGATGTAACAAGGCACAGAAAAAAATAAACATTTAAAATGAATTTTCACTTTTTCCTCTAGGAAACTACACAGTACTTGCCTAGAACATGGCAATCACTGATGGAGAAAGACAGAATTAACATTTGTACAATTGTTTTTCCTAGAGCCACATTTTCAATCAAAAAATGAAATAAAACTATTAAAAATTCTTCAGTCTGTTGGCACACTGTATGATCTAATGCAAAAGGAAGAAAGCATTTCTGAGCTCTCATATTCATTTATTAAATCATATTACTCAAAAACACTACATTTCAACAAATTATTAACATAAAACCCCCTTTAGGTGGCAAGTTTTACCTTTTGAAGAAATGTGTTTGGGAAGAATACTGAAGGAAAAGACAGAAAGAAATCTGAATCACAGCAAACATTTCTTCCTAAAGTAAAAAATCTTACATAGAAATACAGCCATAATTTTTACCTTTTTTTACAAGAAAACAAGGGAATATCTACTATTTTTGTATTAATTGTGTACACACCTGTGGGTCTTGCAGTTTTGCAGAAAAAGTAGTACATAACTATTCATCAATAAATAAATACTAAGTTCTGACCAAAATTATTCTGGGGAGCTCAAAAATTCTACACAGCAAAAATCCCAAGGGCAGCAGGATGTCTTCTGCTGAGTGAGTTCCACTAACTCCAAACCAACTGAAGTGGGGCAAGCGAGGGACACAGAGTAAGATCTCATCCTTCACTGGCAGCAAGCCAATCTCCATGTCCTGTAACTTCATCTTGAGACAGAGATAAGAACTCAAAACCTAATATTTTAGCTGAGGTCAGGTAAACATATTTGTGTGGCTACACCGTACTCAGGCTCGCCCAGGCCCCCAGAGAGCGGCAGACGAGCACAGGCACACAACTCCCATGATCTAAGCAGCCCAACATCTCAAGCAGGTTTTGCAAGCTTTGATGGGAGTTTATGGTACAACAACTATGCTGCTAGCAAAACCTAAGCTTAACTGGCTTAACATTGCCATGAGCTGTGACACCTGCCTCACAGACGTAGCTGCAGGCCGTGGTTCAGCTTCCAGCCGCAGTCCCGAGTGAACTCGGCATCATCCCTCCCCGGCTCCAGCTACTCAGTTCCACTGTCTCATCCTCCCAACCATGACACGATCTGCTGACAGACATTTGTAACCACATTAGGGATCTACATTGGATGAAAAATAGTCCAGGAAGAGAGTAAGACAAAAAAAAAAAAAAAAAAAAAGGAGGTGGGGGGAAGGTCAACCATAAAGCTTCGTTTTGAGCTGGATCCCAGCCCAGGTCACTGAGCACTGTCACAAATGTGCCACCCTAAAACCGCTAAAGAACTGAAAAAACTACACACAAAATGATTAACATGTTGCTCAAATTTAAGTCATTTGGACAACTCACGTGATCATTAATGAAAATTTTGAGCAAGTGTCTGAGAACATCGCTCCTGTGCTGCAGCCTATGCTAACAGACAAGAGGAACTACAAAAGCAGCACCTGCACAGTCTGCAGTGTCCCAATGCCGTCTTGATGGGCACTGCCCATCAAGATGCCCCAATGCCCACCACACAAACCTGAAGCCTTAGTGACCTGCTGCTCTGAGGGCCTCAAGATGCAAGCTTTGAGCCAGTAGATCCACCTGCCAACACTGGAGGCTCAGACTAAAACAAAATACAATTTCACAACCTCAAAGGATGAAAGAAATACTTGAGTCAAGGAGCATGCAAATGGACCTGAGAAGACAGGTTATGAGCTTAACTTATAGAATGGAGACCTGCAAAGATACTGAATATGATTCCCAAATGGCACCCTGGTCACTGCGTCTACTCACAGCATCTGCAGACAGCTGTAAGAGCAGCACAGTTCAGTAATATTTGAATTTTGTGCATATAATCTCATCTACATTTCAGTTACCAATGAAGTCAGACACACACAGGCTTGCCCTCTCCAGAATAAAGGCAATGTTCTTTAAACTCTTTTGTGAATAGTCTCCTTCAATTACCATTAAAAAACCTACTGGAGATCTGTTAATTTATTTCACAACTCCTGACACTATATAAACTAGTGGGTATTTAACTCATACTAATAAGACCAAGGACAAATATTGACTAAAAAAAGTAAAAGTAATGATCAATTAACTCTGGAGGAACAATAAGAATTCCAAAAAAAGCTTCCAGATAATGACAGAATTAGCCCTTTTACTTGAATGCAGCACATGAAAAAACACTTTTGGAACCACTGGACAGGGTGGAGTCTATGTCATCACAAGTTTCCAAAAAGGTAAATGTCCAGGTACCTTTTAAAAAGGAATAGGGCAAAGAAAGCTTCATATAGGTTCTTTTTAAAAGGAGCACATCAAACCAAGTTTCAGACACTCTATTCCCTTTTCTCAAACAGTTACTGTGCAAAATGAAGTCCTGCTGCACTGGTGGCTCATACCCAGGCTTCCTCTGGATTCTGTGAACTTGGACATCAGCTGGAAGAAGTGCAAACCACGGGAGACACTGCACTGGAAAGCACATCTGAGTGTCATCTGTGAGTCCGCATCAAGCACTTCCAGATTTCCAGTGGCTCCTGCAGCAGCATCAAGTGTACAAGACCCTACTCTGCTTCACTGCTCCTTTTCAGACTGCAGGAACAGCTCTAAAACTGCCAAATTGCTGATTTCATAGCACAGATATTACTTGGAAAAGACAAACAGAAGAAGTCGGGCCAGAAGTAAATCATGTAAGAAGAGAAAACAATTTAAAAGAGTGTAAGCTTAGGATTCTGTGATTTGTTTCTCCATAACCCACCTACAAGCTGTTTAACTGTCAAAAAACCTTAAGTACCCAGGATCTTGAAAATCATTGGGAAACTAAAGATCATACAACTCTACCATTTAAATTCATAAAAATTAAGAATATGTCATAATGCACAACAGCCAGTGAGTTACAGTAAGAGCTGCACTCAATCTAATTGTGCTTTGCTGTCATGATGAGTGACAGGAGAGTCACTTCCTTGTCCTAATTTTTCTAAAAGGAAAATAAAAAACTGTGTTTGTCAGTGCAATACCAAAAAAAAAAAAATCACATTGCCATCTAATACTGGAATCCTTTAGATTCTCCATGCCTGGGTCTGCACTCTGCAAATGTCTCTTGGGTCCAATTGGTTCTGTAATGTCTCCCATTACACGTATCGTCATTGCATTGCTCAGAAACTACAGAACATATCATCCCACTGTAAATGCACTGTCTACACAAGTCTCTCCAAATCATACACATCTGACTTGTCAACTTCCCATCAGTTAGTAATCCCAACCCACTTGATTGCAGGAATAAATGTATATCAAATATTATGTTTAAACGCAGGCCCTATAGCATGAGAAACCTCCTATTTAAATATTCATTTTATAATTCCTGTACTAACTTGCAATAGATTTACTGCAGTATTTTCAGCTAACATATATTGCTTTTACAAGTAATCCATGATACATACATTATACTCTTCTTACAGAAATATTCAAAACTTTACGCAGGCATTGTGCTTCCAATGATGATCTTTATCATGAAAATTACTAGATATTCTTCTATAATTTATCCCCAAGATACACATTCTAAGTCATGTTTTTATACAAAGTGCCTTTAGTAGGAGCACTGAAAATTGCTTTTAACAGTTTGGTCTTACTATCACCACAAATTAACAAGATGAAATCTGTCCAACAGGCAAGCAGTCCTAAACAAGAATTAATATTACTTTTCACCAGGGGTCCTAAACCTGGAAGTTGCAGCCTCCATCCGATTAAAGACAGAAAGTCATGAACATCCTTTTCCTTTCAGTATTTTTAAGCAGGAAGGAAGCCTCAGTTCACAACTTCTCCAGGGCAGCTCTTTAGCACTTAAAAGCTCAAACCCATAGCTGAACCAGGGTTGTACTATTGCCTGGGTGCTAAAATAACCAACTAAAATTCAAATATTATCTTTAATGCTGCAGATAGGTACTGCTGTATTCCACGATTTCACTAAAGATTGCCCTCAGATTAATGGGAATAAATAGGTTTTCTTATACTTAACCAAGCGTCACTGGGACAGCACAACATCCCAGTAATTAAAAGAAATGTATTTTTCTGCCAGTATATAGAGATATTGTTCTGGCCAAGTAACTTTACTATTTTCTACGATCCTCACACTACAATTACTAGTTTACCGAAGTACTGGGTAACTAATTCTCCTTCATTTTTGTGCTAAGACAAAACAGGAGCCTTCAACTTCAGTGATTTTGTGGGAAAAATACAGATCTCTGAGATGAGGCAGCTGAAATGAAAAGACCTCCTCCATCTTAAAATACAATATTTTTGTAACTGAAAATACCGTTGTAATCCAATTATATATATTCATTGCATAGAGGGAAAGTCTACTATATCTTCATCACAGCACTCCATTGTAACCAAGATATGTAGTTCTTTAGTATAATTTCATATTGAAGCTGAAGTGTTCCATTTTTTTCAGCCAATTTGCAGAAATTATGTAAAGTTTCCCTATGATAAAATATAACTTTGGTACATCAGCCTAACAGAGGCTTAATTAATGGTCTCCTGGGCCTCTTTTCCACTGGAGCAGATCTGTTTAAGAAGAGTCTTAAACTTGCTTACAGAGTGGTCTTACCATGAACTGGGAATAATTCTCTGTGGCTATGGCAGACATGTGCTTACACATTAGGCCTGACACTAATGTACCAGGGAAATTATTCTTCACCAGATTCCAACTCCTTGAAAATTAACCGAAGGAGCCCAAGCAGGCGAGTTCCTATCACCAAATAATGGGTTCCAATCCCTACAAAACAGATGATGCAGAGGATTCCAGCAGACCTTCTTACTGTTCATCCACATAAACAGTCAGTTGGCTACACAGGTCTTTTAGTAATGATCCAATGAGTATTCAAAAGTAGTCGCATTTGTGCACACAATATATCAGACAAGGCACATTTTTATACCACACAGGCGTTACTCACTTGTACTCAACTAAACCAGCATGTGACAAAATACAGGCTGGAGATAAAATCTTCTGTTGTAACTGAGGAACTTTAATGTGTATCTTAGAAAAAAATTTAATCACCTGAGCAGAAAACGTGAAAGGTCTGCAGACTGGGCAAATGTATTTGTGTCAGTAACAACCTGCACATGACCACAATTTATTTCCACAGTGACTCCTGCACCCACACAGAGAGATCACTGCAAGGCTGGAATCTACAAGCCCCAAATTGCACTCCTTAAGTTTTCAGGACCCACTTGAGTTAGATCATGAGTGTAATCTACAGGAAATAGTATCCTGAGTTTTGTGCTATGGCCTCAGGTGGAACCAGCCTCTGAACTCTGGGAATAATTTCTGCAAAAAAATCTGGCTCTTTGAAACCCCTCTCAAATATAAGCAATGATTCTTAAGGCAAGTCATGAATGAACATGTAAGTTTTGATACACGGTCTCTTCAAGCTGGCCCAGGAGCACGCTGGCCCCCGGGATGACGCAGATCACAGACACGGCTGGGCCCTGCGCGGGGAGTTTTGAAGGCGTGACTGTCCCGGAGGCCGGAAAAATCACGGGGAGGCGTGAAGAGGATAAAAACACGCGTTCATGGGCGTGCTGCTGGCCAGGGCAGCCTGAGGCAGCAGTGGGGCAGGGGGTGCGGGCAGGGCCTTCCCTCCTGCCGCCTCCCGGCCTCGCTCCCCGGGCCCCGTGTCCCGGGGAGCTGTGTCCCGGCGTCCTGGGGGCTGTGTCCGGGGAGCTACCTCCGGAGAGCTGTATCCCGGGGGACTGGGTCTGCGGGGCGGGGTCCCGGGGGGCTGTGGTCGGGGGGCTGTGTCCCGGGGGGGCTGTGTCCCAGGGGGCTGTGTTCGGGGGATTGTGTCCCAGGGGGGCTGTGTCCCGGGGGGGCTGTGTCCCGCCGCTGTGTCCCGAGGGTCTCCGGGGGTCCCCGGGTGCCCCGGGCCGCCTTGCCCGCCGCCCGTGACGTCACTCGGCCACGTGCCCTCCCCCGCCCCGGGCCCCCCGGGCCCGGCCCGCGCCCCCCGCGCCCCCGGCCCGGCCCCGGTGCCCTTTTTACCTTCTCGTGCTCCCGGCGGAGCCGCCCCACCAGCGCGGGGCTCAGCGGCGAGGCGCCGCCGCCGGGGGCCTCCATGCGGGCCGGGCCGCGCCGGCGGTCTCCGGGGGAGCGGGGAAAGGGAGGGGAGGGAAAGCGGCCGGTCTGGGCCGATCTCCTCAGCAGGGCGAATGAGTCCTATAGAAATGTTTGTGCAGGGCGAAGCGCCGGCTCCAGAGCCGCATCCACGCGGGGGCCGCCGCCGCCTGGGCCCGGGGCGCCGCCGCTGCCGGGGGAAGAAGCATCTCAGTGTCGCATTCTGGGCCGCGCCGCCGCCGCCTGGGCCCGGCTCCCGCTGCGCCGGGGGAGAGCCGGCCGTGGGTGCCGGCGCTGGGTCCGGCCGCGCCGCCGCCCGCCCGCCTGCTGCACTCTGGGTACGCGGCCGCGGCCCGCGGGAGGCACCCGGCTGCGAGCCGCGAGAGGCGGGCGCTCCACACCCCCTGCCCGGCCCGGCCCGGCCCCCGCGCCGAGGTCCGGCACCCCCCGGGGCTGCCCGGCAGCCCGGGCCGCCCCGGTGCCCCCGCGGGCCGCTGCTCCGGAGCGCAGGCCCCGGGCGCCAAGGCCGCGGCGTCAGAAAGCGAAGCAGCGGCTGTGAGGCGCTCGGATGGGCCTGCACTGATCCCGCATCCACGCAGAGACAGAGCGGTGTGTCCTTTGTAGATGCGAGGTGCTGTCACAGTCACTGCCCTCGGGGTGCCGGCTCTGGAGCGTGTGTGTGCACTGGCAGGATGGCTGGCGGTGAACAATCATAGAGTCAGAGAAAGAACCTTAAAGATAGAACAGAACAGAACAGAATCATCACGATTAGAAGAGACCTTCAAGACCATCCAGTCCAACCATCTGCTGAGCACTACCCCTGTAACTCCTAAACCACGTTGCCCAGCACTTCTACCAGACACCTCTTAAACACCTCCAGGGATGGTGACTCCATCACATCCCTGGGCAGACCATTCCAATGCCTGACCACCCAAACAGTGAAAAAACTTTTTTACATCTCTAATCCCCACATCCCCCCTGCCATGAGCAAGGACACCTGCTAGATCAGGTTGTTCCAAGCTCCATCCAACCTGGCCTTGAACACTTAGAGGGCATCCATAATCTCCATGGGCAGCCCTGTGCCAGGGCCTCACCACCCTCACATGAAAGAATTTCTTCCTAACATCTAACTTAATTTTCCCCTCTTTTAATTGTTTCCCATTACACCTTGTCCTTTTTCTACAGTGGGCTGTCATGACTTGGCAGATTGCAAAATATTCATTAAAATCACTTAGAGCAGCACTTGGACTTGCCTAGGAAAACTCACTGCATGGGAAGCGAGTGGTGTGCAGCCACCCTTGGAACACCACAGAGTAATTAATGTGCAGTAAATTCACTAGCTAGTTCCGTGGATGCCATTAGACACCTCCAGTGTAACATGCTGGAAGGGAGCCACACTGTTCCAGAGTGCTGGATGGCAGCACTGCTGAAGGCGTGAGCACCTTCTCATGGTGCTCAATGCCATCCCAGCAGGTTTATTTCAACTTGTACGCTCCAAACACCACAGAGGCGTGTTCAGCCGTACACCTTGTGTTTAGTGCTGAACCTTTCCCTTGAGGGAATGACGTTTTGTGTTGGTTTATGTTTGCCAGTAGAATTGAGGGGCTCATATTGTCTCCCCAACAGGGATTACTAAGTATGTCATAAGATGGAAATACTAAGGAGCATCATACCTAAATTTAGATCAAGGGTTTCCTTCTCCAGCCAAAAAATCAACACTGCCTTTCCATGAGCAGAACTAACCCTGTACACACCACAAAACAACTATTTGTGTTATACACATGACACAGTATTTGGTGTACACTTTTGTAAACCCATGTCCCCATCCCCCTTGAGGAGCTTGTTAAAGCTCTACAGATGAGGAATTTAGAAACAATTTTCAAAGCTTGGTTACTCAAGCTGGAAGTTAGCTTTTAGCCAGACTTTAATACAGCTTCCAATATTGCAAATAAAAATTTGCAACCGCAGCTGGGTAGTTTGGTTTTTGAAATAACTACATCCATAATCTTCCAGAATAATTGAAAGTTAGCTAAAATCTCTGGCACATATTTGTCACTCTAGGAGGGATTCTGAATCCTTTAAAAGGACAGGGGACATTTGTATACTGTCATAAGAAAACGGCTCACCAGCGAAAGGATATCTCAAGTTTAAACAGGTTATACAAATCTTGCAGTCCTTCTAAATGCCCATTGTAAGAAACTCCCTTTAAGCCTACTCAGAACCTCTTCAGAACTTCACTTCAGGGCTTGCAGAGGAGATACTTAAAATACAGGTAATCTGGTTGATTCTATTTAATCTCAACTAGATTGGAAGATAAAACAATATATAGATATATATATTGTTTTATATATATATAAAATATATAAAGAAATATAAAGATACAGTACCTTATTTGAGATTTTAATTTTTTGCCTGACAAAAAACTTGTTACTTAAGTAACAAGAGGAGCCACAAAGTCGGAATTCTGTATCACAAGACACTATTTTCTAAGTAGAATGTAAAGACATGCAATTATTTATTTTCGTTCCTCTTCCAAAGACTTTGCCATTTCCTGTGCCTTGAGTACACCATTTAGTCAGTGAATGTGTTGGGTTGAAGGCCTCTGGCAGTTCCAAAGTGAGAGGCTACATCACTGTCAGAGTAATGACTGCTTGCGTTTGGTTGTACTGATCATAGTATGGAATAGCTTATGGCATCCTTTTGTACATTTTGTTTTTCATCTGCCAATGAAGAAATGTTCTAATAGTGACAAACAGATGGGATACAGCATTTGCCAAAGATGAGCATGAAGCCTTTCTCACATTCTTTTGCACTTATAACCTTTACAGAACCACTGTCACCAGTGAAACTCTATGGATTATAAAATAAATCAAATTGAAATTTGGCCTTCTAAGCTGCAGATTTTTGTTTACTTGTTTACGACATTAAATCTTTAGATGCCCTACCAGATGATTTTCATAAAACCTTGGAGAAAACTGTGGAGGACTTTCTGTAATTGAGGGAAAGGCAAATAAGCAAAGCTTACACATTCTCTTCCAAGTGGCTGGCTTAGTGCTCAGCAGACATGCCCGTACTGGAGCTGAAGACAGGGCTGCTGGCAGAGCTTCTTCCAAACCTCAAGCTGGTCAGATTGTATGAACTTTTAGGAGAAATCAGTGTCATGCTTTTCAGTTTTGATATGAACAGGTACCTGTGAGAGCAGTGGATTAGAAGCAAAGTCTTGGAGAGGTAAAGTTAACTTTGCAATAGAAAACCTCACACCGGGACTCTGGCTCGAAGATGTTCTCTTTTGGCAAAGAAGTCTGTGCCTCCTCCCATACTCATTCAAAGTCATTCACCACCACTCTGCAAAGACAGCAGCCACAAGGGAAGAAGGGGACAAGGAGAGGACAAAAAGGAGGCATGGGAGAAAATGCCCCAGCCAGTCTTTCTTCAGAGAGAAACAAAGCTGAACCTGTGACCCCTCTGTTTTGCAAAACCAGATGCTTAGATCTAAAAACATGGATTGCAAAAAAAAAAAAAAAAAAAAAAAAAAAAAGTTCTGGATGAAGACAAGAGGGTTAAGAATCTTGTAGCTCAACCATGTGCAAATACATGCAGAGCTGTGCTAAGAGCAACAGTTGTGCGGGCATTGGCTGGACACCGGGTACAGGGGAAAAGCAACAAGAAGGAGCTCATCATTATCAAGTGAGAGAAAAAGTTATCCTGAGACAGAGCTCCCATGAGAGGAATGCATCTTTGGAAAACAGGATGTGACCCATGTGGTCAGAGACGTGACCACCTCTGTTGTCAGCACATGGAGACAGTCTGAGAACAGGAATAGTGAATGAGCTCCCCAGGCCATGAGCAGGCTCCCTGATCCTCTTCAGGGAAATTTCATACTCAGTCTTCTGTCATGAAAAGCACATGCTAGAACTGATGGGAAAAAAACCCCAAACTAGTATCCTTTTGTTAAAGCTAACTCATAATCAAAATGCCATAAGAAAAAGTCCATCCTAGGATTGTATATATAATTCTGGCTGCAACGCCCACCCTGCATGCTTATTATGAACTTGTAGTGATTCTTAAATTCCTGTGAAAGATTAGAAGCTTTTCCTTGTTGCTGTGATTTGCCAGGAGGATAAGTGCCCCAGAAAATATTTAAGAATAACTGTCTCCACTCTGCCAGCAATAATTGAATATATTTTTCCTATCCAAAAGTTTTACTCTGAATAAAACCACTATTAACTTTTCTCATGAATGTTCTTTATGTTGCAGATAAGTCCTTTTGGGCCTTTCTGTTGAAAAAAAATATATATGTCCATGAGTCCCCCTCTTTTGGTAAATTGGGAAGGCGACCCAGTTCCACTGGAGCTACTTAGAGGAGTGAAGCTCTGTAATGCTTGTAGAACCATGGTCAAAGCCTGCACCTCCCTCAGTTTAATCAGCCTGAAACAGCCAGTGTTTTTTTGTTCAGATAATGACAATGGAGTCAAACTACTAGACACCTTTCATTGCCCAGACATAGAACAAGTAAGGTTTTTATATGGTTGTTGTTCTGAAACATCATGGTACTGACATTGGCATGTTCCTCTCTCCTGTCTTTTCTCATTAGAGAGAGATGAGAGGCTTCAGGGATGACACCAACATGCTACTCTTTTTTTGGTTACATACTTAAATACTTGAACTCATGTTTGAAATGTAAGTTTAGGGGCACTAGGTGACAGCTAAATATTTATGTGTTCTGTTTCACCAACAACCCTTGCTATCCATCCGCACAACTATCCCATGTTTAACATTCTGATATCTGAGAACCATAAAACTGATATTCCCTCAGGTTCAGTTTTTAGAAGGGTTGAGTATTAAGTAAGTTGATGTTCATTTGTCTCTGCAGGGAGAAAAAGGGGCTTGATTTTCTGGTTGAAGCCACTGGACCTCAAGTCCACCAATACAGTGTGTTTTGTTTCCATGTTAGTAGTGGTAAAGAGGAGTCTCGATCTGTGAATTGGATTCAGTCAGGATACAGAAAATTGTCAGAAATAGCCCATACCTATGCAGACACACATACACATTACCACACACATCTAGGAGCAGATAGTTTAAAAAAAAGCTGGGGCAGACTGTAAGCTGTCTGATGAGACCATCTGTAGAAATTTCCTTTTTCGTGATAAAAAAGGCATCTATGTAAAATATACATAAGGCAGGATAACCAACTATTAGTATGCATTATGCTTTAACCTTATTATGTGTTTGCTAATAATAACAACATAGCTTGTTTTCGTGTCACTATCATGCAGTAGAGTCCTGGGCCCCTCGCAGCGACACAGCTGACTGTAGCCTAGCTGCTGTTCTGTGAGTACTGTCATGGTTGGTTTGGTACATGAAACTTGGATGCTTTATTTGTATGCTTTGTAGTTGCTTCTGCCATCTTTGATTAGTATCACCTGGAAATCCCTGCTTTTCTGCATGTAGTCACACCCAAGAGGAAAGCCTGACTCGGAAAAGATTAGTGTCACTTTGCTTTTTCCCCTCATCTTTTCCCTGTAAAGGAGGAGAGCTTTCTGATCATGGCAGTATATCAGTAAAGATAGCCTAGATACCAAATACCTTAAGGGCCTCGATCTCCTCTCATATGTTCCAGAATTAAAGCTGAAATAACTCTGTTGACTTCAGTGGTGATTTATACCTGCATTAGTGAAAGGAGAATCAAGTTCTGAGGTTCGTATGAGGGATACTATGAAATTCATTCTTTTAGCTCATTAAACAGACAGTACCAAATGCACATTTCCATTAACAAGAAGATTGTGATATTAAGGATGTCTGTCTTTCTCCCCAGCTATTTACTCCCTTGTGCTAAGGTGGTGATGGGGGTGGCAGCGTGAGAGCAGCCCTTGTACAGGCTCAAGGGGCAGATTTAGAGGTCTCCCACACCACAAATACACAACTTCTTCTCTGATGTTTGCGTCACTAACTCTCCCTCTAATATAGAGCAACTGTCAAAAAAGCACACACAAACCAAAGCTGGTAGCACAAAGTTTGTATGAAAGCAAAGCCTGCCCTTCACATCTGCAAGCTAAAACCTTGGACAACAGTGTGTTTAATACAGGTCTTGCATCAGGTCCAGCATGAGCCAGCTGGGCCACAGCCAAAGAGAATTCTCAACCAGAAGTGGCCTTGTTAAATACTCCTTACTGGGTATGTTTTTCTCCCCATTATTGATCAAGGGCAGGTTATACACCATTATTTTCTGCTGTAGCACAGGCGGCCAGTTTATGCTGTTAGTGTCTCAGAAAACTCTTCCTCTGGTCTCCAGTTTGTAGGAGGGTTACCTGTGAAGTGTGCATTCCCACTGCCTTCTTTCCAAGTGATCAAGGGGCATTTCTCCAGATAATTGCATTCTTGTTGCTACAATATAGCAAGCCAGCACAGAAGGCCTAAACTGCTTCTCAGCTTTTTTAGCTGAGTTTCTGTGACTGAAGTAAATCTTGTAACTGCAAAGGTTGGGTTTATCATTACTTTCAATTAATAACTTTGTCTATCCTTTTAATTGTAATTTCTTATTCACTTCAGAGAACTATTTACATATATTTACATATCTTTATTTATACACTTTAACAAATGTACTCATATTAAAACAGGGCATTTCCCTGACAAGCTTAAACCTGTTTCCCTATCATTCAACTTCCCTTTCATTTCACCTTTTGTTTTGCTTCTTAGCATTTTTTCTGCTTTAAAACACTGTGTTTTGTTGCTAAAGGCACATTTGGTTTCCAAATATCCTTCCAATCTTGTTTAATTCCTTTCAGTAAAATCACAAATTATATTGAGCATTACATTGATTTTTACCAAAACAACTGGGATGGGAATTGACAAACCAAAGGAAGCCAGAAACCATGATCCTGTACTTCTTCTGCTGCTATAAACCAAAAGCATATTACAATTCATACCTAAAATTCATTCCTGCAAGTCCTTTCTTAAGCATGTAATCCCAATTATGGACACAGTCCTCGTGGCTTCAGGGAAAGTAACTTCATGATCCCAGACTCTCCTCAAGAGAGAAAAATTCACTGACTTGCCTAAGAAAGAGTTTCTCTGGAAGCTGTAGACTGAGGAGAGTCAGAGCACGATTGGAACTCTTTTTTGCATAACCAGATCAAATCTGGCCTTGGTAATAGTGAGAAATTATTACCATCTGAATTCTAATCCATGGCATATGCAATTGGGGCTGGGTGGTCTCATTATAACTTCTAGGAGAGCAAACCTCATCTCGTAAACCACCACTGCAGGTGGCACTTCAAATGGACGTCTGCAGGCTCAGCGGTGTAACTCCACTTCTTGTTGAACTCACAGAGCATTTTTAGCAAAGGAAATGCAACAAAGTCTGTTGTCTTCATATTTTCCAAGCCCTGAAGATTTCCACGGGATGTTTATGATTGTTATTGAGGGAAAGAAAAAAGAATAAAAGACTTTAAGTACATACTTTCTTAAGTGAAGTGATGTAAACAACAAATATTTAAGCAAACATCAGTAAGATGACCCCAACATTTAAGGCAAGCAACAATGAGCCCCAAAGAGGGGAATGTTTCCAAAAGATGCAGTCTGTGTTTTCAGGACACATGTACAAACAATACCAATTTTATAAAACCCAGCAAATTAGAGTTTATTAGACTCCTATGCCAAAGAAAAGTGGGTTATTCCATATCCTTTGGCATAGCAAATGTAATTTACCTCATTGACTAATACTTTTGGAAACATTCAAAGTGTTTCAATAACCTGAACTGGGTTCCATATCAATATACATGAAGAGCCTTAACTGGTGTCTGTTGACTGGTGTTTATTGGGTTCCATTGCAAGGAAGGTCCTGCCTGCCTGTCTCACCTCCTTTCTGTTTTCATCTCCATGCAAACCTGGTCCGTTCTGCTACAGCAACAGCTCGCAGGCATCCTTGAGTGACTTCCCTGTGGTTTAAAATTTGCATGGAAAATTATAGCTGGCCCAAAAGCAAGTCCAAAACATCCTCACCCATGGTGGCAGGACTGGAAGGGCAGCACTTCTGAACACCCCCTCAACAAGAGGGTGGCAGCTCAGTGAAGAGAAGATGCAGCAGCATTTGCCATTCTTGAGGACAAAGATGTTAGGGCTGCTTGTCCATGAGGACCCCTGCCTTTTGGGCCAGATATGTTTGATCTTGGCTAAAAACCAAGTTTTTGACATGACACAGCCTTGTTAGGGAAGTTGCTGCTACGGCGCAGAAGTGATGCTGGTGAACCGAAGATATTATTGTAGCTCAGTTAAAGAGCAGATACTAGTTTTATATTTGATTTCAATGTATTTTGAATTTATTTGTTTTCAAAAGCATCTAGAATTTAGGAGACATGCATACATATATAATAAATCAAAATAAGTGAGGAAGTGACAGCATAAAGAACTGAAGGCTTTGAATAATATGTTTCATTTTAAAATTACAAGAGCATAAATGCACAGAATCTTAGAGGCCTCCATCCAACAAAGCACTTACATGTATACTTAATTTTAAGTCTCCCTACAGTCACGCTTTGCTGAATTGAGGCATAATAATGGTAAACTTCTAGGCCAAATTCTGGACTGAATTCAGTAGATGCAGATGTCTTTAAAAGGAAACAATATGTGTATGTAGAAAGCACATCTCTAGACACGCATGCCTGATCACTTGCATTCATGTTCAGAAACTGTCAAACGCAGGAACATTTGTTTCCCCTGATTTAAAATACTTGCCTTTTTTGACACAGAGCCACGCTGCCAGCAGAAAAAAATGGTCTCTGCCCAGAAGACCTTACAGTCTGAAATTTGAACAGATGAATAGCAGGTAAAATATAGAAAAGGATGAGAATGGAAGAAAGCTGAAGTAATAGCCTCACATGGTTATTCATTATAGACATGTGCATTCCGTGGTTGCCAAGTTATAAGTTTTAAATATAGAAGTTTACTTTTATGTACAAGTAATAATTATTAACAGAACACAAATCTTAGGGGGCTCTACAGATCATTTTGACAATCCAGAGTGAATGGGAGTTTTGCCACTCTTTTCAATAGAGTCAGGCTTTTATTCTGAGACTCGGCTTTAACCCATATGTCACCAAAAGAGAGCACACAAAAACCTTTACAGCCCAACCAGCTCTGCTCTGACCTATAGACCCTGGAAACTTGGGTGCAAACATCTGGCAACTCGCAGCTCTCAGAAAGAGAAAGTGTCATTCATCACACATCTGTAATAAACAGCAGCACACCGAGCAGCAACAAACCTTCTCCAGCCTTTCTTTACAGCCAAGCCTCCCAATTAACCTCCTGTCATCTAGAGGCCAAGTAGGAGACTCTCACAGAAGAAGACTTGCTCCACAACACCTCAACCTGCAATTCTGCCATGCTTCTCTGAGATGAAGGGGGAAGCACACAGCGTAGAGCTGCTAGGGAGGAATGGTCTGTGCACATGGCCATGCTCACAGCTCCCACCCCTCCTGCAACCCTGGGAGTTCCTAGTGCCTCATACCCCCAGCTCACATAGGAAAAGGGATTTAAAACTGTCAGGCAGCAGCTTTCACTATTAACTTTCAGTTTTGAAACAGCTGATACTTAGAGGACTTGAGGAAATCTGGGTCCGATTTTTATTTTTAGATAAACTGCCAGGGAAATAAATCACACAATAATGATTTTCAGTGATTTTTATAGGAGAACTGACAACTCACTGTGGTGACTCAGTATTTGCAGAGTACTCTACAATATTGTGTAAGCACTTTAATTTAATCCATGATTGAATGAATTCAAGGGGTCTGGGCTTTGTTCCTTTAGCACTTCAGAGGTATTTCAGCATGAGGTGGGAAGAAAGTAGCAATGGACAGACTTTGTCCATGTTGCTGCAGTAGATGGTTTCAGGAATCATGCAAAGTCATATGGAATTAACATTTCTTCTACTATATCAGAACTTACACCTCACCTAAGAGAAATAAAATTCAGTTATTACAGAGAGAGAAACTAACCTTAATAAAGTCACTGGTAAGGTTGGAGTAATACAGGGGTTGGCCATGCTCTTGCCCTGTTTCAGTGAATCTGTTGGAGAGGAAAGCTTTCCAGAAAGATGGTAGCAAAATAGCTTTGTAGTACTAGCAAAGAAAACCCCCTAAAAATTGGGGGCTTTTTTCTTTGCAAGTTTGGGTTTGTTCCTTTTTTTATTTTTGGAGGGGTTTTTGTTTTTTAGTTTGTGTATTTTTTTAACTTCTCTCAAAAAAACCAAAACCACCCAGATATTAAAGTCAAAGAGGAGGCTCTGACACCCCTCTAAACAGAGGCAAAGGCTCCTTGGGCTCTGAATAAAGAAACTGGCATTAGTTCAGTGACTTCAACTGGGCTCCACGCTGTCTGAAAGGTTCTTTCACAGGGAAGTTAATGCAATATCTTGGCCTGAATTACCTCCTTTTTATCACTACCTCCATGCTATTTAGGTATAGATTTTTTAGTTAAATGTACTTGTTAAATTTTAATGTTCTTTTGAAACACTGGTGAATTAAAATACCACTACATGCAGCTTGCTGGGTGCAAAGAGTCACACAGTGGGAGTGAAGCTGTACTCAAGCCATGCTGAAGTAGTTTAGCTGGAGCAGAGGATTTTTGGGTTTTTTTTCACTAGAGGCATGATGTAATAACCACCCAGCTGATAAGCTTTAACTAATTTGCAGTTTCCCATTAATTCTTAGAAAACACTCCAGTAAGCTATGGTTGGAGTGGGTCTTCCCCCAGATTCCATACACTGTGAACTGATTTTCTCCCTGCCACACGTTCAGCACCCCCAGACACTCAGCTGTCTGTGTGAGACAGGCATGCCCTTGTCCAAGGGCTTGCACAGACAGTCACTGTCCCCTGGGCAGGGGCCAGCCTGAAGGCAGCCACCACCAAGTACACACAGCTGCAGTGCATTTGGAGTATTGCACAAACTCAGACTTTGGAGAGAGCTAACTCTTAAGGTAGCAATAATAGGAGCAACCAGATATTACGTGAATGAGAGGGAGTAAATACTGGATTCTTTACTTGCAAGTGTTCTTTTGGTTGGGATGATGGTTTGTTTTCCAACCGAAATGCAAGAAAAAAACAAGGAACCAGTGATTTCCTCTTGCACTCACAAGACAGCACCAAATATTTGTTGAAGTTCAATCATGGTGGACAAGGAAGTATAATGGCTAGGCCTGGTTATGTCAAGGCAAGACAGGACTATTAGATCAGCTACCCCAACTTGCACAGCAAAAGCTCCCAGGCCACCAAAATAGCTTTGCATTAAGTTTAATACTTTAGACTTTGATTAACAACTTCCACATAACTAAATGATACTGTTCAGAGATGCTTTGTGACTGTCTGAAGACCACCGAGGCAGGCAGAACCCGTCATGAAACCCAGCAGAGTTCCAGCAGGCACTTTGAAACAGCAGCTTTATTTCCAGTTTCCACTTCAGTTTACAGACATTGGTTCTTCTGACACATTTCCCTGCTAGCTGAAAAAGCTCCCTGGTATCCTGTATTTTCTTCCCATGAAGGTGCTTATACATTATAATTGAGTCACTTCTCAATCTTCTTTTTATAATGAAAGATAGAATAAAACAGCCTACGGCCTTTAGAGCACAGGCAGCTTTCCAGAGGAGTTTATGAAGGAGTAGAGCAAGTCTTAATTTCCCTATTTACAATACAGTATCAGTCATCTCCCTTTTCAAACCTGCCAGAAGCTTTTGATTCCTTTTGGAATAAGCTGTATACTCACATTAAAAAGCACATAAGCATGTATCAGCTCAGATAGCCCTTGGTCCCTCAGCCTGTTTTTGTGAACATGAGCACCATTTCTGACAAACCAATTTGGACTTGCATTGCAAGTAAAAGGTAAATCTTGTCTAATGCCAAGGCTCGGTGCTACTTTCAACAGCAGCTTTTATATCACTTAAGTATTTTCTTTTCATAGAGGTAGATTTCAACTAATCTTCCACCGATTTGAGAAAATCCTTTGCAGATCCCCGTGTCATTACAGACTGTTTGCAAGGGCTGGCCATTAACTGCTGCCAGCACAGTCATCGATGGACAGGGGCTCTCCCCTCCCAGCATCTTCTGGAGGGCCTGCCCAGACCTCTGACACAGAGCTATTTTCTGAACACAGGAACCAGCATGCTCTGGTGGTTTCTAGCACGAGCACCTGGGTATGATCTCATTATTAAAGAAGGAGTCAGTGTGGCAAAGCAAGTTTCACCTCTGGTGGCCCATGTACACCCCCAAGAGCTGTGCCTCAGCCACCCTCTGGGAGCCGTCGGGGTGGCACAGCTGCACAGAGCTGCTCCCAGCCAGGTGTGTGCCAGCTGGCCCCTCCACTGCAACCTGCTCCTGTGATGGTTACACAAACCCATCCCTGCCCTTGCTGGTGCTCAGTGGTGGCCCAGCCCCTGGAGCTGTACCCAACAGCTCCCTGTGAAAGCCTTGCTGTCCCCTTCCTGCTTTGCTGCCTGTGGCAGCAGCTCTCCTCGCTCATCCCTGGAGATCCGTTTCCATGAAATCTGGCAGGAGAGGCTCCCCAGTGCCCTTTTCCCCAGTGCCCTGGCCAGCCCTGCACAGGGCCATGCAGCAGGGACGTGCCTGAGCCACTGGTAATCATGGCCTGCAGGAGGAAAAAGCTGCTCAGTTCCCTGACACAGCACAGCCACTGGCACCCACAGCGTCACAAATCCTGTCAGGGCTTCCCTGTCTGGCACTAAAACCATACCTATTATTTATGGATACCCCTTTTTAAAATTAGATGATTACAAATTAGAAAATACATGTCCTTAAATCTGAAAGTGCAAAGAGGGGTTATAAATATGCTAAGTCATTCTTTTATGTGACCTGAATAATTACGGAAACAGTAAGAGTTGCAATTTAAAAGGATTTTCAAAACACATCTTTCAAAAGATACATCAGTAGAAGGTCAGCTGTGACCCCTGCATTGTGTGAATTTTCTGATGGAATAGATAGACCTAAAGTAAGATGACAGCTGCCCTCTCATAATTAGCAAGTAGGAGGTTGAAACAAACTGAAAGCCACCCAAAATATCAATATCAAAGTGCACACAGACGAATCAGCGTGAAGATAAGCCCTGTGCTTAAATCTCTGCGAGATGCTGCGCTGGCCTTAAAGGAAGACGCCGATTTTTGATGCAGACACAATACATCTGTAATTATTATAAACTACAATTATTCTAGCAGCATATGCAAATGCTGCAGCGTGCAGCCTGAGACCAGACTGAGCACACAGCCGAGTTTGTGCAGCCGTGGCAGTCACAGCACGAGCGGAGAGAAACCTGCACGTGCACGTCCGACTTCCCACATTCGGGAGCCCAGGGATCCACCCCTCTGTCCTATTAACCATGTGCCCATCAGCCTCGTGTCAGAGCAACCTTTAGATATTCAGGAATCAGCACTGTCAGTTCTAATGGTAAGGGACAAGTCCCATTGTCTTCTGGCATATCACATTTTCTTTGAAATGACTTGTCCTAGATTTTTAGATTAAAAATAACAAGTATATAATTCATATATACCACATAAATTTTATATTAAAAAAAAAATAAAACTTAAAACCATACCTACAGTACTTTAGTACCTGACTTGTATATTTATGTGACTATTGTTAGAAGTGACTAATTGGGTTTGATTAGCTTCATCATTAATATTCTGTCCATAATTTAACATGCTTCAATAAAATACCCTAAAGCAGTATAATGATTAGATTTCAGGAATATGTGTTTTGCAATTAAGTTGCTCTTGATTTTGATATGCAGATTAAGAAATGGTGGTCTCATTTAAAAAAAACTGCCCTTATTAACTCAGCAGTATACTCTGAAGATTAGGTAAGAAATCCAAGATTTTCTCTTTGTATATGCTAGTTAAAATGTATTTCAATCAAGCATATGTGGGCAAATCAGATGTGATTAGTTTAAGTTCACAGTCATTCTATCTAAATGAATAATGTGTCACCTAACATTGCAAAAATTTGATTAATAGTTTATCAGTTAATTAAAAATGGGGTTTAATTTTTCTTTTTTAGGAAAATGCAAGGTAGATATTCCTTGTCTTCATCATAAATGCAAATTATTTCAGCTTGAATCTATTGTTCCTTGCTCTCTTCTTAGCCAACTGGCAAGAAAATAAAGCCTTTAAAACCACCTCTTTTAGAGAAGCAGTAAAACTTTGTTTGCTTACACATATGGCTGCCAGTTGTCCAATTCAAGCGGGATAATTCCTGCACATCCTTATTCCTCCCCCAAACTCTGCAGGCACTTTTTGGAGAGAGCCTTGGACTGTCTTTGCTGCATCCCACAGCAGGTCCAGGAGGACTCTGCGAGTGAGGAGCCCAGGGAAGACCCACCAAAGGGGTCAGGAGAAGAGAGGGGTCAGGGAGAAGAGAGAGGAGGTCAGGGAGAAGAGAGAGGAGGTCAGGAGAAGAGAGGAGGTTCCAGCCATGCTGGGGGGTAGGAAGGAGAGCACCAGGGCACAGGCAGCCCCAGCCAGCCCCAAGAGGGGAGCACCACAGCCATGGGCAGCCCTCAGTGACTCCTGATAGTCAGCAAGGGTGCCTGGCCTCCCTCTGCAGCAGCAGCAGCCCATCACAAACCCAGCAGGCCATCAGCAGCCAGAGGGGCACAGAGGAGGGTGGCAGGCAGGGCTCCAGCCAGGCTGGGGGTGTGAGCACTGCTGCTGTCGGGCTGCACCGTGTGTCTGTCTGTGTCTTATTTTATTGTGTACAGAATATAGAATAGTATGCAACCAGAGAGGAGGACAAGATGGAGCTCTCAGTGGTGTGTGCATTTGTGTGAGCACTCTGTACTTGTCTGCTCTGTATCCCCAGCTGTGTCTGTGTGTACACACACACATCTAGCTAGCTAGCTATATATCTCTGTGGTACATGCATTTGTCTACTCTAAATACATCTTCAGCTTTGCTGCTGGTTGGACATGAGCATGAAGCTGCAGCAGCTTCACCTCTCTCAGGCCCTGGGATCCTGCTTGACTTGTTTTCCTCCAATGTTATGTACACAGAACAACTTGGAAAGGAAGGGAGGGGAAACTTCCTCCATCTAAGGAGCTTTGAAAGTTATTTACAAACACCAACTTTAAGAAAATGGCAGCACTACAAAAAGGAACAAATATGAAAAGCTAAAAACTGGAAGAACAGAAAACTGGTTTCCTTCAAGACCTCAGTTAGGTTATTTGGTGCAGCCACATCGTATAGTTTTAATTATATTCTCCCATATTACACTTTCTACATGATTTTACATTATCCAGTGCACAGCATGAATAGCACTCTCTGAATTAGTGAGTGTGAAATATGTTCATATACACATGACATTACCCAAGTACACAACTGAAGATGCTTAGCAGAGTCTCTCCTAAAGATGCTCCTACAAGTCCCTGTGATACCCGAAGGAAAAGAGCCAGGATTTTAGCAGGGAACATAGCACAGCCTTCACACTGCACAGGAGGTGCCTCTCATCACTCTCTGGGTGGGAGTGCTACACAGAGCAGCCAGTGTGCTCCCTGTGAGCATCACCATCAGAGCAGGTGAGATAGGCATGATGTGGTTTCTCTGGAAACTGTTAAGCAACAACTGAGAAAATTTGCCTGCTTTTTCTTCAAGAAGTCTGCTCCTTTCTTTTTTTTTTTTTTTTCAGTTGGATTTTGATGTTAAAACCAGTCAAGAATATTAAAACTACCTGCTCCTTAACAGTTGGACAAACTCCTCAAGCATCCAGTTCCTTGCTTCTCCCCACCAGCACCGTCCTCCCTCTGGCTGATACTGCCTCCAGTGCTCCAGGAACCCAGACAGTTCCACCCTGGTTTTGTCCACTCAAACATTTCTACATCCTTTTCAATCTGTGCAAATCAAACCTCTTATTTTAGTCCTTTTATCACTAACTCTTCTGTTCCCTTGTCACCTGTGCTTTATAGCTTTATTTTCCTGTATAAGCCTCACAGAAATGACTGGAAAAACTATTACCCTTTTCCTTCTCTCCATAGCCACTATTGCTGCCACATCAGGAGGAAATCAGCTACTTAATTACAGCGTATGAGACAGATAAAATGCCAATTTTGCCTCCTATTTATAATGATCACTTAATTTTGCAGGCACCCCACAAAGAGCAGAATCTGCATGGTCCCTCGTATTTTCATATTGTTATTAATAATCTGAGCATGAGGGGGGTGAAAGGCAGAAGAGATGATATTTGCTGCTGTACAGCTCTGCACTAGGTATCATAACTGTAGCAAAATAATCCTATTTGTGAGCAACTAGATCTATCTGTATTAATCACTGAGTCATACAATTATTGAGGTTAGAAGGGACCTTTAATATCGAGTCCAACCATTAACCCAGCACTAATAAGCCCACCACTAAACCATGTCCCTTAGTGCCACATCTGCACACCTTGTACACCCACCCAGGGATGGCAACAGCCCCACTGCCCTGGGCAGCCTGCTCCAGTGCCTGACCACGCTTTCAGTGAAGAAATCTTTCCCAATATCCAGCCTAAAGCTATCCTGGTGCCACTTGAGGCCATTTCCTCTTGTTTCTCTTGCTCCTTGGGAGCAGAGCCCAATGCCCATCTGGCTGCACCCTCCTGTCAGGGTAGAGAGAGCAATAAGGGCCCCTCAAAGTTCCTTTTTTCCAAGTTGAGCTCCCCCAGCTGCTCCTCATAATGCTTGTGGTCAGGGGGACAATCACTGCCCTGTCCTGCTGGCCACACTATTGCTGGTACAGGCCAGGTGCCACTGCCCTGTGTGCCCACCTGGCTCACATCCAGCTGCTGCCAACCTGCACCCCAAGGTCTTTTTCCACAGGCAGCTTTCCAGCCACTTTGTCCTCAGCCTGGAGCAGCACATGCTTTCATGACATAAACAGTCCCTTCTGACCTTATAGAGATCTTTTGATTGATCAAGAAGATAAAAAGGGAAAGAAAAGCATTATTTGATTATCCATTGAGTAAAATGGAAGAAAACCATTAACAGTCAAGGAACTCTCCAGCTGCAAGGGGAAATGTCCAGTAACAGTGATGTGCTCACAGGTTGTGTTAGGGGGCTTTGAGTAACCTGGAAATATGGATCCATCAGGAAACACAATCCACTTCAGTGGAAGCTAAGAATGCTCAGACTTCTTAAAATCAGGTCCATAAAGACTAACACCTAGAGAAGTGTGTCCCTAAGATAGCCAGAAACTAATTGGTCATGGATAATAATATACCATGCTTGCCCTCCATCATTAATATGGGGCTATATTAATATATCATGGCTTGGTAACATAGTATGACTGGAATCTATATCAAATGATTATGTCAATGGTCCATTAAGCAAACAGTACATTAAACCAATAGAAGAGCATTAGGTGTTTGCTCCATAAATGGGTATATAACAGCAGGTTTAGGATTTAAGACTCCCCAATAAATGCAATATTATATAAGCTGCAGGTTAACAACGAATTTGCTCTACCTCGTTGATTTCTATATAGAACCAGACACAAGGAGCCATTTTCTATCCTAAGGTTTGCACTGTAGCCAATTAATATGAAATATTTTCCTATGAAAAGCCATACAAACATGACCATGTAATTCCCTTCTAACAGAAATGTTTCATTAGCATTTCTGATAGAGGTCATCAATTCTTCTTCATCACATTACTTCCATCTTGTCCAGCAATTATTTACAATACCAAGGACACCAAACACATCTCCTATGCTTTTTACTCACCACCAATGTTTGAGTTCAGCATGTCACAGAAGTTTAGTGATGATGAAAACTCTTGGACAAGAGCCTGTGCAGGATGAAACCCTTCCTGTAGTGCCCTGATGTTGAGAGGAAATTATTCAGATGAAAGAGATTTGACTTCTGTACCCATTCCCCCTGCAGGTTTGCAATAAGGACTTTCAAAAAGAAAAACAAACAAACCAAAAACCCCCCAAAAACACGAGAAACCACCACCCACCACAACAAATTCAAGTCATAATTGGAGATATTTATTCAGTGCATTCCTGGAGATATTTCCAGGAATGCACTGAAATTGCAACACTTGCACAGGTCACCACGCAGCCATCACCTGACATCTGACCAGCCACACCAGGTGGACAACAGTGACAAGGTGAAGGGGCACCACATAGCAACAGGAAGGTCACCAAGAGCTGAGTCCCTCCAATGTCAAACTCTGTCTCTGGGCACAGGATTAGCCCCAAAGTCACTTCAGTGGTGTTTTGCTGTACAGCCTCTGCCAGGCACCCCCCAGACTTGCCTGGCCTCCCTCACTGGAGCTGCCAAAAAATTTCTGACAAGAGGCTGGGTTTCTCTGTACCTCCACAAGCCTTCCAGCCCTCATCTTCAAACCATCTGAAAAGGAAAACCTCTTCCACCTTATGAAGAAAACACAGAAAACCATTCTTCAAACAAACAAAGAAATTGAAACTAAACTATAAAAATTGTTAAGCATGTTCCCATGTACTGTCCCACCAGCAGAGCACAGGGCTGATGTCCTTCAGCACACAGCTAAGTCATGGCAGCAATCACTCCCCCACCAGCACCTTCCCAACCTGCCTGTCCTGCACACCAGATCAAGAGTCACCTTTTTTTTGTGTATCCTTTAACAAACTCACATAAATAAAAGCCATGTGGTATTGATAGACACTATTACTCTATAAGAAAGACTTCAAAACAACAACTTGGATAGGAGATGCAGAACCCAAAGGTTCAGGCCAGTTATTATAAACTGAAAAGGAATTCAAAAATAAACCATGAAGGTACAAGCTGCAGCTGGGGGCCAGGACCACATCTCTCCCACTGCTCGGGCCAAGGAGCAGCAGAGCTTTGGGGGGCACAGACCCTGCATCCCAGAGCTCCCCCACCACTGTCTGTGTGGTTCAGATGCCCAGCCCTGCTTTTGGGCAGCTCAGCTGGTCCATGCCCTGCCCCCAGGCCAGGCAGGCTGCCATCACTCAGTGTCCCTTCTCCACAGCAGGGCTGTCCCCACCACTCCCTTGCAGCACGCTCCTGGGGTTCCCAACACAGCGCTCCCCACCTCTGCCCCCCTCAAGGGCTGCCCAGTGCAGTTCCCATGCACCTCTGCTGAGGCTTCCCCGGGCCTTTCCCTTCCTGGGATTTTTCCCCAGCACACAGGAGTTACAGCTCTCCTGGTTCTCTCCCACATCGAGAGCAGATTGCTCCCCCCGCATGTGTTTCCTGTTCACCGATACACGGATCTGGTGACAGTAATCCTCTTTCGTTTCAAAATGGTTAATGGCTTCGGGCTCAGCTTCTCTCCACTGTGTGTTCAGCTTTCTGGCCTCTACAAAGCGAGCATAGAACAGAGTTTCAGACACTTCTGTTCACTGTGCACGAGAGTAAAGTGCTTGAAAAGATGCAAGATAGTGAAAAATCAGTGCGGTGTGTTTCTGCCTCATTCATGCCTGCCAATATCATTTAAAAAAAATCAATAGATTGCAATTTGCATTCATTTTAATACATTTGCATAAACTCAGGCAAATACATTGAAAGCTTTGTCCCTAACAACTTTAAAGTTATGCTGGAGCAAAACATCAGCACGGAGAGCTCATTGCAAGCTGCTGCCTAGGGGGTGGTTAAAGTGGGCAGGTTTTCCTCTCCCTGCTCAGTCCCACCTGGGCAGGCAGCGTGGGCAGGGAGCAGGGCTGGGCTCTGCCCTGGCAGCATGCTTGGGAGGGATGGGCATGTCCCTGCTTACAGCAAGGCAACCATGTGGTGAGCCCAGACTGGTTTTATGACTGCAGGTGAGTTCTCAGGCTCAGACCATGAGTAGTCTGTTTTGTTTTACTCCCACATTTTGGAGCCTGGTGTTAGGTCCCTGAGGAGCTGATCAGGCTCACACTAACTACCTGCAGCAGTCACTGAGCAGGAGCTAGTTCAGGGGCACACAGAAATGTGGTTTGACATTGGAGCACTGTGGCTGGAGCAGGCTAAAAAAATCTTTCTTCCCTTGACTGAGCCTCTAGGTCAGATCTGTGAATTCACCTAGCTCCACCAGGAAGCATTTCTCTATCCAAGAAGGTGTGTTTCATCTCCCAAATCCATAGCTGATCAGGTATAAAATTTGTTGCAAGACTATGGGATTGCTTTAAAAGGCATCAACTTTGCTGGCTCTCAGTTGTGCTCAGCATCCCCTCAGCCTGTGGTACAACCTGCTACAGTGGGACTGCCCCTTGCCTTGCAAGGCACCAGGCACTTCCTGACATGGCCCAGGTCAAACCAAGCAGGCAGGGCAGTGCAGTGCTGGCAGGGAAAGCCACAAGCCCCCACACCCACCCTGCACACCCCCACCTTGGCTCTGTGCAGCTCAGTCCCTCAGCAGGGCACACAGCCCACCCCACCACCCCGGAGCAGCCATCCCTCACCCCTCAGCACGGAGAGTCTGAGCAGGAGCAGGACTTCTCCAAGGTCTTCAAGCCACATTGTTCTGCAGAAGTGATGCTGCTGACAGACAGGCACAGCATGGTGCCCCTCAGCCTCAGCAGTCAGCCACAGGCCACGAGTGGCACCACCAGAGCCTACCAAGATTTAAGGGGAAGAAAAATAGTGCTGTTTACAGGCCTAAAACCAAAAACACAAGGGTAAAAATGGAATGAGAAATGGCTTTTCTGCAAAACGTGTAAAATATCATCGAGAGAATAAAATCTGCAATTGGCTGGAATATGAATAGTAAAGAAATTCACAAATACACCGAGGCCTTCAACATTGCATCTAGACTAAAGAGGAGCAATGCGCTGGAAAAAAATCTTTCAAATTCAGTTCAGAGAGGCTGATTTCTGATGTTCTTCAACTCAGAACTTGGAATAATTTTTTCCCCTGTAGGAACTTATACAAAAATGACAAAGAAGGAAAAATATATAAAAAGCCAAGAAATAATGACTTTTTAATCTTTGATGATATCTGCTCAGAGGGTAACTATCTACAAGGATTGCAAAATTTAACCTATCATTTCCATAGTGACAACAGAATTTATGGATTAAAGATTTACAGAATTTAAACATTTGGAACGAAACCATCTGGCTCCGCAATAGCCAGCCCCAGACTTAGTGCTTCAATAGCTAGAGCTCTTCCCACTGAACAAAAGCCAAACCTCAAGTCATCAACAGCATCTGGCTATGATAAAGCCCTGCTCCAACACCAGCTATTCAGAGATGCTCTGCTAAATTAGCAGGATGCGCCTGAGAAGCTGAACTGCACAGAGGGGTAAGTGGAGACACAGTAGGTGTCCTCTGGGAAGGCTGGAGAAGGTGCTGAGCATGTGCCTCACTGGGGCAGGAGGAGGATGTTGAAGCTGAGTAGACAGACTCCCTTTTTTAAATCTGCTCTCATAGGGGTCAGTTGCTGTCTGGGTGCTCACAGATGTTTGCAGCTGGGGAGGAGGCAGCTCCTGGGAGCAGCCAGCGGGGTGGTGCCATGCCAGGGAGGGTGACAGTGCAGAACCCAGCTCCACTTGCCCAAGGAAGCCACCTCCACACTCTCCCCCTGTCCCCATCCTGGGGCTGGGGACCCACACCACCCTGTTCCCCATCGGGGAAGCAGGATCTCCAGGGCTGGGGTGGCCAGAGGCTTGCTCCCCTCCCAGCCACTAGCTCATTTGGAAGCCACTTCTGTTCCTCAGTGTTAAGGTAGAAATAGAAAACTTGAGACAAATCTCTGACATTTTATAACTGCATTTGCACTAACAAATGTAGATGACACATTTATTGACATTGTAACAACTCCTCCAGGACAACTACATTTTTAAAGAAATGGAAGAATAAAGATAAATCTCCCATAGATATGGCAATGAATCTTACCCTGACATCCTAACAGCTCTGATTCAATCCTTGAATAGGGAAGAGCTCATTAAAAATATCTTCCCCAGCCGCTGCATGGGGCCAATGGCTCCTTCAGCCCAGCCCCAGCGACTCCCGTGTGCAGCTGGTGATGCCAGACAGGCACAATTTATGGTTTCATGAATTTGATGAAGTGATATATACACTCAGATTAGTATGTTTGTAAGAATTGTAAAGGTTTCAGGCCCAGATTTTGTGAACTACAAGTTTAATTGGCCCACGATTACTATGCCTGCATATGCAAATTAGATCAGCGCAATTTCACATGTAAATGGCCATAAATTGGGCACGCCGAGCCTGCTGTGGACTCACTGCCACTCCAGCCAGCCCCTGAGCTCCCTACACCTGCATCTTGCTGGTGCTGCTGCCCTCAGGATCCATCTACACAGCTCTGTCAGTATTGCTGGGAGAGGCTCAGGTTGTGTGGAGGCTCAGGTTTGGGCTGGGGAAGCACAGAGCGATGAATGACCAGAGCATGGCAGGCAACAGGGGCTGCAACCCAAAAACTGAGCCAGAACCTCTCCAAGGAGGCTGCTTCTCTCACCTCCTGAAATCCTCACCCAGGCTTCTGCCAAGGGCTTGTCCACCTGCTGCTACCTCACCACAAACTAGAAACAAATTTTACCCCAAAGTTTTTTGTTGCACTTCAGAGCTTTTGGAAGTTTTCCAGACTTCAGCGCCTTCCCCCAGGACAGCCTCTCCCTCCTGGGTTTTGATTCAAGCCAAGAAGTGTCCACAGTTAATGGGAATCCTGAGCCACAGGATTGAGACCAAGCCCTCATTTTAAGGCCATTTGGCAGATTTGAACCCAGACTGGTGCATTTCCACCCAGGGCCTGGAGCTTTGGTGCACTGCAGGGCAGCATCTTGCCTTGCTGCAGAGCTGGGGACACCCAGTGCTGGGGCCCAGGGGGAGATGCTGCAGCACCTGGGGTCGCTGCAGAAGAGCCATCCCATCCAGATAGAACAGCTTCTGCTCTGTTTCCCTAAATATCTCATTTGCACACTGTAGTTGTTGTTGCTCTTTTTAATGAAGAAAGACTTCAGATCTTCAGCCATGGACTTGGACCTCTTCAGAAAGGAAAAATTCAAAGGCTAAAAGTCTAATATTAATGAAGAAAAAACAGAGCTATGCAAGCCTGAGACAACTAATAACCTATGCAGAGCTATAAACTGATAAAGATTTGCTGGTCTTTAGTAAGAAGCAAAGCACCAAGAGTTTTCATATAATAGGAAGACTCCAGCATTCAGTCTATCTGAACAAGATGCTTTAGGCTTAGTTTCCTCAAGACTTTTGTGCCATTTATGGACCATTTCTGCATGTAAAACAGGAAATTAGTGCACTAAAAATGACTTATGCACCAAATTAGTCTGTTTTCATACCCACAAAATCCCAAAGCAGCTCTATTTAACTCTGACCCAAGTATTCACCTCAGGGGTGAATTACCTAGAGAAGCTGCAGTCAGATGGAAAAGCATTTGCAGCTTTAGGAAGCTTATTTTACATATTCACCAATAACTTCCCTTTGTGGAAACAAGTGCAGATGTGGTGCATGCTGTGCCATGACCCAACGTGGCAGGAACCATTCCCATAGCACCAGATCCCCACAGTGCTGCCCCTTCTGACCATCTCTGCTCTTCTCATGTCTTTCCATTTTAGATGAGCCCTAAAAATGTATTCCAAAATAAAAAATGAATCCAGGGTACCCAACCTCAGTAATCAGCACACATTGCAGTGCCTCAATTTCCACAGCCTGCTGCTGCTGGGCTGTAAATCTCACACGGAGATGGGGACACAGGTCTTGTATTCCCACACAGAATATTCCTTCCACATCATCCCCTACCTGATCCAGGGGCTGAAGGCTCTTGGGAAGGAAAGCTGAACGTTGTACAACAGCCTCCTAGACTCTGGAACTTGTTCCCACCCATTTAGGCATTTTCCAGATATGGATATCCTCCCAGTGCAGGAGGTACCACTCAAAACTTCCCTGTAACTGTTTCTCAGCCTCTGGGTATGGGTTAGCCTTCAGGAGGTCACAAACAAGAACTGGAATAGAAATTTGTATCTTTTGCTCCCTTTAACTCAATGCAATCTCCTCTGTTTACATGTGCAAGCTACATCAGCAAAAACATCCCGCACAGATGAACTCTACAAGCACATAATAAATAAATAATAACAATAACAGTTTGTGTTAATATAGCACCTCTAATCCAATTATCTGAAAGCTCTTTGCAAATACTAATTAATTAAGCCTTGCAACACCCCTGTGACATAGGTTATTATTATCCCCACTTTATACATGATAAACGGGAGCCACCAGAACTCCGCTTCCCTCGAGCACACGTCTAGAGCAGCATGGCCAGAGCCCAGAGGCTCACAGCACTCTGAAAAGGGTTTCTGCTGGTAAAGACCATCACACTACAGCAGCAGAAAGATGGGGAGCTTCCCAGCCATTACAGGGTACAGCCGAGCACCAGGCTCCTACTTGCTGCTTTCCTGCCCCAGAGGATCCCTGCAGATCCACACTGAGGGAAGATGAGGTCACACCTTCAGCACAGCATGAAGCAATAAGTATTTGCCTTGGGTCTACTCCAAGGCCAGGCTTGCAAAACAAAGAGGTGCTGAGAAAGAGCTCACAGGAGCAACAGGACTCTTTCCTGGCTTTGGTTTCCTTCAGGTGAATTTCAGCATCCCCTGAAAACTCTGTAATTTATGGCAGGTGGAGCCATCTGTGTTTCATCAGGAAGTGGTCCATCCCCCAAGCACAGGTGGGTGGAGGTTGGAGGGAGTGGTGCTGCCCAAGGGCAGCCTCACCATCTTGCCTTTGGCAGTCAGGGAGGCTTGGGCTCAGCCCCAGCTACACAGATAATCCACCCTGCTGCCTTTTACATGTCTCAGCAGTTTCAGTGCTCACTTTTTATTGTCAACTTTTAAAAGATATCCTAACATCATGGAAGCAAATAATTTTTAGCTTGTGTTTTATGAAAAAATTAATTGTTTAAAAGGAAGAGACTTGCTGCTCACTCTCTGTAGAAAGCAGGCTCTGTTACTTTAGGTATCAGGAAAATTGAGGCAAAATACCTCTGAAAATGATTCCTTTTTGCTCTCTTCTGACAAGGAAACACATATGAAGGCCTTCCAATTTGTTAGAACTCTTTTATGCCCACACTGTTTTTAATCATCTGCTGTAGTCTGGGAGAGCTTTTGGAGCTCCCTGGACCAACCATCCAAGTCCTCTTTTGGCAGCAATGTGGTTGGAGCAATCCGTCACCTCTTTTCAGCTTACCCCAACACCAATGAAATGTTGTGAAAATGGAAATATTTTACATTCCAGTTGTACCTTTTCAGGAACATGCTGACCTTCACCTCAGAAGTGTGTTTCTGTCAAACCCATCCCTGCTGTGCACTGAGCTGTGCTTGGTATTAACAGGGGGGAACCACTCTTTCATCTGCAGGGAGATCCATCCTCCCCATTTTTAACATCCAAGTAATAAAATTCACACAGCTAAATGAAAGATGTTGTTAATTATTTTATGGACTCGTTGCCAATTCATTCTCTCCTGTGTTACAGTGAGGTCAGTTAGGTGCTGCAGCTTCCCTGCTTCCCCAGCAGCACCACACGTGCCATGTGGAGAAAAATGGGCAAGAAGGTGTATTGCTTTAAGTCAAACAAGATAAGGCATGTTTGCCAGTTGATTACTAAACCTAGGAAAGATCAAACGGCTCCACTGGAGGAGAACTGGGTACAGCAGCTCATAGCAAGTGCTGTGGCTAATTCCAGACCAAAGGGGAAGCAGGATAAGAGGAAATTTATGAGTAAGCTCTTGAAGTAATGAAACGAAAGTAATGCTGATTGGCCTCATTTGCAGCAGTTCAAAAGCTGATCAGCATCGCTGAAGTGGTGAAGGATCAACTGACAATCATTTCCGTGCTGAGGAGCCGAGCTGACCCGCAGAACACAGCACGGGGGGTCTGGGCATGGGGGCACAGCTGCCGGCCCCAGATTCCCTCTCTGCATCACCCGGACATCCTGCTGGCCCTGCCAGGGCACCAGCCCAGCATCCTTGGGAAACGGGGGATGCAGCGCTGCGGGATGGCCAGAGCAGCTCACGGGGCGCTGGGAAATGGGGAGACAAAGCCGGAGGGTGGGGAGAGCCCAGAGACACCTCCCAGGAGCTGAGCAGCATGCATGGAAAGCACTGCCCGGAGCAAAGAGGAACCTGTGACCAGGTGGGCTTCACACACAGGGACAGGACATCGGCTGAGATCCCACCAAGAGCTCCTGTCCATGGAGCTGGAGGGCTTCCACGGGCCCTGCAGCACATGATCTTCCCTGAGCGCAATCACGGGAGCCAGGAACCAACAAATCCAGGTGAAAGCTGCCGGATCTTCAGCTGCCCCGGAGCCTGTACTTAGGATAACAACGGTTTGTAGTGTGCTCGCCCAGAAAGGAGGCGGGGAGGAAGAGTGGCACATTTGTTACTAATATACCTTTGCTCCGAGACTGAGCCTGACCCGTGTCCCGGTCAGAGTTGTGCAGGAATACATTATGAACATGGAGCCATCTGGAAAACATGTGATTCCACTGAATCTGGGCAAAACCATCTGCCTATAGGTTGTAATGAAACGCTGATGGAACATGCAGTTTATGGAAATGTTTGTCTCTTCCTGGCTGATGCGCTGTATTATGACTAATTTTTGAAGGCCACATTGCATTAAGTCAGGATGTGCAGTGGAAACAACATGCCTGATAAAATCTTATGTGAGACAATGACTTGTAATATGTACATTTTAAGACTGGAGGGGGAAAAAAAAAAAAAACCAAACGCCTTTTTCATCTACATATTGATTCAAGTCCCTACGTAAGCACAAAATCGCTGACCATGAACAAATACAGCCAAAACCATTGTGTTTCCAGTAGTGTTTCACATACCTGGCAGGAGAAAAAAAAAATATGAACCCCAAATTAGTAGAGTAATTTTGAGCTTTGTATTTTGACACTGGACACAGTGAGCTGGTTTAGTTTAGTCACTGTAGTGGGGAGAATACTAATCCACTCCTGCACCAGCAGTTTTACAGGACACGGTGGTTGTGCCTCAGTGAATTTCTTCCTCACCAAACTTTATTTGCGTGGAGAACAAAATCCTCTAAGGGCCCAAGGGTTCCCGCGTGTCTGTGCGGTGGCTCTGCGTGAGGCTCTCAGGGCTGGGCTGCTCCGCCAGAAATTTCCCGCAGGAGGAACTTGTTCTCTTGGAGCGGGAGGGATGGAGCGGCGGGAGGATAGACAGGAGTATTGAGGGTGCTGCAGGAGGGTGCGGTACCGCGGGGAGGGTGCGGTACCGAGCGGAGGATGCGGTACCGAGCAGAGGATGCGGTACCGCGGGGAGGATGCGGTACCGCGGGGAGGATGCGGTACCGCGGGGAGGGTGCGGTACGAGCAGAGGATGCGGTACCGCGAGATGGATGCGGTACCGAGCAGAGGATGCGGTACCGCGGGGTGGATGCGGTACCGCGGGGTGGATGCGGTACCGAGCAGAGGATGCGGTACCGCGGGGTGGATGCGGTACCGAGCAGAGGATGCGGTACCGAGCAGAGGATGAGGAGCGGGCGCGGGGGGAGGTTCTGCGGGACTGTGCGGGGCCGTGCGGGGCTCGGCGCGGCCCACGAGGTGGCAGCAGACCCTTTGGAATGCGGCGGCGGGGCCGGCGGCGGGCGGGGGCTCTGCCGGGACAGCCCGGCCCCGCCGCGCCGCGGGACCGGCCGCCTCCAGAGGGGTTTCGGGGGGCAGCGGGACCGGCCCGCCCCCGCGGGGCCCTCTGGCAGGGCTGGGGGGTGCGGGAGCATCCGCAGGCGGTACCTGGGAAGGAGGATCAGCATCCCCAGGCCGTACCCGAGCATCCGCAGGCGGCAGCTGGGGCTCGCCCCGAGGCGCGGAGGGCTCAGCCCGGTCTCCAGCCCCCTCTGCCGCCCGCCCCGGGACCCCCTTCCTGCCGCACTCGGCGCAGCTGCGGCGGGGCTGCCGGAACGAGAAGGAATTTAACGTTGTCGGGATCTTTTAAACGTCACAACAGGAGGAAATTGTCCCTGGAATACCTGAACCGGGAACAGCCCTTCGGGGGGAGTGGGGGGCAGCCTGCCAGGCTCTCGGGGAGGTGGGGCTGCTCAGGACACGGCAGCGCTGGAGCTCACACGGTCCCTCCCCCACCCCGTGTGCCATTGGCAGAAAAAGGTTCCCCTTTGCCTCTTTTTCTGCTTCATCTGCCTGCTGGGGCAAAATGAAGACCAGGCAGCCCTGCAGTGTCCTGGGGCAGGGCTGAGCCCCGGGACGGGCGCGGCTGGCATCAGCCACAGCTGCCGGGCACGGGCAGCCGTGCAAGCCCAGGCACGGCACCGTCAGAATTCAGCGGCTGCCAGCCGGGTCTGGGGACCTGCGGGCTGATGGCAGATGGCGGAAGGAGTTTTCTTTATAAACTGGGGGATGCAGACGTGGGATTACTGTCCACACTGATTTTCCCCCCCAAAAGAGCTCACGGGCTGATAGAGACTGCTACACATCTCCGCAATTAAGCAGTCAAGACGTGCTGAATAATAAATGAGCAGGGAAAGGCCTGGGCTGCAGCTGGGGCCGAGTCCCCCGGTAGATGTGACAAGTGCAGCCGGCACACGGCTCCCGGCGCCGGCGGAGCCAGGGAAGCTCCCTCTGGAGAGAGCGGCTTTCTCCCCAGGCCAGCGCCTTCTCCGCGCCCTCCCTGCCTCCCCACCCAGCACGGGGCACCAAGCCCCAAACACCTGTCCCCACCTGTCCCCTCGCTGCTCGCAGGTGGTTCCCTGCCACCTTTGCAGCTCTGACACACGGGAGGCAGTCTGCATGCACCTGAGAATAAAGTAAAAGGTAATTAAAAGATATGACCTACATCAAGCAAGAGCATCGAGCGCCTGTTACATTAAATGAGGTGGATGAGTCCTCCATCCTGCCCGGTTTTAGCATTTATTTTTGGGCAAAGCATCAGCACAATGGCATTTTTCCTCCCCCTCCTCACTTTGGGTGGCAATATACCTTTGTTTAAAAGACTGTAAGGAGCAGAGAAGTGAAAGGAATGGATGTAGTTTGAGGTTATTGCTTGAGTGGGCAGAAGAACATGAAAATTCAAAACATCCCAGCAGCCTATAGATGTAGGCAAACTCCTGGCTGTTCAGGCAACTGATTGTTCAATAAATGCAAATGGACAAAGCAAAGCATCACTGAACTTGAGAGATAAAGGTCCCCTAACAATAGAGGCTTTTTACAGCATTGAGTCCAATTTTTTTTCCTGTTTGTATAAGTAAAACCCAATTTGAGCAACTGAAGCATCAGCTCTTTACAGTGAGAGATAATTTGTCTGGAGCAGCCAATAAGATAGTGTAAGATCCTCTAAAGAAAGCCCAAAATATGTATCCTCATTTCATTAATAAATGGCTCGAATCCAAGCATAAAAATGATGTGACTTTAATGGTTTTTCCAACTGGTAGCCACATTCCTTGTTAGCGAGAGATCCCATGTGGGAACATTAAAGTGAGACAACCCCACACAGGCTGGGAGTGATGAAACATGACCTAGCAGCTTCAGAACGCATCAGAGGATGGAGCTTGGTAATAAAATATTCAAATAAGCAATTCAGCCCTAAATGATGCTCACTGTCCAGATTTTGAAAGTGGGGTTTAAAGATCTTCATATTCTGAAGTGCCAAGTTTCCATCAGTAAATATGAAACTGAAAGTTAAAAGCTGGTAATTACAACCTGGTTGTAGATGGATGTCTATCTGGTTAAACATGTATTTTGGGTTAGCCCAGGAAATCTATTAAAATCTAGCACCTCTTTGTGAATAAATCTTTGTGAAGTTGGCATGCCACAGGTAGGAGAGGGGTCATGTGATATGGTATGTTCTCATTTTTTGCTTCAGCAGACTCATTTTTTATTGAATAGCAGAGTAAATATTTAAGCAAAACTAGTGTAAACTGCTGGCAGGTATGCCATGCTAAGTAGCAATCATTTACTTTTAAATAATTAAAAGTCAATATACAAGCATAGCATTCTTGTTGCACTGCGGCACACGGTGCCACCGCTCTGCCTACATGTCACTTCAGAGCCTGATTTACTAACAAAGCATTTAGTTCAGCTCATTTGGAGAGGGGAAAAAAAACCAAAACAAAACAAAGGTTTTAATAAGCCACCTTCTCTATTGTGTGTGTTTGCAGGTATTTTGGCTGTGCAGACCCCAGCTCTTTCTGAGTAAGGCTGAGTCTGCATTACTTGTGGGGCTGGTAAGGAAAGCCCTGATTTCCTTTGCATTATGCATAGTGGAAGTGTCAGGATGGCTCTGATGGTGTTTAATTAAATATTTGGCAGTGTTTAATTAATTAAATATTTAAACATTAAATACTAAATAGGATGTGATGTCTGCTTAGTGGACATTATGTCTCAATAGCCATTAGTCATTAAATAGGACTCAAATTGGCCCTAGAAGACTCCCCTTAGCTAAGCAAGGTCTTAAGTACATGCACTTTTGGATCTTCATTAATAAGTAATAGAGGCCAATTCAGACTATGTAGCAACACAGAGATCCCTATTAACAGAAACGTTAATGTCTCTGTTTGAATCCAGGCTCTCCAGTCCAGACAGCAGATGAGCTGCTCAGGGCAGAGGGGTGGGATGGGGCTCCTCAGGTGGTGCACGGGGCTGTGGCCAGGGTGGGAGGGCAGTGACAGCAAAAAAAACCCCACCATGGCTGTGGGGTGCCTGGCAGCACAGCACCTTCCCTGGCAAGGCCCAGGGTGCAGCCAGCACCTGCCCGTGCTCTGCCAGCAGCACCGTGTCTCTGTGGGACTGTTTTGGGTTAACTTCAGGGGGTTTTAAGTTAGTGACATGGTTTGGTGTTCACACACACTTGGCTTCTCTGCAGGGGCCCTGCTCGCCCAGGGAGCCCTGTGCAGCCACCTCGAGGTAAATGAGAATCAGGCTCCTCCCGCCCACCCCTGGCCAGATTCCCACCAGAGTTGGCCACAGGCTGATCCAGCCAAACATTCCCACGTGCCAGCACTCTCAGCCTGCACTCTTCCCATAGTACCAGCACAACAGCTCACAGGCTGGAAACTGAGCACAGGCAGAAGCTCCTGGTGGAGTGGGGTCTATAAAAATAAAGGGGACTGATGTTTTAAAGATTTCTCTGCAATATAATTTCAGCAGGGAAACAACATTTTACAGGCCCATGTGGTTTTGAATTTGCTAATTTATTATTCTCTATTCCCCAGACAACCACTAGTGGCAAACTCTTCATACTTTTCACCTCGGTGATATTTTTGGTAAGATTTATCTGTTTTACCATTAGATCCAACACTGCACTCCAACACACATTGAAACTGCCTTTCAGCACCACACTGCTCTGCAGAGCTTGTGCAGCCCACACTAGGGACTCAGGCTCCCTGGGGACAGCAAGTGACCCTGGCACCCACCCTGCCACGGGTCTGGGGCTTTTCAGGGTGTGATAAACTAACTGCAACTTGAAGCAAGTCTGAGATTGTTTTAATTGATGCTAAAGCCAAATTATAATCCAGCAGGGGGATCCCGAATTAGCTCAAGGTTTTCCTTCTTTCGGGAACTGTGGTAACAAGGCACAGTGGGACTTGTGGAGGGCCAGAGGTGAGCAGCCAGCAGGGCCACTGCAAGGGGCCTGGTGTGCTCCTGCCCTGGTGCCTCTGTGTGTGTGTTCATAGATCTCCCGTGCCTCCCAGGCTGCAAACACGCTGGTAATCGGATTGTGCTGCTGCCTAGCAGTTCTTACTTGAAATATCATTGAGTTAGCTCTTGAGGGATTTGTGTCTGCTGACATATATATTGGTACCGAAGTCAGAGGTCGCCTATTGCCAAGATCATCTTGAAAGGATGATTATGAAAAAAGCCATGCTGGTTAGAAGACCCTCTAACTAGATTTGGCCATCTTCTTTCAGCGTCACATTAGCGGATCCTGGTTTCTCTCTCAGTTTTAGTGATCCAATCTTTCTTCTCCTGAATTTCTCCCTTGGGAGCTTTCTACACAGACATTTTAATATATCAGGCTATTCTCTGCAGAAATCATTTGCTTAATAAAGAGACTGGATATTTTTTAATTGTAACATTAGCAGCGTTCAAGAGCAGCCACGATGCCCACACCTACGCCTGGCGTGGGCTGGGAAGGGCTGGTCCTGGACCAAAGCCATGCCAGCAGTGAGTCAGTGCTTTCACCTTCACATTTCCACCGTGCACAGCTCCCAGGGCAGCTGGACTGGCTGCTGAGAGGATGGTGACTGCTGGGAGCAGTGCTCTGCACAAGGTGTTCCTCTGCCTTTTTTCCTGCACACAAACTGCAGTGGACCTTTTGTAGTTTTTAAGGGATTGTCAGGGACGGGATAGGCACTATAAAGCGAGCACCCTATCAAATATTAAGCAGCACAGTCAGTCGCTGAATTACCAGCTAACTGCCAAATGCAGCTTTATTTTTCACTTTTAACGCTTCTTGTTGCACAGTGTCAAGCTGTCAGAAGACACTGTCTGCAGAACACAAAACAAATATCAGTGCCACGCTTCCCAGCAATTCAGACAGCCTGCTCAGCATCCTCTGCCCACACCACCTTCCCAGGTGACACGAGGTGAGCCCACACAAGCTGCAGGTGGGCTGTGCTGCTCCCCGCACACACTGCTCTCCCAGTTATTTCTCCTGGTAGCTTTGCATGCTTGTTGCGTGCTGTTAAAAGGCTTTTCATTTCCTGACAATTTATAAATATGTATTGGGCCTGAAGGATGAGGGTAAAGCAACTGCTGTTTCTTTTTTTAAAGAAAATTAAACATGACAAACTTAGTTATTCATGCAAACCATCCGCCTGTTATCTCTGATTATGCAGGATCCAAATGGTGAAGCTGAGTGAATGAGTGCATTCATCAAAGTAAACTGTCAGAGGCAGGAACACTGGGTTTAACCTACCCCTACCTATTCTCTTTTGTAGTGATGTTTCATCATCTTCAACAGCAGTGCAGTTGCTTGGTATCAGGAGCACCTATTTCACTACCCTCTCTCTCTTTTAGGGGGTTAATTAGCCTCCAGAAAACAGAAGAGACCCTGTGTCTAGTGCTCCCCAGCTTTAAAACATCACTTCACCGGGATATTTTGAGCATGTGGGCCAGATCATATGGTATTTCAGGGGCAGAGGCTGGAGGCATAGTGCTTGTGTGTCTCCCTGCACTCACCTAGTGTGAAAGGAGGTGCAGTGTTTTGTTAAGCCTTGGCATTCATGCATGTGTACATATGTGTGGGAGAAATAAGTAGAAATAAACTTCACACACTGGAAAGTGTCAGATAGATTCTCGCCCATCCACCAACCTGCCCCACAGCAACAGAGAAAACCTGGGTTTTCTCAAGCAAACATGAGAAAACAAGAAAGATTGTATCATACTGTCTGAAATTTGTGGCAAGCACCACTGTTCACTTGTCTGTTTTAATGCAGAGAAGCTGCTTCAGACATCAGCTCTGATCCTCAGGTACAGATTTGATGTATCTGTTGAGGAAGATGCCCTTTACCTGGCCTGGGAGGAGTGGATGGGGCCAGGTCCCTTCCTGAGGCACCAGGATCACAGAATGAGCTGAGTTGGAAGGGACCCACAAGGACCATCGAGTGTAACCCCTGGCCCTGCTCAGCACCCTCCCCAAGAGCTACACCACGTGCCCAGCAGTATTGTCCAAATGCCTCTTGAGCTCTGTCAGGCTTACAAGCCATTCTTTCTTCTCCCCCACAAGCATTACAGTGCCCTGAATGGTACCTCCTAACTGGATGATGCCCTGAGGTGACCACAGAGGACCCCTCTGTCCTGCACTACCCTTCACTGTCAATTCTATTCATTTTGGTGCAAGCCAGGGACCAGCATTTTAAGCCCTGTGGTGCAGTGCCATGCCAGGGGGGTTAAACTGTCCAAGGATTTTTAGGGTGGGCTGGAGGGCAAGGAGGACTTCTTGCAGCTTGCCATACCTCCTGTGGTACAATATAATGCTTTAGCACCAGGAAAAAGCCACAGCACTCTCCCAGCATGATTTACACTCTGGTTGAGTCAGTGTGACAGCAGGACTACTTAACACTACCCTCCGCCCCCACTGTTACAGAGTTATGACTTTAAACGCCAAATATGAATCAAAAATTTCCTCTCCATTCAAGTCCTCCTTCTGCCCTTCTCATCTGACTCATTTCCAGGCTGCCCACTGACCTTCATGCTAATTGATCATTACTAATAGATAAGGGTAATGCAGCTTCTGAACTGTGCTTACTGTGTGCTTTGTGCTTCTTGATTGGCACAGGTGACATTTTTTTGCCTAGACTGAAATTAAATCAGAAGCCAGTGGACAATACCCCTGCACACTGGAGTGAACTGCCATGCTGCTACCTGAAATGGCTGGAAAAGCCCAATTCCATCAGAGATGGGCAACTGCAGGAGGCTGGGTCTTTTCTAACACCCCTACAGAGCACACTTAGTGTCACCAAGCCCTCTTACACCACCACATACCTCCCAGGAAGCTGCCTGAGTTCACTGCTGTGAGTGTAGCACTCACCAGCTGCCCTTGCCTGGAGGTTGAGGTGTTTCACAGGTGTTAATTAGCTCAGGAAGCCATCCAGCGCTCCAGGTAACTGTGGAGCTGAGCCACGTCTGCCTCTGGATGCAGTGCACTAGAGAGGATTTAAGTGACTTGTCAGGAGCTATCGGGAGAGCCCGAGGTGCAGCTCAGATCACACTTGCTGTGTGCAGCCTCCTCTGCAGCTATCAGATAATGCCAGCCCTCTGCAATGCTCTAATACTGGGGAGCATGTTTCATACACAAATGGATTATTACTGGAATCCTATAGATAAAGCCATTCATCTTCTGAGGCCCTTGGGAGTCTGAGAAGTTAATACACATCACAGCAACAAGACATATAAAGTGTGCAGCACAAAGACACAGTGAGAAGCACCTGCAGAGTGCTGAAAGGGAGGCAAGAGCCAGAGCAGGAGAGCAAACATGCAGATACACAGATGTACACACAAACTTCACCAAAAATCCCAGATCTTCAAGCACTTTCAGGTGAAGTCTTCAGAAGTATCAACATGAGCTAAAAACTTCAAACTCCTTTTGTTCAGCCACCAATTTTCTTGGAAAGGCTGCCCGTGATAACAGCAATTACCAGCCTTGTTCTCAGACTTGCCCATGCACGGCAGCAGCCACAGGTGGAAGCAGGTGCTGGTGGCACAGAACCCCCAGCCTGCCCAGCCCAGGTGTTTGTACATCTGCCCCTTTATCCAACCACGGTTAAAAAAAGAGCACGACAAAAATAAGAGCAGGAATCCCAACGCCCCATTTTCGCCAGCTTAAACCCTGGTGATGAGCACTCTAAGAACCCATTTGAGGCAGAATAGAAAATTAATGAGGGAATAAAAGAGGTTGAGTCACACATCTTACATCTCAAATATGCCTTGCACAAATCGGCCGTGATGAATTGTTGTATGAAGTCTGGGCAAGGCTCCTCGCTGGTCAGAATACAGATAAAGCATGTGTGGGGCTTCTCACATGTTAAACAGAGCTCATTAAGGGAAAGATGCTGTTTATCCTTTTAATTCTGACCACATCATTCACTCCTCATCTTATTTAGACCCTATTTTTTCCCCAGACTGGCAGGTGATATGATTGCATTGGCCTCAATACAATCACAGCTCACACTTTGCTTGACAATCCAGCAGCAGTGACCAGAGCTTTTGTGCTGGTGCAGCTGGGAGAGCCGAGTGCCTGCTCACGGACATCCCAGCCCAGCAAACCCGCAAAACCAGGCAACTTCCAGTCCATGAATATACATCTCGTCCAGAGCAGAAAGGAGGCTCTCCAGCAGCAATGCCAAACATGCAGATTAATGACAATGCTCTGCCTGTGAAAATGGCCTTGTGGAGTCCAAACACGTTCTCCCGAGATGCCAGATTTTGTAAGTTCGCAAAAATGTTGAGCTGTCTGTTTGCTTTAAACAATTATGTCAGCTCTGCAAGTAAAATATGTTCCCTTGCCTGACCTCCCCATGCTGCTAGGTAGGGCAGCATGTGGCTGGCTCTTGCTTTGACACGGACATCAGGGGACAGCTGGAGACTTTCCTTGAGAGAAGAAGGGCACAGGCAGCCAGGGGAGAGGTGGCAGGAGCAGCAGCACCGACAGGACCCTGCAGCAGCGAGTGTTATCACCTGCTGCATCACAGCAAAGCCCTGCTACCCCAACAGAGGTAAAAGCCCTGGTCAGCTGTGGGTTGTCTTCAGTGGCAAGTAAAAACAGACCTGTTTTCAGCGGGCAACTCTTGGGGTAGATATCTGGTGCCGTACTTTATTAAAAATAAAGTCCTAAAGCAGACAACACAAAGGAGCCTGTTGCTGCTGCTCCCACCTCTCTCCCCAAGGGAGAGCTGCTGCAGGAGATTTATCCTAGGTCACAGGAGAAGTTACTGGCAGAACTGGGAATTGCAGAGGCTCCCCTGGGTGCCCACCCAGTACATTAAGCACAAACTGAATCCTCTTGTCCACAGCACTGGGTCAGAGGCCGGGTCAGGCACTCCCTGGGCTGGGACAGGCTGTCAGAGCCTGGCACTGGGCTGCTGAGCAGGAAACACTGGCTGTCAGCACCGAGGGCAGAGCAGCAATATTTATATCAGAGCTAATGGAGGCAAACACCCATCACTTTCCTGTGATTTACACTCAAATGCCACAGCCAAGCTGAGCCAGAGGAGCCCATCCTTCCAGCACCTTTCCAAAACCAGCACCCCAAACCAATGGGACTGGGCTAGAGCCAGCCTGCAGGGTATTTTCTCATGTGAGCACTCACTAGACAAACATTCAGTAAAATGAGTCACACAAACACAGCCTATCCTAGGGCTGATACTTGATATGAGACCGGAACTGCAGTGGAAATAAAAGTAGAGGGCAATCTAGTGACAGTGCTCAAACACACATCCCAAATATTTCATTACCAGTATCTCCAGAGCCCATCTGGACAGCTTTCTGCTATGCAGAAAATCAGGTTTGGGAGAGCCAAAAAAAATCCAGAATGGTACTGAGGGTTGTGCTGAGATGGTTGATTAGAACACGAGACAATTCTGAACACACAGAGGGGGAAAAAACCAAACTCAAGGAAAAAAAAACCCAAAACCAACCAACCAAAAAATCCACAAGAAAAATAAAGTGGTTGTTCAGTTTTGCACTGCATTGCAGGGACTGTGGGGTGGCACATCTGGGAGTCCCTGGGCCACAAAGCTCCTGGACACTCCAGTACCTTACCTCAGCCTGCTCTGCAAGTCTCTGCTCACACAGAGCTCCCTGGCCTGTACATGGAAGCTCCTGCACCTTTTAACTTCTAATTCACAAAAGCAGCTTCTTGGGATGCAACTGCATACAAAGCCAATATCCATCTTGTCTCAAACACAGCAAAAAACTGTGTGGAAATACACAACTGGAGGTACTTCCCATGGTATAATCATGTGACAGTTCTTCAGAGAGAGCAGAACTGTGCAACAAATCCAAAAGCCATGACACTTCTGACTGTGATGATTTCAGCTCCAAGCTAGCAGCAGGAGAGGACAACACAGTTTGCACTTTCCAATATTCAAAGAACGTTTAGCATCAAAAAATCTTTCAGAGTGATCACAGTCCAGGAGAATACATCTAATTCCCTTTAAAATAATTTGGAGCTTCACTGGGTAGAAAATTGCTATTTCTGCTCCAATGCCAGAGAATTCCATTTTTAATTATAGAAATTTCTGTTATGCACAATTATAATATTCTTTCATATTCTGCCTCACTCTTAGCTCGAACACACTATTAGCTACTTAAACTACTGCTATGCATTGGGCAGACACAGGTCACTCCTGCTGCACAGGAATGCTGATGGTCCTGCCTCCAGAATCAGCTCAGATCAAATAACAGAGGATGAAGCACCTTTTCTTTGTATATTCCAGGACAAATTACACTAACAATCAATGACTGCTTGGATGCAACCTTCAGTCAGATGCAATTAGAACATAAAAAATATTAAATGCTTTCTCCAGATCGCAGATATATGGACGTATGCCTTCTGGAATGCAAGCTAAGGACCAAATTCAGTGAGCAGAGTGAGAAATGCAAAGTGAGAATCCACAGCAGAAGTCACTGAAAAAGCATAGCCCTTTGCTACTGCCTGTGCTTGCAGGATCAGGAAATAGAGGGATAAATTCTCATGTCCCAAACCAATAAACACAAAATTATCTTTACACAATAATTAATCATCCTGTAGAATGAATCAGCTGAACCAAAAAATATCAGCCTGTTTCTGAGGAGCTGTTAGGGGCAGCAGCTGGAGATTCACAGCTCAAACCTGTCCCAGTCAGAGAAGACTCCAAACACACAGGAGTGTGTCCAGACACACAGCCCCAGGATTAGTGTTTGCAAAGATACAAAGATGATGAATGAGCTGCTTTAATCCGTGGCTGCACTAAACAGATTGTCTCTGTACATTTAGTACCTGCTTTTTCAGTTCCAGCAGGAATTTAGTACCTTTGCTGATCGGAATCGATAACTTTAATTGGTAGTTTAGAGTTAGGTGCAAGGTGCATTGACACTAATGAAAATTAGTTGCTTAATTTGCCAGTGACACCAGGGAGGCATGCTGGGGAAGGCAGTGGGAAAGCCAGGCAAGGCTGCTGCTCTCCTGCCCCATTCCTTGGGCACAGAGGGATAGGATGGGATGGGATGGGAAGGGGCTGATGCAGCCAGGGAGCAGGAGATGTGCAGGCAGCAGGGGATGTGTGCAGGCAGCAGGAGATGTGCAGGCAGCAGGAGATGTGCAGGCAGCAGGGGATGTGTGCAGGCAGCAGCAGGAGATGTGCAGGCAGCAGGGGGATGTGCAGGCAGCAGGAGATGTGCAGGCAGCAGCAGGAGATGTGTGCAGGCAGCAGGAGATGTGCAGGCAGCAGCAGGAGATGTGTGCAGGCAGCAGGAGATGTGCAGGCAGCAGCAGGGGGGTGTGCAGGCAGCAGGCCAAGCACACCCAGGAGCCCAGACAGGGGCCACATCACTGTGTGGGTGGGCACAGAGGACAGAAAGGGACTCAGGTGAGAGTGTCTGGGAGAGCCATGCTCCTCCTGCTGCCCAGGGAGGTCAGAGCACACACCAGGTGCCCCAGGACCCAAGGAAGGTGGGCTCCAGGGCTCTGGGACCCAAGGAAGGTGGGCTCCAGGGCTCTGGGACCCAAGGAAGGTGGGCTCCAGGGCTCTGGGACCCGAGGGAGGTGGGCTCCAGGGGCTCTGGGACCCGAGGGAGGTGGGCTCCAGGGCTCTGGGACCCAAGGAAGGTGGGCTCCCCCACACCACTGGCACAGGCAGGCTGCCCTGCAGCATCAGGGCTTTATGTGCACCAAGCAGGTCCCTGGCTCCTTGAGGAGCAAGCCTCTCCTGAGTGTGTCACTGAGCAAACACAGCAGAGCTGTGGGGGCAGGAGAGGAGGCAGGGCTGTGCCCACCTGCACACAGGAGCCTGGCAGGGAGCTCCTGGTGGCCAGGACAGCCACCCCACCACACCAGGGACCACAGCTGGCCTCTGCTCCAGAAACAGCCTCTGCTCATCAAACTGAAGAAGCCACACGCATCAACCCCCCAGGATCTTCCAATTAAGCTCTTTTGGTGTGGATCAAAATTAAAACACAGCTACCTTGCGGGCACATGTGAAGCCCTCACTAGCCAGCAATTGAAAGGGTTCTGGCTGGCCCCATTCCCTTTGAAGCATGCCTGCTGGCTGTAGGTTTCTCTTGTGCTCCCTCGCAATTACAGCACTTTTCAGCTTCTCTCTCTCTTTTTTTTCTTTAATTTAAATAGATTGAGAGGAATTAAAAAAACCCTCATCAATCAGATTTATCAAATAAAACTGTTGAGGTAGGGCCAGCTGCAGCTACATATGTCAAACTCAGCTGCAGCTATGAAAGGAGAGCCTGTTATTCATAGGGTGCTCAGCTTTTTGAGAGTTTAGCAGCAAAGCTGATCCCATTGCTATATTCCTAAACCTACAGAGATGCTTCCAAGCTAGGCAAGGATTAGTCCCTGCATACACAGGTCTGTCTGGACTCTGCCCCTGTGAAAGGGGGTGTCTGTGCTGTACTTGCTGCCTGGGCACATTCCTTCACAAGCTGCTGCAATGTCCCCCTTCTCAGGGCTTGGGAAGGACTCCACAGATCTTTGGTTTCTTTCCTTGTCCTTGTGCCACATGTGTGGCTGAACAACCTGGATGTATCATCTGTCTGAGACAGTGTGCACAGGTTACTCCAGTTGTAAGAGATCAAATGAAAGAGAAGAGTGACAGCAAAACTTCTCACTGAATAACATGGCTCTGTATTTCTCCAGCCTTTGCAAATTTTGGTTCACTGAGGTCCACTTATGTGGAACACTATTAGTGAGTGACAATGCAGCCAAAGAAATCCCCAGATACCTGCACAAGGACCTTGAGGTGTGGGTCAGAGCAGTCTTCAGGGAGCACAAGCTGAAAATGATGAGGAATAGGTATCTTGGCAATGGAGAAAGTCAGAGGTGGAGCAGTCTTTTCCCATTCTGTTAAAAAATATTGCTATTACCATGTGACCCCCAAATGCCACTGTTCTGGGACACAAGTCATGCCCATGATTCTCCTGCAGATTCTTCTGGCCACCACTTTTTGCAAACACCCTGATCAGAGCCCTGCTTCTGTCACAGCAAAGTGTCAATGGGAGTACTGAGAAACCACAGCATCTCCTCCTCCCCCTCTGCTTTTCCACACTGCAGTGGAATGGCCAGCTCTGTGCAAGGAACATCCCAGCAACTGCTGACCACAAATGACATTCAGGGCCCAGGACATTCAGGGACAAACACATGTAACAAGAGACACTCAGGGATGCAGAAGTGTGGAAGTACTTCATGGTTTTCCTCATGGTTGCTTTAACAAAAACACAGTTTAAAATCCAAAAGGAGAAATAAGAGGTTTCCCAGCCAATGGAAATGCACAAACCTGGTGCAGGCTCTGCCCTGGCCTTTCCTGCCCCTGAGCTGCCATGGAGATGCTCTGTGACACATCACAGCTGCCTTTGGACACGTGTCACAGTGCTGAGCAGCACCTGGTGCTGGGAGCTGAGGACACCACAGCCCTTGGCCCCTCAGCCCACCCAGCACTTTTCCAGCAGTGCTGGGCACAGCAGAGCTCGCTGCACCCCAGGGTGTGCTCCAGGGCTGCCCTGCAGAGCTGCTGGCACTGAAAGGCACCAGCTGCCTGCCCGGACAGCAGAGCACTTTGGGGTTGCACCACCCTGCAGAGAGAGGCACTCTGAGCACTCCTGGCCAAATCCCTTCTACCAGGCACAGGGCCCTGCCCTGACTCACCTGGGGGGCCCAGCAAAGCTGCTCTCTGCAGAGGCAGGTGCTGCAGCACCCACCCACTTCTTAGGCAGAGGTTTCCAGAGCACACCTCACAAGGTAAAGGCTGTCAGTCTCCATTCACTTACAAAACCGAGCTGGTTTCTCCGGCTGCTGCCAGACCCTCCTGTCCTCCAACAGACTCCATCTGCTGGTTTTTCAGACAAGCAGCTCCTGCAAGGACAAAATACGTGGAGTTAAATAATACACACTTCATCCTCTATTTCTCTCAGCAAAACCGTGCAATTTTTGGAGATATTTTGTAAATTCAGATTTATGATGATTATTTTTCATGCTATGGCTACCACAGTGACCATAGAGAATTTATGGAGGTAATAATGTATTTAAATAGCCAATTTTGAAAAAAACTGAGCCATTGCAATGGATTAACACTCAAACCATTAATATTCAAACGTATTAAGTCACTTGAAGGATTTTTTTGTTTGTATGCATATTTTGGGGTATAGTCTCCTCATAATACGTGGAGAGAAGATATGCTTTACTGTTGACATTTAACACATTTTCTTTATTGCTTTTCATTTCATTGTGAGTAAAGGCATTATTTGTCCACCCAGCCTTCCTTAGGACAAATGCCATCATTTCTGTTTGCAGAAGCAACCAAAAATTAAAGGAAATATTTCAGATGTCAACATTAAATGTCAAAAACCGATTTTAAGTAATTAGCAGTACCCTGGCACATATGCATTTTATTCAGAAAATTCCTGTTAAAAATATTCATTGGGGGATATTCAAATTTATTATGTAGAACAACACGGCATTAACGTGCTGGCTTCTATTTAATGCTTTGGTTCATAGCAACAAAGATACCAATGGGAAATCATTAAACAAATATGAGATTTTTTTTGCGGCATAATGGGTCTATGTTTGGTATCACTGGAAAAAAAAAAAAAAAAAAGAAACCCCTCACCGAGCTCAAACTGACAGAAAAAAAAAAAAAACAAACCCGCAACGATCAGGCGAAGTACAGCAACATTATAAATGTTAACAGATTTCAGAAAGTGATTTTATGTTAATTCAAATGTGAACGCTGTCCGAGGCTGCTGAGGGGAGCGTGGGGCTGCGGGAGGAGATAGACGCTGCCGGCAGGGAGCACAAAGGGCTGCCTCTTGATGGTGGGGCGGGGGGGGGAAGTTTTATTAATTATATTTCCTTTCGAGCCCTAACAATAGCATGTCAGTAATCTACACATTCTGTACTTAATTGAGGTTAATGATTCGGCCGGGCGGGAGCCTCCCCGCGCCGTGAGAATCGCGGCCGTCCCGCGTTCCTCCAGCCCCGCGGCGCAGCCACAATGAACTCGATGAGCGTGGGGCCGCCGAGCCGCCCCCGGCCCGGCCGGGCACTCCCCGGCATCCTCCGGCATCCTCCGGCCCTCCCCTGGCAGCCCCGGAGGGGCACGGCCCCCAGGGCAGCCCTGCACAAAGGGACATTCACGCAGCCCAGGAGTGACCGCCCAGCAGGCACGGCCACCCGGCCAGGGTGGCGGAGATGGAGCTGGAACAGATCCCTCTGGTTCCCCTCCGGCACAACAGCTGGGGAGAATCTGGGCCTTCTCTCTCATGCAGGTGAGCAGCAGGTGCTGCACACCCAGCCATCCCACACCTCCCCAGCCGTCCCACACCGCTCAGCTATCCCACACCTCAGAGCCATCCCACATCCCTGCAGCCATCCCACACCAATCCAGCCATCCCACACCTGCCCAGCCATCCCACACCTCCCCAGCCGTCCCACACCACTCAGCTATCCCAAATCTCCCAGCCATCCCACACCTCCCCAGCCATCCCACGTGCCTGCAGCTGCCCTGGAGGTGCTGATCCATCCATAGGCACACAGCAAAGTCAGGTATGCAGTTATAGCAGGGAAGTGATGCCTCTCAAAACCAGCCCCTGCCTGGGTTGCTGTGGTAACTTCACCTGTGGTGCCACTCAGCCAGCACAGAGTGTCCCAGAGTCCCAGTTTACACCTCCAGAGTGAAGCCTTTCTGTGACAGCAGTCCCTGGAAAGGAGGTTTGGCAGGCAGCTGGGGAGAAAGTCCAGTGGGCAGCAGCAGCAGCATCCAAACCCACTGCAGCTGCTGGCACTTCCAGACCTTTTGCCAGTGGCAGACAGTCCTTGGAAATGGCAGGAGAAACTCCAGAAACCTGGAGTCCTACCACAGCCCAAGAGCACATGGAAGTTACATGTGCAACAACACCAGCAGCTTGCTCTGGGCAGATGCAGAACAGCCTCCTGGTGTGCTGCACCAGTGCATTCTCTGCATCCTCCCAGCACAAGGGTATGCAAGGAAGCCATGCAAATTCCTCCATGAGGACCAGTAACAGACCTGCTGTTGTGTATGGCATTTCCTCCCTCCTTGGGACTACACTTAGGCTCTACTCATCTCACTTTAATGCCAGATGTGCATCACAGCTGCCAGTGCTGCAGCCCCAGTTCCTTCTTCCTCTCTTCCCACCTCTGATCCTGCCAGCACAGAGCCTCCACCATCACTGTTCCAGGGTGTGGCCAAGGACAGAGCACGATGGCTGAGCCTGTGCTGCTCCTTCACAGAGGATCAGTAGCTTCTCTGACTCCTTTTTCTTCTTACCTGCATTAATGGAAGTCAGATCTTCTTTAAGTTGTCCAATGGAGGAAGCCAAGAGACAGGGAATTGGGGAGAGGAATCACAAAAAACCCCCATGAATCCAGATTTGGTAGAAAATCAGGTTAAAAAAGCCAACCAACTCAGTCACTGCAAGCCAATACCACCCCCTGTTAGGGAGTTTTCTAGACCAGCCATCCCACAAGCAGCACCTCTCCCACTCCCAGCAGAACAGGGTGGCCCAGGCAGCAAAACATTCAACAAATTGTTCCGTTGCCACTTCTCAGGGGAAAACATTTGCTTAAAAACAGTCAGACGAATTTGGAGTGATCTATAGGGCACTTTGTTATGTTAATGACTGTTACCAACTGTCTGTTCTTTATATTAAAGTGTTGACTCATTGTCAGTTGGGGCGAGACAAGACAGCTTGCTTGTGCCTTGCAGTCCTTTTGCACTCACCCAAACTACTCATGTGAAGACACTTTAATATGAAGAGACACTGTCTGTGGCTATTATTAATCTCCTGACTGAAGCCCAGAATACTAATAACACCACGCAGGATCAGCTAACCTTTCCTCAGAGCATTCTTCATTCTGCAAGGTTTTGGCCAAAACGAAAACATCTTTCTCTGCTCTCACAAGGCTGACAACCAGACCTCCCAATCAGAGATGTAAAAAGGTTTTCACTTGCCCTCTCCTGTGCTCAAATAACATCGTCATCATCATCATTCTGGCAGAGGTAAGAGGGGTGCCTCCTGTGAGCCCAGAAACATCAGCTTTGCCCACATCAGACAGCAGCATTTGGCAGGTCTGGCTGAGGTGAGAAAGCAACTTGTTTATTCTCAGACTGATCTTAAACCCAAGTGTAACAACCAAACCTCACTGTGAGCTGTACAGTCCAAAAATTACATTGGCATCTGGCAAGAGCTGGAAGATGGATAACGGGGTGAAAAGATAAAGGTTATCTTTTAACTCTTGTCATGGTCCATGACTCTTGACACGTAGAAAAATTGGGCTGAGGTGCTGAGCTGCAGAGGCTGGTGTCCTGATAGAGTGCCCCCCCTCAAAGAAATCCAAACACCTTGCACAGAACTGCAAAATAAAGCACCGTATTACTCTTCTCCATCTGATGTTGCTGCTCTGGGATCCAATCCAAGAAAGCTCAAACCATTTATCCTGGTTGCACGCAGAGCACACCATAGGTAAGTTTGTGTAACTGGAGTCTGAACACGATAACCTGAGCAAATCACAGCTGTCCCTACTTTTTCTTTTGCCTTGGGAGGAGCCCAAACACATTCCTACACGGTTTCATTACATTTTTACTCTCTTCTTTCCAGCCAAGCCACTTATTTTTAGTTGTACGTGAGGCCTCTTCCATCCATATTAAGAAAAAAACAACAATCCTAGATCCAGAGCAGTGTCTGCTCCCTGCTCATGCAGACCAGCCAGTCTCACCCTGTCAGCTTTAATGGACTTCACATCCTTGTGTCACCAACAGCTTCTTTCTGGAAACTCACATCTGTGCATAAATTACTTTGGGCTCCTGACCCTACTGAAAAGAAAAGAATCTGCCCCCCAAAGGATGAAAATAGACCCAGCTATGCTTTTAGCACCAGGAAAATCATGTCTGTGGGATGGCTGTTAACCAGACCATCTTCCAGAAAATGTTTAGGCTTGTTGCTTTTCTCTGTCAGGAAAATTGTTTAGCTCTTGATTAAATCCATTATCATTTCATTTTCAAGGAATACTACTGTATACAGTTTGTGAAAGACCCAAACATATGCTGCTTTGATGTTGCCTTTACAGTATAAAAATATAATATACACGACCAAATACTGTTTTTTAAATGAAGAGTGACCAACTGTAATATTGCCAGAACGACATTAAGTGCATTTAGATTTACAGAAGCATTTCCCCTCCCCAGCCACTGTCCATAAACAAAGTAACTTCTCTTCTTTCAATAGTCATGGGAATTGAAGAAAGCAACAAAACCCTTCTTTAGCCAAGCCAAGGCAGAAGTTAACATTTGAGACTCAGAGCACAGGAGCACATACTGATACAGGAAATCTTTTCCCCTCAAATGAAGTCAGTTCTTGTCAGGCACCTGCTCTCCTCCATCCCAGGAGCAGGGGCTGGGGCACATCTGACAGAACAGGCACCAGGTGGGAGAAGCTCCACTCATAATTTTTCCTCATATCCCAGGCAAACACATATGCTGAGGCAAACATTTAGGATTTCATATTTTCCCTCCTTGGATATTATTGCCATCATGCTAAAAATCAAAAAAATCAGTGCATTATAAAAACATATTTGCTTTCTTACTATATGAGTTACATGAGAATATGTTTGGCTTGGTAAAACAAACCCAGTTTTCAAGTAGATTTGCACTTCCAGTAGACAGTCTGCTCCCCTGAATTGCCAGCATCTGTAGGACCAAAGCCCCTGGGATCAGAAAGGTTTTCCTTCCTTCCTTGATAGCCATCTCGTTTAATTTGCCCTCAAACACAGCAGTCTGTGGAGTTTTGAAATCCCTGGTTTTATTCAGCCTACAAAGAATACTTCCTTTCTCTTTCTAATGTGAAACTCACCTTTAATGGAAAAAAAAAAAAGCGCTTCATATACAAACCTACCCTTTGTATTTAGCATAAACTTATTATTTCAAGGGATTGAAAGGAGATAGCACTGCAATATTCTGCAGTCTTAGTTAAATGATTATATATAAGTTGTGGCAATAGTGGACTACTCAAAACTTGAGAGAAACACATTTTGTACTTTAAAGCTGGCTTGCAGATAGTGTGGCTGAAAGAGCACAAAATCCTTACTGCCCATCAGCTCAAGGCAAGTGGGTGCTCTGCTCTAGTTCTAACTTCAAAGCAGAGAAGTTTCACAAATTGCTATAACAACAGGAAATGGACATTAAAGTCTTCTCATATTTGTACATACTTTTCTCCTGCCATCTCACAGACACACACACAAAAGGAAAAAAAAGCCCCAAACCCCTGTTTCTCCACCTTGACTGGCCATCCCACGGCTGGGGCAAGGGCAGGACAACCAGAAGGGGAAGAGCCCTGCTGCTTCCTGCCACATGGCAGAGCTACATCCTCTATTTAAATGCCAAACCTGAACAGAGACTGCAAGAGTCCAGGCCAAACTGCCCCTGGCCTTGCCAGCAAGGCAGAGCTGTTCTCAATCCCCAACAAACTCAAGGCTACACAAAGCTAACCTGCGTTATTTCACAGCATATACCAGTGTCTCTCTTTTTTTGATGGTAGAGGCTTGTGGAAGATAGGGGCTGAAAATCTGGTGCTTTAAATGCATGTTGATAAATACCTAGAGACAGCAGTTCCCTGAATTCCCAGAACAGAGGGTTCATGCCAACAAACAAGGTGAAGTGGGTACATCCAGTGCCAACCTGCCCACACACAGTCCCCTGGTGCACTGCACACTGACCCCCCAGCTGCTCCAGAAGCCTTTGCCTTGCAGGTGTCACTCCAAGTAAAGTCTGGAAAAGAGCCCATGGTAGGTTATGGCAGCTCCCAAGCTGCAGTTCAGGTTCCCTGACACTTCCCCCAAGGGTGGATGCTGCTGTAAGCCTCGGACACTGGCAGTGAGGTCTGACCCAACAGCCTGGCTGAGGGAAGTGTGCACCACCCAGCCTCCTGGATTCAGGCTGCTGCTGCTGTACTCTGTGGGCAGCAAACAGCACCCAGGAACAGAGAGAACCCTGAGCCAGGCCATAAGGGCTGGCTCTTGCCTTCACCTTGTGCAAGCAGGGATGTAATAAACCCCTCGTGTTGTAATTCCTGAGAACCAAGAGGAGATGCTGACCTGAGACCTAGAAATAGAACCAGAGAAAGACCACCCTCCTGCTTTAGGGCAGACAACCTATGCAGAACTATTTCTGTCAACTATTTATACCAATAACTATTTCTGTTAGGTACCTACAGCACTTACAAGAGCTGAGCATCTGGCTGACTCAGTGGGGACTGCCATGCCTCCATCCCAGCTCACAACTGCAGCCTCAGCTCACTCATTTGGGGCTACTTCCTTCAATAAACCCACAGCAGCCCCCAGCTTCCAATCTTACAGTAGCAGTAATGCAAAATTAGCACTGGGTTCATCTCTGTTGTTCAGTTTCACTGATGCCCCCAGCTTTCAGACCAAGGTGAGGGTTTGATGCATTGTTATGACAAACCTTTCAGGAGACGATAATCATGCACCACCTGGGTTACTGCAAATTCAATTTACTTTGCAGCATGCTTTATGCTGGTCTGGAGCTATTAAAGAGAGACAGTTTCCAGTTGAGGAGTGTGCAGCACTGCACAGCTAAATTGCTTTCTCAGGGTTGCCCAGTGCTGCCCTTCCTGCATCACCCTGGGGCTGCTGTTCATCCCTGGAGGCCTCTCCCCACCTCCTGGGGTAACATATCTGGGGTCAGAGCCTGCAGGAACATAATATTTGATATTAGCATATCTTTTTGGCACAAACTTCAGCCCAAACACCTCAAACCTTTATCTCTTACCTAGCCAGGCAGAACTGCCCCCTTACTCCCACACCACACCAGACTGGGCCAGGATCAGAATTTAGGAGAACAGGATCCACAAGCAAAGAAATAGAGAGGAAACTCCCTCTTGGAGGTGGTTGTTTTTTTGTAATAGGGATAACTATCTCCCTTAAAATTACCTGCGCTCTTCTCTAGAAAAACTTTTCACTTTGTGGCAACCAATGCATTTTTTTTAAGCTACCCTAGAAAGGCAGCACCAGACAGACACAGTATCCATGTGTTGCAATAGACAGCCAGAAACAGATTCTTAAAAAAGATGAGAAAGTAAGAAAATAGCTCTTGAGGTAACTCCCCCGAGCTGGGATGTGCTGCATCTCTGGGAGGTGACTGCATCCCTACCTGGGGAGCTGCAAAGCCACCATCTCCACGCTCTGAACACACTGCCTTCCATCAGAATAGAGGCTGACCTTTCACAAAAGAAAATTGTAAAATTAGCAGGATTACCATCTGAAGCAGAGATCACATTTGGAGAGAGGCCTGTTGTCTGAACAAGTTCAATTCATAGGTGTACCTATCTCTCAGATCCTGGTTTCCCACACAGCCCAGAAACACATGGAACCTCTACATTCACTCTTGCAGAGATATTAACCACAGTTAAGTATTTAGCTTAAACTGAAAGTTAAGAGTTTACCATGTCTCTAATATTACTACAGGATATTTTTGTGAACAGTTAAATGCAATCCCCATTTTTAAGAGGACAGTTAGAAATTAAAAAGTGGAATTGCGGTTGTGTTGTGAAACATCTAAAAGGGACTAAGATCTGAGCATAAACACCAAAGAAGCCTAGCACTGAAGCATGGTTGGTGACTTAGGAACTAAGCCTAGAGACTACCTTTCAGGAGGATTACTTTCCCTCATCCACTCCCATCTTGTGCTCTACATTTAAGGACAAAGAACCAAAATTTGTCTTGGCAAATCCTTGAATAATCAGCAAATATTACATCCCCTTTGTCTAGGGCATGCAATTCTCTGAGAAATTAAAACCTCTCTAAACTGGCACCAGCAAACATGTTCAGCTCACATTTGCACTTGTTTTATTAACACAGAACTTATAACCATTCATTGCAAGGAAAAAAGCCAGCAGCACCAAAGAACTTGCTTACCATTGATTACCATAGGCATTTTTATTACATTAAATCTTTAACATTTATCAGAATACTGGGTCATGGAAGAGGAAAAAAAAGCAGAATAACTTAAAAGAATAATAGAAAGCAGCCTTGCTGGGGACTATCATTTAAAAAAATTCTAACCAACAACAGAATAGGAGCTTCCTGAAATATTAGGTGTTGTAGCATTAAAGTTATCTGCAGCAGGACACGATGAACCCTGGTACTCTCACAAAGGCTTTTAGTGTTATTGAACAGTCCTTCAAAGCAAGCACCAAAAAACATACAAAAAACAAGGAACCATTTATTTCTGTGTTCCCCTCTTCTCCAGAACCATGAGTTTCCAGAAAACATCACACTAGTACCTCTGTGATTCTCAGACACTGCAAAGGTCAAAGACTTTTCTGTAAAAAGGCACATACCACTCCAGAATATAACTTTGCACACATGATTATTTGTCAAATACTGTGCCAAACCCCCAGTGTTTAAATGATTATTTAAGACGTAGAGTCTTCCTACTGATCACCTCTCACTGAACATCACACCCAAGGGTAGCAATGCAGACAACCTGATTGGAGAATTTCCCAGTAAGCTGATCATTACAGAGTGTAAAGGAAGGATTCCCCATGTACTTGTCATGTTTATTATCCCCTCCCCAGCCTCCTGTACATGGCTAGAGGAAATCCAAGTAGCCCAACATGACAATTTTACCTTAGTATCCATATAAAGAAGTTTCCATGGTTAAGTAGTGGTAAATAAATAAAGCAATAGTTACTACACTATTCATCCCCAACTCCCACACTTATTAATGGTCACAGTCTGAAAAAATCTTAACTGATCATAGTTAAAAGAAATATAGAAATATACATAAACCAGCTGTCTTAGACAGCATTTTTATTAAAAATGAATACACAGAGACATAGCAGCTTTTACAATAAAGAGTTTTTTAAAAGGCATCAAGTTGTAAGCCAACCATTCAAAAAAAGAGGCTTTAAAATGTCTTCCACAGCACTTTTTGCCCATTTGTCAACAAGGGACAAATCTGCAGATTACCCAAAGGACAAAGAGGCACAGTAATGAACCTAAACTTCAAGCCCTTTTTCTGAACAGTTGATCAAGCATCACCCTCCGTAGCAGCATCTGGAGCACACTTCAGTGTTCTTTCAAGTGGCTGGTGTACTTGATCCATTTCATTAAAATATTTTAACATTCAATAAAACTATTTCAAATAGAAAAACTTCTGTCACATGAAAGTTAAGGTTTCCTTTTCAGATTCCATGAAAGCTTATGAACTTCACTGGCAGCATTTCTGTAATGGAGCAGGAGCTAAACCCAGCAGAACAGGCACTTCAGCAAAACTGTCCATCAACAGTTCCTAAAGTCATATTGATTGCAGTCCAGAAGACAGTTTCTTACTACTTTGTGGTGGTGTAAGGACACCAGTGGGGAAAGGTGAAGTCCTATTTTGCTCAGCCAATATGGCTTGTTTTGCTTGAGCTCTGTCCTGAAAGCACATGAAAAAGAGAGAAAAAAAAATTCTTTACTTTGGTGTGTCTACGTAACAGATCAATAAAATTCAGTGTTTCATACTCTGACAGATTGCTGATCTGGAAATGCATATCCATATCTAACCCTCCTAACAGTAACTGATAAATCACATAGTACACAGTAGTTACTTGTAGTACCAAGAGATCACTATTAGTTTTTGCAATCTGATGATTAGCATTAGGTATTCATAACATACAAACACTCCTGTACCTTCAAGAAAGCAAAATTCAGAAACAACTGAGCAGGAAGAACTTTAACTTCTACCTACAATTCAATAACCTAAAGAGAAAAAATAACCCAAATAGCTTAAACCACAATTTGTTAAACAAGATTTTGATCCTCTGCAAGTTTCTCACACTAAAAACCACTCTTGCTCCATTGCTCGTCAATGAGCACTGGCACATAATAGTCCATGATCAATCTTTATTTTTTTTCCCCTCTGGATCAGACAAAACTGTATTAGTGGTATTTCCTAGAGAGAAAAGTCTAATACATGGTATTTGAAGTACCCCAAAGGGTAGAGAAATGCTTCTGACTTCTGGGGTAATTGTATGCTGTTTGAGATGAGAGGCTGAAGGCACAATCACCTTTTTAAACTAAATCCTGAACAAATCAGTCCCAAGACAAGTCTTTGTCTCAAGAATTTTAGATCTGGACTACAACCTTATGCCTTTTATCATCTAAATACACTCAGTCTCAACCTGTTAATGCTTCACTTAATTGAGTGTACGTCCTAAGCAAATAAACAAGAGCTCAGACTTTGCAGTCAGGTTTCTCTGCACATACATACCAGCAAATCAAAGCTGTTTATGTGCGTCTGTATATTGTGCAAATCCTCAGGAGCGATCCCGCTAAAGTGTTTGAGTTTAGAGCTTCCTACTTCCCTCAGAGCCATGGCAAACGGGACCATCCACTTCACACAGTCCTCTATCTCACAGAATTCATAACCTGCAACAGAAGACACATGCTTATCTGCCTGAGTGAAGACAGAACATTTGTCAACACACAAGACTGAAGTTTATAAATGCCAATACCTGAAACTTTCTGCATCAGCTCAGAGGAAGAGAAGTGATACAAAGCAGAAGCTGCAAGTATTCCATAGGTATATTCCAAGCAGCCAATATCCAGCACACAGAGATCCAAGAGCTACAAGACAACAGATATTTAGTAAGCCTGACACAAAAACACTTTCCCAGGTGAAGCAGCATTTGAAGGAAATCAGTCTTACCTCTGTTATTTGTACAAATATCTGCTGTGGATATTGTGGCAGCATTACCTCATAAAGATCATTTAAATATGCAACTTGCAAGTAAATGTTTAGCCACGATACAACTGTCAGTGGATTTAAGTTCCAATTAAGAGCCTGAAAGAACAGAAATACACAAGAACTTCAGAGCCAATTTAAGTTCCGAACTTAAAACACGCAAGATGGTTTAACAATCAGAAGCTCTAATCACAGTTGGTTAAGGCACCTTTAAAACATGCAAATCAAATACTCTCCTGTAGATCTTCGTGCTGATACAGTCAAGGAACAAATAATTTTGTTAATATACATATTGGTGGATGCTTTAGATCACTTGTTACCTAGAGAAAACACTGCTTTCTAATTAGTAAGAGAAATTAGCAGCACCTAAGATTAACTGAGGAGCTCTGCTTTTAGTCTGATTATGATATACATTTTTAAAAACTAATTCCATTTTTAAATATTACCTTCATAATGATCAATTCCATACTGATGATTTCATCTTCTGTACAGGCTCCATCTGTAACATAGGCAAACTGCTGCAACTTTGGTGGATAAATTTCCTGAAAGATAGTAGATCAAGTATTTAATTTGTGGAATAGGTTGCAACTACTTGCACTTGCTACTTAAACAAAAACAAAGAAATATACAGAACAACCACTCCTTCAGCCTTCCAAAACAGAAAGGTGGGGGAGGAATTATCCCCCTTTCTAAATCCTGGTGTTCTCTGCCTTTAATAGAAAGATTTCTTGTTCATCATAGCCTTCAACTTTCACTTTGGATGGATCAGTACAAACCTACACTGTTTGACTACAGCACTGCTGTGACTGTATCATAACTGACATCAAGATTTTTTTAAGCATCCTAAAGAAAAGGCCATTTATCTCTTGCTTAAGAACAGCCTGAACAGCAGCTCTCTGAAATGACTATGAACTTAAGAAGCACTGTGTATTTTAGTAGTTCAAATTGTTCCAGTAAATAATAGCTCAGACTATTGTGCAGTAGCAACTCTATTGCAATGAAATTGCAACAAGTAGTCTCTGTATACAGCAGCCAGCAAAAATTTCTTTCTGCAACTAAAACTTTAGATTTATTCTAACACTGAATTCCTTTGTAATGAGGAAACCAGCTAACATCACTGTATAATTTTACCCACTTCTAAAAAAAACCAAAAACATTGGAAAGGAAAAAAAAAAAATCTTTTTTCTGTCTCCCAGCTGAAAAATAATGATAGCAACTAACTCCATAAAGCTTTCCACAATGAGTCCAGCATCCAGTAAGTGTGCTTTTATGTAAGTAAACCTGGAGATACTTACCTCAAGCTTTGCTGCTATGAACAGAGAAGTGACACCAATAAGCTGCAACAGTGTTTTTACAACATCCTGTTGTGTTGCCATAAAGCGATCAAAAAAATCTTGTGCTAAATAAAAAGTTTCTCTATGAAGTTTGTAGGCTTCACAAACCTGGAGAGGCAACAGAGATTACAAAGGTCAAGAACAGTGTTAGAAAGTTAAAACTAGCTGCTACATATGTATTAAAAAACAAAGCACGTGATAGACTTAAAATTTATATTGGCTCTCCACTGCTATTGTGAAGGAACATGTTAACTAAGTGCAAGAGTTAAACAGTTTCCTTTGACACAAGATGACTGTCATTACAGCGACTTCCAAAAAAAAAAACCAAAAAAACCAAAAAACAACAACAACAAAACAAAACCAGATCAGAGTGAAAACCCTTCTAGGAAATGCAAGCACATGTTCCAACAATGTCAGAACATCAGTTCCTCATTTTTTGCAAAGATCCATCGTTCCAACACCTCAAAAGAAAAAATTCTCACAAGCACTTTAAAATTAAGAACAGGGATTATGCCAGCTAGTCATCCAAACAGCAAAAAAGACTCAGACACAAGAGGAGTTATAGCACATTCTGCTTGACAAAAACAGATTAAAAGGCTGTGAGATGGATCTGATCTCAGAGCTACCCACCTTCCTTCTTACAATGACTTTTGTAATTATTTGTTCAGCCTTTGTCTACAGTGTGACCTTAAAAGCTTACCCTGTGCTAGGGAAAAATTGATTATTATCCACTATCAATCTAAACGAATAACATAATATATTGTCAGTTTGCAAATCATCAGCTCAATACATCGTATGTTCTTTAAGTTTGGTACCATTCATTAACAAAACTTAAGATGAAGACAAGTACCTGGAGTTAAATGTTCTCCTGAAGTGCACTCATGACAGTTATTAGTGCACTTCACCAAAAGCACACTCGAAACACTCACAAGCACAGAAAAGCTTACCTCCATTAGCCAGTCTAGAAGGATGGCTCTCATTTTAGGCTGCAGCTGGGGATGCCTTTGCATGTAGAATTTATCCCTCACGTAGGTCTCTTCTTTGTTTATCATGTTTTTCCATACATCATCCCTGTTTGCCCAGCTAAGAAAGATCAATGTTTAGTCTTGGATCATGAGAGAAGAGGAAGGCAGAGCAGGAGCAGCCCAGCACACTCACCCTAGAGCTGGCAGTGGGGTAGCTCTGATGGGAACAACGCTCCTCAGATGGATAAAACGCGAGTAATCAACACAAACGGGATCGTCGTCTTTATCCGGAGTGGGAATCAGCATGTGGGCATTCTCGTGGCTGTTATTCCAGGACATCTGTTAAATCAGACAGGAGATTTTACACTGTGCTTTTTTTCAAGTGCTCATTTTAGTTGTAAATAGAAAACACTCCTAACTTCTGTCACAATTTCTTGCCAATGTTTTCTCTTCAAATTGCACAGAATGGCAGAGGCTGGAAGGCACCTCTAGGTCTTATCGTCAACCTCCCTGCTCACACAGGGCCACCAAGAGCCAGTTGACCAGGACCACGTCCACAAGGCTTTAGACTATCTTCAAGGATGGAGACTCCACAACTATTTTGGATAACTTGTGCCATGCTTGGCTGCCCTCAAAAAGTGTTCCACAATACTCAGAGGGAACCTCTTCTGCTTCGCTTTGCGTCCATCGCCTCTTGTCCCATCACACAACAAAGAGCTTGGCTCCACCTTTTTTACATCTTCCCTTCAAATAGTTACAAACAATTGACACAAATAGCCACAGACCTTCTTTTCTCCAGACTAAACAGCCCCAGCTTCATGAGCCTTTCCTTATAGGAAGGATGCTCTGGTTCCTGAATTTCCTTAATGGACCTTTCTAGACTCTTTCTTGTAAACTCAAGTATCTTTTTTTCCCTGGGGAGCCCACAACTGGACACAACACCACAGATGTGGCCTCACCTCTGCTGAGCAGAGGGGGTGTTGCTTATAAGCACAGTAGAGAAAGTTTAGAACTAAAGCTGAAGAACATTCTCCCTGTTCACCTTTTGAAGGACCACAACTGTTTCATGGAAGGATACCCAAGTCAGAACCTCCTACTCTCATGCTGCATTTTATTTTTACCAAAAATATACTTGCCCTCAGGTAAACAACAAGCTGATGGAAGACAAATATGAGGTCAGGATTTCTGGTAAGGAATATATAGGTAATATGCCTTGAAGCCATGCTTTCACACAAAGCATCTCAGACAGTGAACACAACAAAATTGTTTGTATAATTTTGTAGTCATTCATTTAGAAAAATTAAGATAAAAACACAAAGTATATATTACCCAATTTTCAGAACACAGCCAAGTAAATTTTAAGCAATTGCTACTAAACTATCAAGCTGATATCTTTACATGTCGAATTCTGCCCTGGTCTGCAAACATCCAAAGATATCCAAAGCTTCACCAGTCATGTCCTTTCAACTTTTATTCGGATCAAAACTTAAGTCTAGGCTTACTCTTCTACCATCTAACTCTTAAACAGGATCTTGTATACTTCACACACTGCCCCAGAAAAATGCTACTTTATCTGCAGTAGAATACAAAGCCAGCACTGTGTCATCATGCCTAAGCAAATTCAAATTTGGCATTTCTGTTTAACACTGAAGTCAGCCATCTTGCTGCAAATTGATCAGTTCTGCACCACTAAAAGGACAGAACTCCCTAACAGATTTCTAATGTGCAAAAAAAAAATAAAAACAAGCTCAGAAGAATCACTAGGCACTATCAAGTAAAACACTATGTGAAAATTTGCCTCTTGCAAAAAAGCTTTCACAGCTGATTTTTGCCATCTTTCTTTCTTACATATGACATCACTTTCCAGCAAAATGGCTCCCTCCTGCACCAGTTTCACAAACAGAAACCACTGACTTGATGAAACAAAAACCACATTTCACAGTTCTCTCACAGCTAAAACTGCTTTGCACTTTGAGTTACTGACACACAGATCAGTCTTTTTTCTTCTTGGGAGTTCTACATGCAAATATAGCATAGCTACATACCCAGCCATGCCAGGATTTAATTTGGGTGGGGAGGAGGCAAAACAAGGGAATAGTATCTTTATCTTAAAAATGACAGACTCCTTACAAACTGAAAGTTCAAATGAAAATGTCACATTGGCATTGCTTGAAGTTAATTTTTGTCCTCCCTCAAAACTAGACTTTAGTCACACTTTGTTCTCCAAACTGCACAGCAAGCCCAGCTGCCAGCCTTTGGAGAAGTGCTGTCTTATCAGTTAATCAGCAAACAGAAAAGCTACAGTATCTATTTAAAGGTGCCTACTACACCAGCAGCTTCTGAAGGACAAGAGACTTGCTCACAAAGTTCTCAAAGCAGACACATCACATGCAACAATACTAAAGATATTTCACCACCCTGAATTTTCTTTAAGAAAATAGAAATCAAAGTTCGAGAGCCTCTTAGGTGTTTTGAAAAGAAGGCAAAACAAAGTTTTTGTCAACATAATGTCACTTAACAAGACACTGGGGAAAAGATGTGAGCAACACTGCAGGTACACAGCTTAGCTAGAAACAAGAACAAAACCAATGTGCAGGGCTTCAAAAGAAAGCAGCCTATTGGGGAAGAAGACAGGAATTAATTAGTATAGGTGAGGGAGCACCATAACTCTGGCACAGATTTTGGCTGAGAGAATGAACATATCAATCAGGCTCTTGAGTCTTTAAAGCAGATTTAGCAAGACAATCAATCAAAAGTAAGGAACACTATCAAGAAACTGCATTACCTCACACTGCAACTGTAAGGAAATAGGAGCCACCACTGAAAAAAGGAACAGTTTAAGGTGGGGAGGGTATGAGGAAACCATGAAGAACTTCCTTTGGGCTTGCACAGACCCAATCCAAAAGCGGAGACCTGTCAGAAAGCAACAGATGTTACCTAGAATATGTGCAGCCTAACAGAGGAAATAAAGACTACAGTCCTGTGCTTACTTTTGAGATAAACAGGAGCTGAAGCAGCACACAAGCAAAAAAATCAGTGGGGAGAATGGCCCCTTCAAATCTATGTGGAGCCCAGCAAGAAAGCTTGGTGACCACCCACAGTAATGTTCCAGGTACAGGAGCAACTAACCAGATGCAGATCTCTATCTCAGACCTAAGACAAGACACAGACTGGACAAACTGAACCAAGCACATGAGAAGGCTCATTAGGAGAAGAGGTACCAAGAGGGCAGAAGGTGGGGGATAAGCCCATTAGAGCACCCAAGCCCATACAGCTCCAGAAAAAACCCAGAGTTCACAGGCGGGGTCTTTTTAAAGCTCAAACATTCGCAGGCTTCAGTTTCCTGCAGCATGTCACCACTCACTCATACATCCAATATTCATAGAAATTAACCTTTTTGAACCTTCAGGATATAGATCAGACACCACACAAAGCAGGTAGTGACCACTGGGGTTATTGTTCATAGACCATGCAGGGCCTTCAGTGAAGAAGAAACACCTAAAATTACAAACACTGAAACGCTTGTGCATCTCAATGTGAGCTAGCAGCCACCAGAATCAGCTTCCACTGATAAGCAAGGGTGCAGCAGGAGGAAGAGAATGACAGAACTGCAAACAGCAACATCAGAGGTTTTTCAGCATGGAAATCAATGGCAGGGGAACAGGCCTGTTTGTCACCCTAAAAGCAGGGCCTTATACCACAGACAATGGTATCACTTCCAAGTCCACGGCCTTAGTTTGTCCATCAGAAATAGCAAGACCTATAATTGCAGCCATTTTTCACTCATAGGACACATTACCTGAAGTACTGAATTTTTCTTTGCCATCAGAAGGGAATTCCAGACTTAGGAAACAGGACAGAAAAGAGCAACTCGCACTATTAAGTCGTTCCAATCCTCTTGGGATAGCATAGGAGCTTCTACTCCTTTTAAATAAGAGCCTAAATGTCCTGATCCAGATTAGAGCCAAGTCAGGTTCTCAACCTGGACACAGTTTACCCTCCCCTCCTTTGTGGGCTTTGCTTTTTTAATTGAATCTTCAAAAGTTAATCTACATTAGTCAAAGAAACATTTTGGAGGATATTTTCAAAACACTGAGCTGGAACACTTGGACAATGATAAAATCAGATTCTGGAAAATGTCTCATGAGGAACTGATCAAAACTCCTTCCCGAGAGTTTACTCCACCTTTACACATAAGAACATTAGCTAGTTTCATCTAAAGAAACTAACTTCTAGACTCAATTTTTCACTTTATATGGAGGTGACCATGCAACTTGTATCACAATTGCACAGATTATTCTAATCTAGTTAGATGAATTTTGTTTTACATGGAGCCTTGGAAGTGTATGCATCCCCACAAAGCAGCCAGAATTAGTATGAGAATTGCTAGCAGAATTACAGCAGTGCCAGTTCTCCAAAATCAAACACAGAATTTATGCAATATTCTGCTGTCACAGACCTGATGATATAGCCACCCTTTCATCACATAAAGGGTAACGGCATCCTAATTAAGAACTGGGGCCTTATGTTCCACAGAAGCAAACTAATGAATTGACTATGAAGATGTCATAAAGTGGGATGTGACTCTGATATTTTGCCTTGTGGATAAACTAGTGTCAGTAAACAATTTATTTAATGTAGAAGTCACATGGTATAGGCTACAGTGGATTTATAGCTGCTTGCATTTTAGAACTGTCGTGTCTCCACAGAATAACTGTCGCCCTGGCTATCATTCCAGCCTGCTATACTGCTGCTGGAACCATAAACATATTCTCATTAGTGGTCCATGGCAATTTATATCAGAGAATAGCTTGTGTCACACCATAGACTGAAGAGCTGCTGCTGTGCAGCCAAATGTTAGCTTTTTTAACCAGATCTGGAACAATCTGGCTACTTTGTCACAAACAAATACCTTCTCTATGTAGGGAAAGACATATAGGCATGATATTATTTATTGTTTATAGAATGAAAGGGTCAAATTCCAGCTGAATCCTATGATCACCTTGAAAAATTCCCAAGTAAAGATTTTTGATGCCTACTGTCTAAATTATCTAAGTTTTAGTTTACCTATCATTCCTGAAGTAACACTGAATGGCTACCAGGCCAAGCACACAAGAGAAAATTTCAAGTCTTTATCTGCTTTCAAAGTTGAAGGTCAACATATGCAAAAGATACTTCAAGTTTCCTTCTACTGTCTTTCTGGAAGACAAAATTGGGTCCCCATTGAGATTTTCTAACAAATACCTTGTTATTATGCAATAAACATGCACAAGAAGGCCTTGCTCAGCTTAAACAGAATGAATCTTCTGGTGAAGGAGAAAGCTGCAGTGAAGGACAGGCAGCTCTTCCTTGTCAGAAGTGAGGAATTAGTTTAATATACTGTGCAAAAGAAAGACAGAAGGGAAGGAGAGATCCCCTCATTAAATGCTCACCATTTGAGCCCTGCTTAATATGTTGACTGATAACTAGTGTACGCAGTTGCAACAAGCAGAGGCCATTCCAAACAATGATGCCCATCTGTTATGGTAGCACTTCAGTCTTAGAACTTCCAGCTGCCACTTCGGGTTAGATGTGCCACATTATGCACAGCCTCGCCTACCAAATGAGGCCAGGCTGCACACCCTGACCGTGACTTCTGCAACTCCAGCATCACCCTGCGTGTGCAGTGACAGCCTGAAGTCCCAGTGACAGTGACTGAGCAGGTGTGTGTGTGTGTTCAGGGAAAAAAGGAGGGGAATGAACCTATTGCAGAACACAGGCTACTCAAGGTACAAAAGCATCACGCTTTCAACACACCAACACAGCATCCCAACAGAGATACCAAAAGCAGCTGCTTTTCATGGAAAGAACACAGAGGGAACTAGAGGACACCAGTAAAACTAGTTTTGACTTTATAAGTCAGCTCATTCTACATGCCTTGCAAAGTTGGCAATGGCCATTATCAACCTCCAGTGCAGGACTGATTTACACAGGTAGAGCAACTTCACAGATATATTCCTTCATTCTGCAGAGAAACAAAGCCTATTTTACTACACCATGAGCATCTAGTATATACTTCCAAGTTCAAATCAGGAGCCTCTAACTTTGGCTGATAATATACCCTTGTCAATGGGAATAATCCAGACGGTGCTGGAAGGGGAAGCCTTCTTCTCTCCCAGATAAGAGGGAAGTAGAGACATGACAGCAAAGAGAACCACTGCAAGAGATGATTCTATCTGCATACTTAAGTGTCTTGTGCTTTGGCCAGCAGGAGCACATGTACAAGGTACATAAGCACATGACTGAACTTCTGCACCTCTCTAGAGAAGCAAATGCAGAGTAGGTCTAAAGGTTTGACAGGTGCACCCTTGCAACCCAAGGACAGCTTCAGTGTTAACATAATGTTTCAGACCAACACATGTCTTGTATCTTGCAAAGGCTTCAAAACTACATGTATGAAACAAACTGTTTTGCACACTCCATCATCAAGCCGGGCCAAGAGTCCCCCTTGCCCACTGCTATGCAGCAAGTGGGAGCAGCAAACCTTTTTCAACACGTTAGCATAAAAAATGAGGTACTGCAAAGTAAGAGCAGAGTTAAGCAAGGTTACAGTATTTACATATAAAGCAAATCCAATTACCTGTTTTTCACACGGCTTTTTTCTAGTCATCTCCATTTTGGCAATTTCTTCATCAGGATCCTGTAAGAACTACAAAAAGCGCCATATAATTTCCGGAGTACAAACCGCGGGACAAGCAGCTGTTGGCCGCTGTGACACGCGCCTGGTCCCTGAGGAGCACAGCCCCGCAGGCCCACCCGGCCCCCGGCCCACCGCGCGGGCCCCGCACCCCCAACAAAGGGCGGCGAGGGCGCAGGGGCCCAGCCCGGCGGCGGGGCGGGCGCTGGCCCGCGGGCACCGGGCCGGGCCCGCACTCACCGTGGCCACATCAGCTTTCCTCTTGCGGGCTCGCATGGCGTACTCCGCACCCGCGTCCCCCTTGGCAGGACTCTTCTCGTCCGCGCAGTCGCTGCGGAGAGAGGGGAAGCTGAACGAGCGCCGGCCGCGGGAGCCTCCCAGGAGTGCCCGGCGGGACGCTCGGCCTGCAGGGCCCCGCGCAGGGCAGGCCCCGCGCACTCACCTCTCCCGGCGCATGGTCAGCCTCGGCCGGCCGAGCGCCGCGAGGGACGCGGCCGAGCGGGCCCGGGCCGCAGACCCCCCCCCACCCCCACAAAGGCCGGCAGAGGCGCGCAACGGGCGGCCGGACCGGCCCCACCGGCTCCCCCCGCCCCGCGGCCGCCCGCCGCCCCCTGCCCACCCGCGTTACCGCTCACTCACCGCCGCGCCAGCCCTTGCCGGCCAGGAGCGGGTGGTCGGCGGGTGCCGGGCCGGTGGGGCAGGGCGGGACGCGGGCGGGTTTCGCCGGGCGCCTGCTGCCTCACGGCGCGGCCGCTCCCGTCCCTGCGCGCGGCGCGGGCCGCGCCCGGCGGGACATTTAAACGCGCGGCGGCGGCGCGGGGCCGCCTCCCGACCGCGCACGTGGCCCCGCGCGCGGGCCGGGGCGGGGCCGGCGGGGCGCGGGAGCAGCGCGGAGTCCCGCGCGCGGCAGGGGGCGGGGCCGGGGGCGGGGCCTGCGGGATCCCGCGCGGAGCGGGGCCGGAGGGGCGGGGCCGGGGCGGGGCCCGGACGCGGAAGCGGCGGGAGCGGCTGTGGCACGTGGGACCGCGCCGGGGTCAGTCGGGGTGAGCCCAGCCGGGCCGAGCCGGGCCGAGCCGAGGGGCTGAGGATCCTGTCCCCGACACCGCCACCCGGCCCGGTCCCTGTCCCGGTCCGCGGCCGGAGGCGGCCGGCCCGGCTGCGCTCACGCCCTCCTTCCCTCCCCGCAGGCCATGCAGCGGCCCGGGCTGTTCGGGCGGCTCAAGGCGGCGGTGGTCGGGATGGTGCACGTGGGAGCGCTGCCAGGTAAGCGGCGGGTGGGCGGCACGGCCGGCGGGACCCGGACCAGGACCAGCAGCGGGTCTGGGTCGCTGGCGTCAGCCCTTAGCCCGGCTGCGGTCCCCTTGGAAGGCTGTCCCTTCACTGCAACCACGGGCCCCTCATGAAGCGCCGGAAGTTTGGCCGCTCCCCGTTTTAGAGGTAAAAAAGGCGGGAAACAGTTCCACAGAGGGACCTGGGCTGAGAAAAGAAGGGTTTGGGTTTGGTGAGCTCTTGTTTCAAGAGGCAAGGGTTAGGGAGTTGCACAAATGGGCTTTGGGGTAGGATGGAGGTTGGATTGAGTCTCTCATGCCTTCAGAGGCACTGGGAAGCTCAGACAACAGGCAGGAGCTGTTCCAGCCTGGCCTCCTTGTCCACCTTTCCCGGGGCTCAGGGTGGGCAGAGCTGATTAGGACAGCCCACCTTCCCCTTGACAGGCTGGTGCCCAGAGCTCAGGATGCCCCATTTCTCCCAGGCTGGTATGGCCAGCTCACCTCTGCCATGAAATCAGGCCAGCTAACAGAGCTGACACAGGGCTCAGCACAGGCCCCATTTCAGACTCCCACTGCCTGACCTTAGGAGCCCAAAAATCAGAAGAGACTTTGGTCTTAAGGGAAATTCATTGTACTCCCACAAAATCTTCTGCCATGAAGATCAGATACCATCAACCTTGCAGATTAAGAATAGCTTTAACTGGGTTTAAACTCACTGTTGTTTAGCATAGGTGTTCTATGCTGATTTAGAGGTCAGTCTTGCCCATAGGTTGTATTGTCTGGAGCATCACTAATGCCAGGGTAAATTGTAAGTACATGAGTAACAAGCTAAGAGCAGACCTAGTGCAGACCTAGCAGTGGATTATAGCAGACATTCCTCAAATTTGTGAACTCGACTTAGGAGCTGAAGGGTTACAGCAGCTCTGCCAAGTTCAGATGAGGAAACATGTCACTGAGGCATGTCACAAGGATATAGGGCAGCTTTTGAGCAAGTTTGCCCTATATGTCCCTGTTTCAGTATGCAATGCCCATGGATGTCCTACCCAAAGCTGTTACTGTCCATGGGTTTGGTTTGTGCATGCCCTGGGGTAAGCAGCGTTATTCTTGCAGGGACACCAAGAAGTTCTCTTCCATTGACTCAGATCATTGATCAAGCTTGTCAAGAGGCAGAAGCTTACAAGGATGCTGGAGTTGTAAGTTTTGGTTTCTTTCTTCCCATGATGGCCATTACACAAAGCCACTTCTACAAAGCCAGAATTTTAAATTGAGCTTTTAATTCATCAAAACCATCTTGAAGCTCATCGATTAGGGAGATGCTTAAACCCATGTCTTTTATTTCAACATAGGAGGTAGGCCGTCTAGACTACAAAAAAAAAAAAAAACAAACAAAAAAAACCAAACCAAACCAAAAACTCCTAAGATAAGGATCAACTGCACCCAAAACAATTGGAATAGTTTATATTCAAATTGTACAATTCAGGTTGTTTGAGTTGGATGAATCAAGTCAATTTAAGGAATTAAAAAAAAAAAAAAAAAAAAAAAAAAAAAAAAAAAAAGTGGCCTGAAACATGGGCTATTGCTGGCATTCAAGGTCTCTGGCTGTAGAATGCTTCATCAATCCAGTCTGTCAAGCAACTGTATTTTTAGCTCTGTACAAGCCTCTGGTTTCCTGAGGTCGTGGAGGAGTGCCATGTGCACAGCTGATACACTGCATGCACACCTCAGGAACCTGGAGGGTGCAGGATCACCCCACAGCTGTGTTTGTAACAAAACAGCACAGATAATTAAGAATCTAAAAAAAAAAAAGGCTCAAGCCCTTTTCTGCCCTCCCTAAGCCTCTCTCCAGGCTCCTGGCAGCAAACATGCCTCTTTTGCACGTCCAGAAGAGCAGGCCCAAAAGGCCAGTCTCAGCCAGAGGCAAGAAGAGACTGCTGTCAGAATTGCTGTTGGACCTAAAGTGGTGTAGTAATCTTGATAAGTCAGTAGATTTTAACAGGGTGTATGTCCTTTTGAAAGGTCAGGTATGTTTTAAACATTTCATTACACCTTGTCTTGGGGTGTTGATGTGCTTTTTCTTTGACCTGCCCACAGCATTATGAACATTTTCTGGTGGTGTACTAATGTCCAAGGTTTGAAAATGTCTTCAGTGATCAAGCTGTCACTGCTCTGAGCTTCAGAAAAACTCTATTATCAAACTGCTTTAAACATTTTTAATCTATAAATTAGAATGATACTTTACAGACAGAATAAAATTGAATACAAGAGCTTAGTTTGAAGAATAGAAGACCAAGGTCAAAATGCAAGACAAGTCACACAAGGTAGGTTATGGGCAGAGCACTGGTAAGGCTAAATTAGTAAAGAATGCTGAGAATAGAATCATTGAAAGGATTAACAGCACTGGGTTAAAATGGTGCTAGCCTGGTGGGCTGCAGTACCTGTGAACCAGATGAACATGTATGAGATGCCCACCCCGTTAGAGTAGTCCCTGACTGCAAGTTGGACAAAAAAAGGAAGTTTTCTTCCTTTTCATTCCTCCTGAAAGAACAGGTGTGCAATAACTCTCTATTTTGTACTGTGCCTTTATATTTCGTTGTTGCAGTATCACCCTGAGGTATAATGTGATTCGATCTGTATCAGAAGGGTGGCAAACACTAATCTCTGCCTTCCTGTGCCAGAGGAAGTGCTTGCACAAGTGATCTATAACTCATAAAGTCATTGCTCCACATCGCAGTGCCTGTTTGCCCATTTCCTTACATAATAGTTACACACTGAAACCTTCAACAGCAGGGGGAAGACACCAAATATTCCTGAAGGTGAAGGAAGCTATGGAAGCAGTTGGTTCCACTGCTGGCATGCACAGTCCTGGAGCAGCTTTGAGATAAACTTTAAAATCAGTACTAACACGAAGTTTTTGATTTGGCTTTTATACTTTGTTTTTTCAACAGTTGTACTGAATTCTGCAGTTCCAGCTCTAACTGCAAGTGCATTGCAGTCTCTGAACTTGAATGTATCTTTAAACCTATCTGTCAGGTAGACACATGAGGTGAATGCAGTCATTTCTCTACACATTAACCCATTTTCCTATAGAAGTCACAGTAACATCAATATACTTCCACACCAGTCTTCATTCTAAAGGTCTGTACAGTGTTAGAGAACAAAGCAGTGTTTGAGCAGTACAATAAACAAATCCTTTATTAAGGAGATAAGTCTCTGAGATAATCAGGAGAGCCTCCATAAATATCAATAGGGTTGCTTAACACTTTCTGCAATTCAGTTCTTTTGGGTTTTTTTGTGTTACCTTAAGAGAAATGCAAGTTTTCATGATAGATGCTTCAGGAGCTTCCTAGCTTTTACACAGAGATCAGCACTGCCAAACTATTCTGGAATGGGAATATATTTGGATGTCTTGTTCAGTATTCCAAAGGAATGGTTAAGCTGTCATTTTTCTTGTGGAAGAAGAGCTAGAAAAAGGATATTTTTCCCCATGGCTGTTTGTACTGACAGTGTTCCCAAATGCTGCCCACAGTACCCCTTAAGAAAATACACAACCATTTGCTGCTATTTAGATGTTTACATATTGTTTCAAATTGCTCAAATTGGTGTTAACATTTAAAAATAAAGTATACGGTCTTGCTCACTCCATCTGTGTTGCACTTGGAAGTAAATCCTGGTATATTCAGAGTAAGGTGACTTGTCTGGCACATTCGCAGCTTCACATAATAAATATGAAAGATTTGTGATATTAGAGCACAGTAATGAAAACAAGTGAGTGCTCAGTTAGGAAGCCATCTGTGCTCTAAAATGTATATGCTTTGTACTTGTGTGTTGCTAAACAATGAAATTCCCTAGACAAGATTTTATAAGCAGCAGGCTATGAGGCATTATAATCTCCAATTTGTACCTGCTTTTCTTTAAGAAACAGGCAAAATATATATATTCAGGTTAACTTTTATTCATTCCATTCAGCTTGGCTGACATTTGTTTTGGAGCTAGAAAATAGAGCACAAGTTCCCACTTGTAGCTGTAGCTGTAGCTACTGGAGTAGCTGACATTAAAAACAGTTACTAGTATATGTTTTACATTGATGCTTTTAAAAAATGAGAGTGTTAAGCCTATTGCTCTTATAACTACAGTGATAACTGGAATTCACAATGCTTAGAATTTAATAACAGTGGAGACAGAATAAATTAGTATTTCTGCATAGAAACATGTAGGTAGCTTTCACTTGGATTACAGAGGTTAACATTTCAAATCTCAGCTGTACTACAGGAAAATAAAATAGCAAACAGACTGCCTATAGCTACCTCCTATAGCACATGCAGGAGAACATGAGATAGCAGCTTACTTCTGTCGAGGCAGTGATCTCCTGCCCTGGAGGTGAGTTTTTAAAGAAATTGTTAAGAGCTGTGGTTACAAACAGCAATTAAATGTTCTGCAAAGGCCCTTGATTTCCTTTATAAGGGGCACGTGAGGGATATGGGGGTAATTGCTGTCATTGTCTTAGTCCCCATCTGAGCCTGTATAAAATAATAGGGATGGTGCAAGCCCTGCTCCCTCTCTGGAGGAAGGAGGAGAGGTGATGAGCTTGGAGAGTTTTGTACTGGTGTGTACGTGTTTGCAGGTAAAACCTTGCTCTGGGGAGAAACAGTGGGGTTAAAGTTGCCCTGAGAAGAAGTTATACTAGGTATATGCTGAGTTAAAACTTGTGCAGTTGTTACATCAGTTGTGGTTTGTGTTGTTACTGTTTTGAGGCTTTTCTGCTGTAATATGTGTGCAGCTGAAGTGTTTTAAGAGGTTATTTCTGTAAGCGGAATGCAGCTAAGGCAATTATTTTTCATATAGTTAGAGAGCTATTTAAATGACCTGTTTTTCAGTAGCTAACTGTGATACAAAGGGCACTTCACATGTGTAGCACTTCAGAAGTCATTCAAAGTAAAAAGGAAATACATTGTTTGAAAATTACTTATAATAAGGCTATTGCATATAAGCAACACTTGAATTATCTTAATATTCGATGGAAAAGGAACACAGAAGGTACTTGCACGAGTTTTATCTCATACTATCTACATAAATCCTGCTTTGGAGGATATAATGCAGAAGCTGTTTCCATAGGCTTCTAAACCATAAGCTTAAGTTCCAAGAACTTTAATTTAGCATAACTGTTTTCTTTTCTCCATTTTAATTAGCTGTCTGATAGTACTGAAGTTTGTTTCATATACATATCAATTCAGTAAACACAAATCTGTGGTGTTATATTTTTATATAAAATATGAAAGAAAGCTTTGACTTAATGCATCTGTAATTCAGCTTTCTGTATTGCAGAACATATGCTGTTCTCTTTTTAATTAAACAAAGCATAATATGCAAAAGAACAGTCGGATGGTACCAAAAGAATAACACATTATTAAAGTTCTACCAAAAATATTCACTGTAACTGTGGACCTTGAGGCCATAGGAAGAGGCAGTTGCTGAAAAGTGAATATAGTAATTTTAAAGCAGGAGAGAGAACTGTTGCAATCTTCCCATATGCCTGCATTTTGAGTTAGAATTCAATGAGACTTTTTATGTGTAGTACTATGGCTAGGGGTTTTTATAATTTATTAAATGAATTAATTCATTAATGTAGCTAATAGAATAATTTGCTTTATGCAAATCCAGAACTGTCAAAGTAGTAGCAAGTTGTGAAAAGCTGGGTTCCACTGTGGAATTTCTGTGGAATTCTGCCAGCCCATTCTCTTGCCTTTTTTTGGCTACTAGCATGGCTCTTTAGGAGCTGAGCATTTTGAAGTCCCATTCCCAGTTGCCTTTCTTCCTGCTGGGATTGTTTCTTGACTGCCTGGAAGCCTGGGGATTCAGTTCTGCAGATCCTGGTTCCTGGCCCTTATGATAAGCTTGGAGTGTCCCTGATACCCAGATTTTGCTGAAGTCTGCCAAGTAGGGCATTTTTGAGCCAAAGGCTTCCAAGCTTTTTGGCCTCAAGGAATTACCTGATTTTGATGGTTTGTTGCATTTTTTAAATTTGTTTTGTTAAAGTAGTATAATTCTACATTAGTCCTCTTGCCACATGCAACTACTGACCAACTTTGCATTCTTGCTTAGACTGACATAATATATTTTTGTGTAGAGAGAACAAGAGGCTGCAGGGTTTCTCTTTCTGCTGGTACCACAAAGGATTCAGTAGCTGTGCCTCAGATACCAAGACCATTTGGTCAGTTCAGGTTTCTTGGAGTAGTCCTAACCTCATTCCAGAAAAAATGACTAAAATGTGTGGATTTTTGTTTGTTTGTTTGTTTTCTTCAGACAGGGTGTCATCTTTGCTATGTGGCTACCTCCCACCAGAGGTACAGAAGTGTGGATGTTACATATTGAATTAGACACACAAATAAAAGCACAGATGTTTTGGTTGGTTGCCATACCTGGTCTTCCTTTGCCTAATTCAGGTTTTCCTGGGCTGGAATTATGTAATTAAATATGCTGGCGAATGGCACCACACAGTGCAAAGGTCTGATGTGGAATGTCATCATATCAGGTCACTTTTCCATGAACAGGTTGTGTCTCTTTGCTTTTTAGGTAGCATGTGTTTTGTGTATTTAAATACTCAGCTGTGGGTAATTTGGGAAAGGCAGCTGTGCCCTGGTGCATTGAATGTTTGCAGGTTGTGTGCTTGGACTGACCATGTTGCTCCACTGGATTATTTCCTTCTCACTTTTCCCCACCCTCTGTGTTGGGTGTTCATTTATGATGCCTGTAATTCAGCCATTAAATGATGACACTATTTAAATACTATCTTATCTTTTACTGCCAGAAAGGCTTCCACACTACAACAAAGGTCAGAGAAGTGTTACATACAAAAGAGTTTTTTAAAGGAAACTTTTGTTTCCCCTTCCTGATTCTCTATGTTATTAATAACCAAGCTACTATGTTTAACCTAATTGTGTTTTTTCCCAAAAAAAAAAGTTCCTTCTATTCTTGTTCAGTTACAATACTTGTGAAAGGTAAAGCTCTCATTTCAAAGGGTCAAGATGTGTGATAAAACTCCAGAGAGTGCAAAATTTATTTGCTATATATACACAGTTAGTCTGTCTATTAAACTTTTTGCATTTTTAGAATTAAGCTGGTGAGAAATACCTTTTCATCTTCACTGCTAATGCAAAATACCGGGCATGGAATATGTTTCAAGGCTCTACTTTTACTCTTGTTATTAATTCTTGACAAAATTATATATTATCTGCAGTTGTTGCAAACATTTTGGTATAGCCTATGCAATGATTGGAAAAGTGACAGCAGGTAATGTACAGATTGTATCATCAGAGTATTTTATCACCACTCCATTCTTTGCTAAGAGTATGTCCATGTGAGTGGAGAGGTCTAATAGACAATAAATAGCAATATCTTCCTTCCAGTAATTCTGAATACAGAAGGAGAAAAATATCAATAGTTCATATTATGGCATTTGGCACAATAATAGTCAAACAAAAAATTCCTTTATTTTTCCGAAGTAACACTTATTTTCTGACAGTAATTGAATTGAAAATTGCCCTGATTATCTCAGAGTCCTCTGTTATCCGAACATACTCAATATCCTGTATTCCCCTTGGATAATTGAAGTTTGACTCTACACTATTTTTAATGAGGTATAAGATTTGACTCATTTGCCTATAGTTCACTTTTTAGGCTGGATCAAAGGAACCCAAATTGATGAATGTATAATTAAAATCACATTTATTTCTCTTCATGATTTCACTGCAAATACCATGCTGTTGATGAAAGCACTTCCATAAGTGGTTGTGTGCGCCAAATGCATCAACACAACTTGCTGTAGATAATCCTTCCTTTGAAGGAAAACCTTCCCACTTGTGTGTCTTAATACACAACATAAAATGGTAAACTAGCCATGTTTGTAGGGTGCAATGATGTTTTTGGTAATAATTCCTTCCCCAGGATGGTTTGATGGTGGAGAACATGCACGACGTGCCGTACACGGTGTGCCCGGGCCCGGAGGTGACCGCAGCCATGGCAGTGCTGGGTGCTGCCCTGAGACAGAGCTGTCCCCGTGTCCCGCTGGGGGTCCAGGTGCTGTGTGCTGCCAACCAGCAGGCAATAGCCATTGCTCTGGCTGCAGGTAAAGCAAAGGGCTCCTCACTTATCCCTGCTGTTGCTGGGGCATTCGCTGGCCACAGGCTGTGCCTTGTGCTGGGTATAGGTGCAGTGGAAAGCTCGCTGTACCCTGAAAAGGAAGCAATTAGGTTCTGAGAAAGATACCTGCTTGATTAGAACGGATGGTACTTGTGCACTGCTTCAGGTGGAGGCTGCTAAAAATCCCAATGCTGCCACCAGAGCTTTCTAGGTGAAACCTGTGTAAATGTAATGATTAGTTTAAATCTGCTTGTGTCTAAAAGCTGCTGTTGTTGTTACTCTTATTTACTTCAGTTATGTTATATGTGAGGATCAATTTAACCCATGGTGGTTAAGCATCCTGGCTCAGCATCTATTTATATGATGTTGCCATTAAAACTAAGTTTTTGTTGTCTTTTTTAATGAATGAGTAGAGTGAAGTATTTTTTATCATGACAAAAATTGAGTGTACAGATAGCCAAAGTACTTAAAATTAAACTGCATTTGGAGGAATTAAATATAAATTAATCTAGCTTTATTGCGTGAATCCTAGAATTGCTGAGCTTCCTGCTCCTACTGTTTGCTGAAGCAATTTTTGTTTTTCATATGTAACTCTCCATGATGTAAAGATGAAGGCTGGTTTAATATGGAAAGCCTCTACTTCCCAAATTTGTAAATTGAGGGTTAATGCATGTTTTTGCCCAAATAGACTGTCATTATGGTAAGGCTGCACATTTTTGCGTGTACAAATTTTATAGAACCAGGCAAAAGATGCTGGTGTTAACTGGAAGCCATACTTCAGGTACCATCATGTAGGTTAACCTATCTGCAGTGGCAGTTCTAATTATGCTGAATATGTTCTAAAAGCTTTAAATTCTTAATAGATGTGTTTTCAACTGCTATTTGTTTTGGGAGCTTTAAAATCAGACATTGCCATTTTCAAAGTATCTAGCCACTTAACCTAATTTTTATTGCTGCATCGGAACCTATATGAAAGCCTCAAATAAAAATGGTAGCAGAATCCAGCTTTAGGTTTTAGAGGTTGCTGCATGTGGGCCACTTGAGGTACATAGGTATTTGAAGAAATAGCACATACTCTATTTTTAAAAGCAGTCCTTTGAGGAGCAAAAATCATCACTAAATAAGGGATATAGTCTGGGAACAATGTATTTTTCTTCTTTGCAATTATTAATGAAGGGGAGAATTCCTGGAGGGCTTGGGTTTTGCTCAGCTCTACTACTGTTCTGCACTATTTCCTCTGTAACTGTAGAACACCAACCTGGAAGGGCCTCTGTTTAATGCATTTCATTGCACTTCTCTAAAAACGATTGTCTCAAGTTCACTGAACAGGGAAGCAAAAAGAAAATCACTTTAAGCAAAATCCTAGTAAAGTGGGTACTACTTTGTAGGTAGCAAATCTTTAAATAGTTTTTCTGTAGCCACTTAGTAGTGACTTTAATGTCAATGCAATTTTGACAGGTGCTTATTAACAAAGCAAATCCTGTATGCTCTCACTACAAAAATAACTTGCTGAAGGTGTTTCAGCTAAAAACCATGTGTAGCATCTTCTGCCTACTATAGAGTAATTTGATTTTCCCTGTGGAAAGCTCTGTCTTTGGTAGGAATAACTGTTCTTAAGAGAACCACACAGGGATTTTATAACTGGTCTCTAGGAGAAGGTAATTATTTTATAAAGGGTGGGGGGAAATCCACAAGTCTGCAGTGTGACTAGGAGCTCAAATAGCTTGAGCAAGGACTGTAGGGTTCTGTGCCTGGGTAAGCCTGGGTCACTCATCATAAATCAGGGCTCAATTTTTAAATTTATCTCATAAATTTAGAAAAAAGTGGTTCAGTTGGAAGGGACTTTAAACAGTCATCTAATCCAACTGCTGTCTCTATCTGAAGCTGCCCTTTTTCCTTTGAGAATCAAGTCACTGAAATTCCAGTTCTGAGTCAGTCTTCATCAATGATGATGACACAGTTGATAGCTGATGAATGAGGCTTCATGCTAGGAGGTATCCTAGATTTCTTCTTGTCTTTTGTAAATGCAGCTTTGCTGTCTGAGCCCATTCCTTGCCCTCCTGCACCAGCAGAGTGGGAATTCACTTGCCATCATCCACAGTACTGTTTAGGGTAAGACAGAATTAGGCAGAGTTGTATGCTATGGTTTTTACTGTCCTTTTTAACTGCCACCATATTAATGCAGTGGTGAGGGGAGGCAGCTGAGAGCTGCAGCAGGGAGCACCCATAGGTGCTGTGGATCCTGCTGGGAGTGCTGCTGGAGACCCTGCTCCTGTGCCTGCAGCCCATGCTGAGCACGGGAGGAGCTGCTGCCAGACAGTGTCCTGACAAGTATTTTTGCAGCACAGACACACTGTGCCTCCAGTGTCAACAGCAGACAAAGTCAGTGCTCCTCTAGTGTTCTGTTTATTAGTTTTCATTGGATATTCCCTATTCTTGCTTTCCAGTGAAGCTACAAAATGTGCTGTTCCCATATAAGTCAGAAATGGTGCTGCCTATTAACTATTCAACGGCTATTACTTTTCAACTTGCCAAATGTGGAAGTAAGCAGTAGTATCATTCTCACAATTTTATGAGCATAAAAATGAATTCATTAGCAGAATCTGATTATGGCTTCATAAAACAGAGGGGTAATGATATGGTGCCTGCACCTATTACACTTGGTTAAAAATTGTATTTTCATGGCCTCCAAAAACCCAGATTGAGAGTGCAGCCTTGTTAAACTAAGTACAGTCCAATGTTTAGCAGAAAGTCTTACATTACTGTGCTAAGGAAACACAAACCAAGCATCAACAAACAATGTGAAAGCAGTGATTTCAATAAATGAAATTACTCAGTGAATTGGCCCTGTCCTGAGTTAAACCTTGATTGCTGTAAAAGTGTCTCATGTCTCTAGGCTCATCCATAGTCTTATGATTAGAGAAATAATGATTCTTATATAACTCTGAATTGTACTGTAAGCTTGGGTGATGCAATTAGGAGCTATAGCTTTTGTTCCTAGATGTAGAAATCTCAGTTTAGCTATTTGCAGTGTTTCTCACCCAGTATCTACAAGCACTTGGGATGGTACTTGTGGCACACTCTTGCTGTTGGATCCTGAGGATACCCCATGCTTTGCACTTGCTAATCTCAAGGCACAGGACAGCTTGCATTTGATTTGGCATCCGTCTGTGATGCTTCTTGTTAGCTGGAGTCGTGTTGCTAAGCAATACAGGCTCTTCTCTGTCAGGCGTAAGCTTCTGTTTCTGCAACTTCAGGGCTTTTGGAACGAAACTGAAATTTTAAAATAAACAGACACCTTGTCATTTGGTAAATAAATTTTCAAGATCATCTATGTTTATAGTTGGAATGTGCTAAGGTAATGCCTCTGTTGCCTAATCAGTTCTCTGGTGGGTAGGAGTGCATGCTTGAGGACTGCTTCCACATGCATTGCTTTCCTTTGTATGATGTCAGCTCTATTTAAATGTGCATCTGACTCCAAAGCTGGAGCAGCAGCAGAGCTTCAGAAGGACTTGGAAGACACCTCCAAAGCAAATTGGAAGAACAGCAAAACTGCAGAAGATGAGTGCAGAGCTTTTACACAGATGTGTAAAAGAGACAGGTTTTAAGTGACAGGTTCAAGGCTATGAAAGGAGGGAGAGAAGTGCAAAAAGGGAATCAGAATTAAATCTTGTGCCTTACAGTTTGCTCTGTGGTCCAGGGCTTCAGTCTTACAACAGAGATATTTCAAGGCTTTGCAGGGGGGTCCTGAATGTCAACGTTTGGCCCATATGAAGTAATTAAAATTCATCATCTTCCTCTTCAGTATCCATCCCACAACACCTTCCTAGTGACAAAATTTAATGAATATGGTGGAACCCATGTTACTCAGGCATGGCAGAATTGATGGTTGGAGTAAAGGGGAAATGTTTGACTCTTCCAAAGCTTTTGGCACTGCTCTAGAAGCAATTTGTTGATGTGGTGCTATGTAGGAAACATACATTCAGATGGAGTCACATGGGTTGCATGTAACGTGTTTCAGGCTGTGTTTTCTTGCCTAATTTCCTAAAGAAAGATGACACTGCTATTCCTCTGTGTCTGCAGCCTTGATGCTTTTGACTTGATGGCCAACTTCAGGCATATTTAACTGGGGAATAGATGTCAGAAAAGCAGTAATACAATGAAAGTTTCTGGAAAGAGGGAAGAAATGCAAGTTAATGACCCTTTTTGGAGAGAAAACACATCATTATCAATGGAGCTGTGTTTTGACCCACCTACTCCTCTGTCTGGCACTCCGTGGCAGGAGGCAGGGCAGGGTGTGCCTGTTCTGAGCCACACAGGAACAAATCAAGGGGCTGAGGGGGAGAAGGGGACCAGGGGCTGGGGGAAAACTGGTGGGGTCAGTGGGAGAGATGGGAGCTGAAAGCACTGAGATGGGAAGGAGTCAGAGAGAATAGGGGTGAAAATAAAGAATGGGAAGTATGTGGAAAAGTGAGGTTGGTTAGTCCTAGAGCATGTGAAATAATTTGTGTTGGGATCCAATAGGAAGAGCAGTAAGGTAGATTTTCGTTTGGTTTTAGTGTTTTTCTTTTCCAGTTCTTGGTTTTAGCTAAAATGTTGCTTTTGTCTGTTTTCAGGTCTTGATTTTATCCGAGCTGAAGGGTTTGTGTTTTCTCACGTGGCTGATGAAGGGATTATAAATGCCTGTGCAGGTGACCTGCTACGATACAGAAAACACATTGGAGCAGACAACATTCAGATTTTTGCTGATATTAAAAAGAAACATAGGTAAATACAAGCAAAATTTTATGTAAATATGAATGCAATAATGATCTTATATTTTTCTCCATTTTCTGATTTTTTTAATGTCAATTTTCTTCCAGGAAAGTTAATCATATAGGGAGAAGTTTATTATTTAAGCATGGACTTGCAGTGCTGTAAGGGGATACATTTAAAAATAAATTTGCAGCTGTATGTTGCAAGTTGCTTTATCTGCGAAGTTTGTGGTTGTTTAGCTTTCAGGTTTTCAGTATGCCAGCTATAAAAGCCTTGCATCTGATATTGAGACTTTGAATGCATCTGTATGTCTATTATGTTTAAAGAAGTTTTGTTTCTGAAAGTTAGGTATCCAAGATTATTTTTTAGTTATGAAGGCAGTTGCCATATAAAAGCATCCAAGTGATAATATTTTGGCATTTTAAAAAGCTCTTCTCTTCTCCTTCCTGCCAATAATACTGATTCCTGCTACTTAAATCAGTGCTGTCTATGTAAGGGTTATGTTCTATGATTATCAAACAGAAGGAACTCATGACAGATAAATCCAGTTTCTTTTCTGCTTATACTTTATCTTACCTGTCACATGGTAGTTTCAGCTATTTAGATGTCACTGTTTGGATTTTTTTTTCCCAGACAAACTGCTCAAGTGCTATGTATTATACATGCTAAATAACCTAATTAAAATGTTTGTGTGTAGTATGTGAGCAAGCATGAAAATAATCAAGTTTGGAAGATCTTAAATATGTAATAAGCAGGTAATAAATTTCAAAAGAGAAAGGAAACAATGCAGTGTGGTGGTCAGATGAAGCTTTTCAGGTCCTTTCAGAGCAGTTTCTTTCTGATGATTTTTTAATGTGTATATATATAAATATGTATATATATATAAATGCAAATACTCTGCATTAGAATTTCTGTAAATGAAATTGCATCATGTCATTTTTATTCTTAGTCTTGGCAATTGATGAATTGCTATTTGGATTATACTTCCCATTTTTCAAAGAGTTGGCCTTTAAGAAAGGCAAAGAAGTTTTTGTTTCAGGCAGAAACATAAGCTCAGAAGGAATTGCTGCTGAAGGACTTGTTGGTTGAGCTTTTTAATGTAGAAAAATGCAGCTGCCACTGAGAGCTGCTATGCTCCTGTCCTTTAAATGAGGAGAAACTGTTTTTGTGCCATCACCACTCAGCAGTGCAACATGTTTGCCATAGCTGTTGTTTTCTATTTAAATACAGAAACAACAGTGTTGGATGTTCAACCAGCAACGGCTGGAGTTCTTTCCAAGTTTGGGACCACATAAATTAATAGCTGCTATTGGGATAGATTTCAGACAAAGTGTGTCACCCATACATCAAAGCCTGCTGTTGAACAGCTGGGATTCAGGTGTAATTGATGTTTGTAATTGCTGTGTAAGATGATTCCTGTGGCTATATCAGAGGTATTAACTATGCTTTCTGTTAGTTGGACTTGTGGAGGTTCTAGGCAACAGGATCTGATTTATGAATGAGGGCACATCCACAACTCCCACTTGAAGTCAGAGAGCTCTGTGTGCTCAACACTCCTGAAATACAGGTGCTTGAGGTGTAAGCAGCTGTCTCAATTGACTCTTGGTGGTTCACACTCAGCACTCGCTCTCTGGAGCCAGGAGACCCCGAGCAGTCACCGATCACTTGGGGCACTCTGAGGGGAATTGGATTTTAACTCTGGCCTGGCTGGCTGGTGTAAAGCCCCTGGGGGGGTTGTGGCAGCGGGAGGGCGTGGATGTCCCTGTGTGTGTGTGTGTGTCTGTGTGTGACAGGCTGTGTCCCCGCAGTGCCCACGCCCTGACGGCCGATGTCAGCGTGGCCCAGACGGCGGCCGCTGCCCAGCTCTTCCTGGCGGACGGCGTGGTGCTGACCGGCACGGCCACCGGGCAGCCCGCTGAGCCCCGGCAGCTGCGAGGTGAGAGCCACCACACCAGCCCGGGCAGCGGGCAGGGCAGGGGAGGAGGGACAAGAAACTCTCACTGTGGGGTTTCATTTGATCAGAATGAATATATTTGAGGTGTTACTTAGGTGGGCCGTGCTGTGCTTCTATACAATGGTTTGGCAGGGCAAAAATGACAATTATTCTCAGCTTTTATAAGACTGAATGGTGTTGCTATGCTTCGTGCCTGACTGTTTTGGTTTTGGGAAATTCCATTCCCGGGCACGGTCTTGGTACCCAAGGCCATGTAATGTAAACTACTGAGTGTTCCCACATCTGTTCTCAGAGGAGGGACTTCGGTGGTGGTCTCTGGAACGGACCAATGGTTCCCAAAGGTCCCACCTCTAAGGTGGGCACATCTGAAAATGTACAAAAGGAGTCAAAAAAATAAACCATGGTCCCTTGCTTGCAAGGGCACCACGCAGCCTTCAGAATCACTCCCTGCCTTGTTCACTGTGCACCACAGCGACAGAATGGTGCTGAGGCTGAAAGAAAATACTGTTTAATTTGTAAAAAGCCCTAATATAAGAAAAAGCCTCTTTATAAACCTAGAAATCTAGCTATACTAAAACTAGCCATATTAAACTACCTACCTAGCCATCAATCTTTCCACTGAAGAGTTCGGTGTTTTTATCTTTCACAATAAAAATGGAATTCCTGCAAGAAAAGGGGAATTTTGATAAGACAGCATTCCAAACATTAATACCAGTGAAAGTACTGCTTGGGAGATTTTCAGAAAGAATACAAGTTCTTTGGTAGACAGGAAAATATTAACATCAAAATAATTTTTAAATAGTGTGGAGTTTTTGTCAAGGGAGACTCATTTGACCTATGAGTTCTGACCTTTGCAGAAGTGCTGTGATTCTTGATATTTTTATATTGGCATAAGTTTGGGCTGTGTTCATGAAACAGTATTGCTCCCATGCTAGAATTAAAGTTCTGTCATGGGGGCATTTAATTTTCATCACTAATTTTAATTTAGATCAATGGCTTGAATTTGAATGTCTCACTACATAAAATAGAACGTGTGCTTTTTTTTTTTTCTGACATGCTGTAACTTGGCATGTTTTGACGTTCCAGTGCACTGTATTTTATTCAACTTAAGTTAGCAGGTCAGCATGAAAAACGTACTTTACCTGCCTGAGATAACCAGGTTGTATTTGTATCTCTTCTGTTGTATTTTTGTATCTTTTGAAACAATATAAAATCATTCTGTGTTTTCGGGGCTTTACGTATATCACACATACTTAAGGGCATTTAAAGTGAATGTTGAACTTGTCAAGATGGTTCTTATTTCATTCATATTGTATGTAATCTGCCAAAAAGCAGATTACAAATTATTGTGCCTCAGTTGCCAATGTTAAAAAGAAAATGATGGCTTGGTGTGGTCACTGAACCTCTTGAATTAGCTGGGTCTTTTGATACAGTAAATTAGAAATGATACATGGAACTGGTGATACTGGAAGCTATGCCTGCTTTAGAGACTGCATAATTTTGTTAATCTAGAGATCCATCCCTGTTTGTACTTAATGTCTCCACTGTTATTAATGCAGATTAAATGACTTTAAAAAAATGGTATATCATTGGGCAAAATCCTAGGTTAAATTGTGCTTTCATGTATGCACATGCAACCTTCATTGATTTCCTGCATCAGAGAGCAAAACCTGACCTGTAGGCCCAGGGGCTTTCTTGTCACAGGACCCCAGCCAGACACGAACCACAGCTTCTGCTTTTTTTTCATATGAACAAACTTGTCTGTGTCTGTCAGTCTTTCTCTTTCTGGGTCCAAAGAACAAAATGAATCAGAGTTGGCAGCTGTAATGAAGTACACATTAATTCTGTGTTTGGATTTGTGTTATGAAAGCAAGAGTGTGCAGATCATGGGTTTATTGTACTTAGATCACAGCGTTTTGGATGTTAGCAGGCCCTCTCATGAGAAAGATGTCTTAAAACAGTTAAGGGAAGAACTTAAAAATCAGTGTTCCACGGTATAAAAAAATGACAAATTAGGCGTATCTATGTCAGGAGATTCTTAAAAGGGATCTACAGTCTACAGAGTTGGTGTTGATGTGAGTGAGATTCTGCATTTCAGGAATTTATGCAGCCCCGGCAGTGCTGTGTTATGGTGATACAATTGGGCACCTTTCATCACACTGCAAAGCAGCTCTTGAAAGCAAAGCTGAGAGACAGATGAGATTTTTGTCATGTCTCTTTTTCAGCTTTGTTGTGCAGTAATATAGAAGTGGTTTTGCCTTTGTGTCTTTGTGTAGAATTGATTGATTTGTGATGGGCTGTGGGAAGTGTTCCCCTGTCAAGGCAGAGATCTGTGTTCAGTCAGGTTTTGTTTGCAGTTTGTGTCGCTGCCTTCTCTGGGCTGGCAGGCTCTGCTCCAGGGCTGCCTGGGCACTCCAGGGCACCACAGGTCGATGGAGTACAAGGTCTGAAAAATCAGGCTTCATGTTGTTAAGGAGCAAGAGTTATAGCTGAGCATTTTGAATTGCAGTTCATTAATAAACCATCTTTTCATCTAAGAGGTTATAGAAGTTCCAGTTTGCTGCCTTGTGGAATGTTCTTTGGTTGGATGTGTGAACACATCAGGTTTTTTTTCTTTGGCTATAACTGCTGAAATACCTGCTTTGCATTCAGTTTGTACTTTGAGTGACCAAAGCTTTGCATAATGACTGCTGAGTTCTCTCTCTGAACAAAACAAAGTGTCTCAGCTGAGTAACCTGTGGAAAACAGGTACGTAGTGAAATCCAACAGCTGGCTGTGACTGTCACCTCCTTAATTACTGTTCATAAAAGGGGCCTCAGGACTCACCCTCTCATCTTTTGATGGCCAAAATAGAGGCTGCTGCCTGTGTGATACCCTCAGAGATAGAAAATGTACTGATCACTCACATCTCCTGTTTAAGCCCTAAATTTAATGACAGAGAGAAAGTCCTTTGAATTAAATACCTAAAATGTGTTAAAAGTGGAGCATTACCATAAACATAATGTTGTGTACGGTACAGTGATCACTGCAATGAGAAAGCTGTTAAAGAAGAGTAGTGGAGCAAGTTATTGGCAGAGTGGTGCTTATTTTTACACCACTCTTCACCATTGTTTTCAAGCTAGGAGCACTTGGCCTTTATTTCATGAAACTTGTGCATAGCATAGTTCAAATGCTTTCATTGTGCTTTGCAACCAAGCAGGATTTCATTGGGGTTTTTTTAAGACCTGTGTGCAGCTGTGATGCTACAAGAAAGAGCACAGTGCCCTCTAGTTACAGTCCACTGGAACAGAGAAATGGGTGAACTTCCATGTCTTGTTACTGAAACATCACAAAATTGTCTCCTTTTTCTCAGAGTGTTAAAAAAAAAATCAGAAAAAGAATGCCAGGAAAACTGAGAGATTTGAAGCAGCGCTCTGTGTTTAGAGATATTTTGACAGTGACTGAACATTGCCACACAAAAGCACATCTCACTGCTGTTGCTTTACTTTCTTTTACAGGTTAGAATTTGTGTTAGCACAGCCAATAGACAAATCACCTTCTACTAATCAACTTTAGGCCCTGATGTGCTTGGAAAGGACTTAAAAGTAGCATCTGTAGCATACTTAATGAGGTAACACATCTCACTGCACACTGAGCACTCCCTTTGCCATTCTTCACATTGTCATTCTGAATAAAGCTCCAGCCCAGAAGATGAGTGTGCACTCCGTGTGTCACGCATAGATCACAGCAGCATTTGATACCATCCCACTATGGAAGGCTTTGGGTTCTTCTGGAGTTTCAGAGCAGTCTCAGGTTTCACTGGGTTTTTCCCTTTGCCCAGCAGGGCTAAGCTGTTGTCTCAGACCCATATGAACATGCTCTGTTTAATTCTTTGGCTCTTGGTTTTTCCTGCTGATGTGAAATAATTATGAAACTGCTAATGTGCTTTACGCACTTGTAAGAACAAATATTGACTTGGAGTCTGGTTCCTCTGGGGATTCAGTCAAGTACTGTCCCAAATCTGTGGTCAGATGCACCTTAATCATGCACTGGTATTGATGTAAAGCAGATAGGCTATTCCTGAGAGCATATAGATATTATAAAAATAAAATCCTGGGGTTTTTTAGGACAGGATATCAGTAATAATGCTTTAAGTAACCAGAAATTAATTTTGTTGCTGTAAGCAGAATGACTAAGAATATCAAATATGCATAGAAATAACTAAAGTTTTAATCATATATGCATGATCCATCTGATTTGTTTTATGTTTTCAGGAAGGGCTATGTTGAATGGTTTTATTTTTGTGTTAAATTCTTTTTAAGGAGTTACTGTTCGTAGATGGAAAAATGGTAGAGCCTGTGACCTAAAAAGAGATTCAAGAGCATTTTAATTGATCCCCTTTCTTCAGTAAAGTAGGAAGGTGATAAATAATTAGTCTTCCCTGAAGCATAATTAATAAGTTAGGCTTCTGATGAAACTTCATTTAAACAGTGTTTTGAAGCAGACTTTTATTTGTTGCATGTGTGCTTTCCCTAGTTACCTCAAGCTATAACTACCTTACCATCAGCTTATCACTAATTAAGCCAATTTATATGTTTTTAAAGGTCAGAAATAATGGCTCACAACATTCCTCTAAGGGATGAAGCCTCCAGTCCTATGAGTCACTCTTTGGATGGTCAGTTTGACATAAAATGATGAGAAGGATGCTTAAGTAATTCTTGAAATGGGCTTTTTTTTCCTCCTCCCAAAGCTAGCACTGTGTTTTGAGCCTTGTTTTTGTCTGTTTCCCCTCTTGAAAGCAGGTAAAAGGTCAGATGATTAAGTAACACTGTATATAGGAAAAATAAGAGGCCTTTTTGTTCCATTGTCATACCTCATACTGATAAGACCACTTTGCTTTCTGGAAAAACTAGCTGAGCTGTCAGTGGTGCCTATATGATCCCTGCTCTCTTTCATACAAGCAAATATAGGAAGCATTCCAGACAACAGAATGTAAAAAAAAAAAAAAAGTAAGATTTTTTTTCTGTTTAGAGCTAAAGGTATTTTTTCTAGAGAACCTGCTTCATTCTGTAGTAGAAGTAATAAATACCACAGTCACAAATTTCTCAATACCTTTATTTTTCTCTTGAAAGACTAGGCAAGTTAGAATCTTTATGGAGAGAGTTTCAAAGACAGAAATTAATCCTGATTCTGGTTTTCTTCTCTTCAGAGGTTAAGAATGCTGTGAAGATTCCTGTGCTGGTTGGGTCTGGAGTGACTCTGGAGAATGTGAGGAATTACTTGGATGCAGATGCCCTAATAATTGGTTCATATTTCAAGAAAGAAGGATATTGGGCAAATGCTGTTGATCCTGACCGAGTCAAGAAATTCATGGAACACATAAGTAAACTGAGGGAATGAGTTTGTCAGCAAACACTGTTTGTTTGTGTGTGTTTGTAGAAATCCTACAGAATTAAAGCACAAATTTGTGGCTGAGCAGCAAATAACACCAAATAAAAATGCACATCATCTCTGTAACTAGCTGGGAAGCTTGGTGACATACTTCACAATAACCTGGTGCCCTGATGATTGCTTCTAGGCAGCACAATTCTGTGGTGTTCAAAGCTACCAGTGATGCAAAGCCAACTCTGAAATCTTGTGTGAGATATTCTCTCCTAAAAGTTAAAGGCTTATGGAGTTTAAGAATTTTTAGAAAATGTTCATCACAGGTGAGCTGAGTTCTGTTTTGCCTTTAACTACAATAGGGTGCCCTAAGTTTGCAGCTAAAAGTGTTGTAAATTGGACAAGTTAATTAGCCTTTCAGTTTCCCCATCTGTAAAATGATGATAATAGCACCTACATCACACAGGGGCCATAAGACATAATGAATGAAAGAATTCACAGCACTTTCATCTCTCCAAATGAAGGGCTCTTTTAAAGTTCAAGATCATTATTTTTTCATTAGAATTGTGCATTTATACAATTGCCACATTTTTGTAATACCACACAAAAATTTAAGATAATTGGGGTATTGATTTACTTACAATACTTATTAGAGAATAAATGTAAATATTTAATTACATTTTAAGTAGATTTGTAATGTAGTCAAAATGCTTTTGCAAAAGCTGGAAATTTTAATAAAGGTTTATTATTTTTCAGCAAGCCACCTGCAGCTTTGTACCTCTAGTAATAGTGATGTAAAAAACTTTCTTGGAATACAAGATATAATTATAATAGAAACCTTTCTACCAAAGCCACAGGTAAACAGAGATTTGTTGTTTTTTTTTTAATTTTTCATGTAAAATGTAGAGGAAAAATATTGCAGTCTCACTGTGTATGTTATAAGAGATTCCCCTCAAATTTGATCCTTTAGCTCTAAGGAATCTTAAAAGAACCCAAGGAATACCTGTTATGTCATGACTGCACAAAATGTGGGCATGTTTTCATTCCTTGGGACTGGGAGCTCAGTTTGTCCTCTGGGATCTCTCTTTTTCCTTGACTTGTACACATCAGGCTTCTGCTGATGCCAATGAAATTTCTGTTGTGGATAGCAAAGCAAGTGTACAAACTTGGGGTTTGTGGGCAGCTGGCAGAGCACCCCTGCTTCTCTGCACAAGATACATCCTCCTTCCAAAGCCAAAAAGATTTTCAAGGTACTTAGTTTTGTTAACATAATGGTGATTCCAGAACATCACAGTATGAGATTGTCTTCTCAGGTTTCTTTTTTCTGGACTGGTCTGTTTCCCACATGACTCCCATCAAAGGCAATGAAATCTCTGGTGTATAGACCTGCTGGAAAAGTGGTTCTTTAGGCCCTGTGGCAACCATGGCTTTTCCCCCTTTTTCTTCTAAATGCACTGACACAGCTTCAATGCATAGAAATCCTTTCAGGGGCCTGGTTGTTGTGGCTGGCACTGCTTTGTCACAAAGTTCACATTTACACAGGCACTTTAAATCTGTGTGTGATGGTGCTTCCCTCAGAACCAAGAGTTGTGTCCCAGCCCCATCCCTGTGCCAGCAGGAGCACCCCTGTGGCCTTACAGGAGTCAGGAGAATGATTCTAGCTGGAACCTGACTCACCTTGTACCAGCCACACTCAGGGGGTGGGGAAGGGACAATTGAGATTATCTTCCTCAGTCCTTGCATCTGCAGCTCTCACTCCAGGCTCTTGGTAGAGGCAGTGCAGAATTATTTAAGGATGTTGAAGGTGCTTTTTGAATTCATATTCCTCACAGCCACAGCATCTTTGCCAGGTAAAGCAATGATCTGGTTTAGTCTTATAACTCAGTAATGGATGTTATTTTAAGTCATCTGTATTTTAAAAACACCATGTTAAATTAAAATAAAGGTAAATTCACTTAGATACCAGTAATATCAGTCTGCTTAAATCAGTACATATGGTTGATCTTTTTGCATTTAGGACTACTTTGTGAATGTTTCCATACAGCATTGCACAGAAGATTTAGTGAAGGTTGTCCCAACAGGTATACACTAATACAATTGTTACCTTACCAGCTTTGGAAGTTATTTTCAGTAAACCTGTGAGCTTGAAAGGCTGATGTGCAAGCAATGAGCACTGGTGCTGTAGTGCCACAGGAGTAAATACCTTGTGAAAAGTCAACTGAAAACTACAACAGATACACTGATAAGGATTGTTCACTATTGATAGTTGTTTTCAAAGAAACTGTCACATTCAAAGTCACATTTACCACTGTGAGTATGAGAATTTCGTGTTTGCCAGAGTGTTTCTTGAATTGGTTTCTACTTACTCTCATCCTAAAAACTCAGAAGTGCCTGAGAAGTGCCACATGGGTTTTCATGTGAATACAAGGAGAGGGTAAGTGAGAAGAACTTTCTCAGTGCTGTATGCAAGATCTAAAGGCAGTCATTCTATACACAGTAGTTGTTTAAGAACAGAAGCCTCAATGAGTTGGTGTAATACTCATAATAATGCAGTGAGTACTGTAGGGCAGCACTTTCACTGCAGGATTTCATGTAGCACACCACTGTGGAAGGAACACCAGCACTTGTGGAAGGAACAGGTCATAATTTGGGTCTGTATTGTTACCTACGAAAGGTAAGTGCAGGATTTAGGGAACAGAAGTAAAGGAAAGCTGATTTTCAAGCCTGAAAATGTGACTGATCACCAGCTCTATATCGTTCTTTGTGCCAAAAGTATTTGTCTAGCAGCATTAAGCATCTGCTTGCCTGTTTCCCACAGATGCTGTAAGTAGAATTTGACCTTTTGTTCAGCAAGTGTTTGAATATTTAACGTGACGATATTAAGTTATCAGAAAGGCTGACTCTTTTGGGAAGACTGTTCAATTTTTATACAGCTCGAGTTAAAAGTACTTTGGAGCATGAACAACTTCAGAGCAGAACAAAGCAGCCAGTGCTAATGTGTAGAAACTCCAGAAGTAAATAACAGCTGTTCAAGAAGACTTCTATTAAATATGTATTAATTAACTTGAAGTGCATCACTTAAATATGTGAAGAGATTATCTTGTGTTAATTTACATTAAAACACACAGCACTTGTTAGCCTCATTACACCACCCTAAGTATATCCTAAGCTATCACCTCATCTTACACTGAGCGTTTTGTTGGGTGTTGATTGCTTTCGATTTGCCCTTTTAAAATGTCAGATAGTGGCCTCCATTTCTTGTTGGATCTCTTCTTTCTCTCGGGTTTTGCTCTTGCATAGTTACAGTTCTTACTTGTGTCTGTTCTGGGCTGAGCAGAAAGAAAAATAACAATAGGTTGTGAAAATAAAATAGTGATTGCCCACCCAAACTTCACAGGTGGGTCCTGCTGTTAACCTGTGAACTAGCAGAGAATGTAAGTGTCTATTTGTCTAGGAAAATTATTTTATATGAAGATTCAGTATCACCTTTAGACCAGGAAAGATACATAGTGAAATGGAGTCTCTTTAGTGAAATTACAGAGAACTAAAATGCAATGCTAATAATAGTGGTCTAAATCAATGTATCAATCTTCATAAACTCTCATTCCATCCATAAAACAAATATTTTTAGGTGGGCTTAAATAAAAACTCATCTTTCTTTCTGTTTTGGTAATGAAAATATATAAACTTAAAAGATTTTATTTTGTGTCATTTTAGCAGCTGATGCAGCTGCTAGGATGTTCTTTCATCCATTATTTTGACTCCACAGACTCCCTGATCACAAGTTGGAGTCCAGTCCCTGTTTCTCACACCTATCCCAGCACACCCCTCACTAGGGGGAGACTGACGAATGTGAGAACCAGGCCCTGGCAGAGCAGGAAGGGCAAATGAAACCAAAATATTTGGCTTTAGCAGAATCTTGGAAGTCCTCGGCAAGTTGCTACATTGCACAGCTCTCCTGGGAGAAGTGACGGGGGGTGTGTGCTCTCCTTTCAGGCTGTTTGCAGCCTCTTCAGTTAAGACTTTGTGAACTTGCACCTAGGTTGTTTTTCCAAGATTGTCTTGGCTGTATTTGTGCTTAGGGAGACATTTTTTTCCTAAGTGAAAGCTGGATTTGTAAGGTAATTATGACAATATGGGAAGTGTTGCCTGTAGAGAAATCCAGGCTTGGAATTCTCAGCCCTTTGGTTCAAGAGCAGATTTAGATGCAAGTATCTTAAAAAAAACCAAAAAAACCCAAAAAAACACCCCCCCCCAAAAAAAAAAAAAAACAAAAAAAAACCCCCAAAACAAAACAAAAAAACCCAAAAAACCCAACAAACAAACAAACAAAAAACACCCCACCTTTAAAGGTGACTTAAGTTAAACCTTTATTTACTTTGCCCTGACATCCAGGCAGTGTTTGCTGTGCTGAGGAAGCTGAGTTTAGGAATAGAACTGACTGGCTTTTTTCTTGTGTGATGACAGTGCTTATCTCTGGCCTAAAGGATGTCTCTTTCAGAAAGGGTGGAGACCTGGGCTGAGATAACTGGTTTTTTTTGGGCTGAAATGCCATGGTGTGTAGTAGAACTGACCACCCTTCCAGTGAAGATGTTTTTCCTAATATCCAACCTAACCTCCCCTGGTGCGGCCAGACTAAAAGGCCAGGTGGTCTCTAGTGAAAAATCTCGTGAAATCTTGAGAGTAGTAGATGCTTTTTCACCCTAATCTTTAAAAGCACAGATCATTAAAGGTAGAAAAAAGCCTTTCTGCAATGCAAATAGGAAAGCCTTTCATATGAGGTAAAAGGGTTGCAGTTCACAACATAATCTGTTTCTTTGCTTACATTTAGAAGCTTTAGAAGCAGTAGAGCTAAGGAGAGCCTAAGATGTTTCTTGTTAAACACTTAAGGATAGGAAAAGATGTGTGAGGGTAATTATCTTGATTAAAAAATTTGATCATCTTAAATAGGTATTTTTCAAGGTGCTAAAAAGGGATTTTGCTGATTTGGGCTGAAACTACTACTCTCTATTTAAGTTTAACTCCTCTCTTTCCTGTCACTCAAATTTTCATTGTTTCATGAAGTAAATTTCAGCCAGCAAATGTTAGTGTTTCATAATTTCTTTTTTAAAAAGATATCACTCCTTTAAAAATGAGTGATGAATGAATGAGGGAGGTTCATGAATGGGACAGAGATGCTCTTTGGGGCAAGGATCACTGGCTTACTGGGTGTTTTGTATATTAAAATGCAATTTCTCCTTCTGTCCTACCATCTCTGCAAAGGGAGATAGAATATTCAGTGTAGGGAGTAGGAGCTGCTGAATTGGTGGGTATTTAGGACCTTTCTATTACTCAGTGAATAGCATTAACTGTAAAAATATAAGTTAAGTGCAAAAAAAAAGGCATCTAAATGTGGCAAATCTGATATGAAACCAAGTGTTGAGGATAGTAGTTGAACTCAGAATTGTTTGCCTTTGTGCCTGGTCACTGTGTTAGATGTGCTATGTCATATTGCTTCAGAAAGAGGTCACAAAACAGGGAACATTGAAATGGTGTTTCATACAAATGTAGGAGGAATCCCGAATTCAGCAGTAAACAAAGCTGAAAAGGAAGGCAGCACAATAAGGGCAAGAAAAGATGCTTAAGTTTCCCACAGTTCCTGCCTCATTGTTTATTCCAGCTTCCTGTTTTTTTCAGACTGCTTCTCAAGCCTTTCTTGTGCATATACACAGATTATAGTATGCACAAGAATAAGCTGAAGGCAGAAGCTGACTTAATGAAGACATTCTTGTGAGAGAGAAAAGATTTTGTTGTCCACAGATGCGCAAAGAAAAACAGAAAAGCAGCTGCCCTTAGAAATGGAGTAAAAGTAGAGCTGAGTGCCACGTCATGATGCTTTACTCAAAATCTGGTGTGTTGCAAGTCTTTGAGAGCTGCTGTACTGTTGTGCAGGGATGTAACCAAGAGGTGAAACAAGAAGCTTCTGTAAGTCTCATGTCTTAGATACTGCACTGTCCTGGGCAGTGCTGACTCTTGGCCAATTTTCAGATGGCAAATAAGGATAAAAGGAAATAGCTTTCGTGACTCTGGTATGGATGACACTATTAATAATCAGTTTTGTGTCAAAAACTTCTCTTTTCTTAAGACCAAGCTGTAGAGATAGTCATGTGCTGTCATCTTCCTCTTCAGAGGAGGATTCTGAAGGGCAGAGGTCCTCAGCTCACTAGTTCCCATCTCTCTGGGAAATTATTTTGTCTTTTCTGAAACCTTTGAGGGCAGGTACAGTATAAATGTGGTGGAAAAAATTTGTGTGGCAAGTTGGGTAGGGAGGTGAGGTGGAGATGAGATACAGCAACTAGGTGAAGGCTTCTGGTCACTTGGCCTGCAGAATTTAAGGACCTAGGGATGTTGGTTAGCAATAATTATTAAATTTAAGGAATATCTGCACTACACCCACAAGGCTGCGAGCACTAGCATCTGGGTGAATTGGGCTGGTTTATTCTACTCCTTGTGTTATTTGTTTATCAGCTGAAGCATTTATGAGAGCAAATGCAGCTGGTGGCATTTGGGATGTGGAAATTATAGTTTGTAATATTCTTCTAACAGTAATTTGAGAGTTTAAAGAATTCTATAACTAATATTTCAGTCATGCACTGAAAACCTTCAAGTTTTAGGAATTTTTTTTTTTTTTTGCTCTACCTTTACCAAATAGCAAAAAATTCTATAGGATTCCTCTGAATCACTAACCATGGCTGCAGCAGCATATCTGGTGAAATAGATCAGTGGTCCAGTCTGCTTTGACAACTCCTATGTAACCAAATATAGGAGAAAGAGAAGAGAGAATTTGTAGGGCTGGTAGTGGCTTGTATTTTTCAATAATTTATCAAGATTCGAGAGCACAGATTTCCTTTGGGAAATATTAGTTCTAAGGTTTACAAAGTGCCTTAGTTGTAAATACCCATAAAAATGACAATTTGGTAGGTCATATTTATTCTTAAGCAGGTCAAAGGACATTAGCGTATTCCTACTGTATAAATCTGTCAAGTACAGAATTTCTTTATGCTCTCAAATCACAAAAGCACCTCTTACAGTCAAGGAGAAAGCCTCACATTATTGCCAATCAAGGACAACAAGCAAGAATATTGATCCCTACCCAATAACTTTTGCCCTGCTCACTAAGTTTTTATTACTGAAACTGGACACATCAAGGGATTGGATGTAATATATACATATAGTGCTGATTTATTACAGGAGGAGAAATATGGTCTGGCCTTACTTCTGGCTCAGTATTTTAAAACTTATTTTATTCCTTGCATGGAAGCTTTTCCTACAGAGCAAGTGTAAGATTTCCAGCTAGCCCTGGATGTGTACAAATCTTCAGCTCACAGAGGTGCATTGAGCTATGTGTGTGCAAGCATCCTGCCTTTGGTGGCTTTAGAGTCAGGAGTCAGGAGTTTATGTATGTGAAAGTCTGAATAGGGGCATTGTTACTTCAGAGAGACATAACTAAAGATAAGCTTGGGGAGAGAGATAGGGACATTGAAGGGCACAGAAGGTCTGGGTGCTGCTTGCTGAGCCTGGTGTGAAGACGTGTTGGCTTTCTGTGGAGCTGTGCATGTAAAACCCTTTGTGTGCAAGCTGTTCATTAGTCACAGGTATTGGAATGAAGCAGAGGGCCAGCATCAAGCATCTTGGTCTCCTGTTGGTGAAACTTCCTATTTTTTGGTCATTTTTGGTTGATCACTGCAGAGGATTTGGCCTGCTCCACAAACACAGCATCTTTGAACTCTGTCCACAGTGATAACCATGGCTTAAGGCAGAGGTAGGATCAACCAGCTGCTTTTTAGAAGGGAAGTGCATCTACAAAACTTTCCTTCACCACAGAATTACAGACCAATGGACATCGGAAGGAGCATCTATTCTGATCCACCTGCTCAGAGCACAGTCAGTGAGAACAGGCTGCTCAGGATCTTGTTGGATCTTGAATGCAAGGATGGTGTTTTCACAACCTCTCTGGGTAACCTGTTCCAGTATTTCAGTGGTCAAGGGTAACCTACTGAGTTAAAAATACAGGCCATGTAAGTCAGCAGGATCAGATATCTGTTTATTTTGCATCCTAGAGAGCAGCCAACTCCCTGTGTAATTATAAGCCCTGCTGGCTTTTTACCTGTCTAGGCAAAAGATAGGAGTTTTGCTTGCTCTTTGGCCTTTCAAGAGCTGCTCAGCCCTTTCACAGAATAAATGCATGCAGAAGTAGCTGATGGATTTGCTGCTCATGTTCATAATGCTGTGGAGAGAGCTGGAGAGGCCATACCCTACTCTCCATCATTTCCTGATGGAGCAGGCAGAGGGACACACACTGAATTTCTCCACACATGTCCTTCCCATGCCAGACATTTTGTCAAGAGGTTATGTGCCAGGATTATGTGTCTGTCAGGATTTCCAGATGTCAAGTAATCCCAGCCTTTTCTCAGCACACGAGCAAATCCCACCGTGCCTGCAGAGCAAAGCTGGCACTCCCTGGAAGTGCCCCTGCACGTGGTGTGCACACTCCCACTGCCTCTGATGTGGCTGGGGGTCCTGTGCGTGTGCCCTCCTGTAGATTTCCACAAGAACAACAAATTGGATGCGACCCAAACATTTTGGATTAACTCTGCTTGTTCAGACCATGTGTGCAGCACATGTACCACTGGGCTGGTGGTGCTTTGAGGGTTGGACAATGTGCTTCTACCACACGGCTCCTGGGGATGCATTTCAGTGCAGGAAGAGTTCAGAACAGGATCATGGCACAATCAGAAGCTGTGCTTTTTACTGGGAACCTCTAGGAAGAGTGCTGCCATAGGAAGAAGCTCATTTTTAGGTTCTTCAGCCTCCTGACTTGTTACAGGTAATTGTGTAGTTAGCCTTACCCTGCCTTCAGGGCGCTTTCCTATGGCACAGATCTCAGAAGGATCTGAGAAGGCGGTGGCTTTTGATTTTGCATCTGAATGTCTTAACTAGAATGTAATTTCTTCACCAATGGGAATTCAAACCAGAAAGGAGAGTGAACAATGTGGAGCTGAGATGAAAACACGACCCAGGGTGTGTGTTGTCTACTTTAAGTGTCAGGTGGAAATGCTGAGCTCTGCCAGCTGCCTTTAAAATTACCTCTCAGGATCAAGCCTAGAATGAGAAAGTGACAATGACTTCCATGTCACCTTTTCAGGTAAATATAGAAAGCTGTAGTTGCCAGAGCAGTGATGAATCATGATTTCCTTCCATCCAAAGAGCCTTGGGCTTTTTCCTCATTCAAACATTTAACTTACTTGCAGAGCTGACAGAAAAGCAGTAGATTTTTTTTTCCAAATATCCATTTGCCTTTCCATTTATCTACTTTGATCTAAAATATAGAACCTGATAGATGCCCTAGGTAAATCAAACATTTTCTGTCTGCCAAAACGGTTTTGCAAATGCTTATTTCATGCCATTACCATTTTTCTGTTTCTAGCAGTAAATCAAAAAGTATCAGCCATTCATCCACTTTAAAAGTAATGCCTTTCCTTTGCATAATTACACATACCCAGTGGAGATCTGTGTGCACAGTAAATCTATTCCTTTAAAAGGTTTTGCCTTAAGTACCACAGTGACATAAATTGGTGAAGCGCAAATTTATTTATTTAAGAGGTTTATTCTTTTAACTAGTGCAGTAACTGTTACACATCCATTGTTTGGTTTGGGTGGGGAGGGCTTTTATTAATGTATCAGATTTAATTTCACAGCAGATGTTTATGTAGAAAGGTCTCACTCCTTACAGGACTTCAAGCAATTGATATGCGTGTGTAATTTATTCTCATTACAGGTTTATTCTTAACTGGTGTTCAGGGGGTCTTCACTGTATCTCTAGTAGATCCTTGAGAATTAAATAGTTTAACGAATGTAATGAGCAAGCCTGAAAGAGGTACACGGAAAGCAGAATATGGATTTCAGTCTTACCTCTCCAAATTTGCAAATAACGTGAGTGTGGTATTAAAAGGGAGTGAGAAATTGCCAAAAATAAATGTCTTCAAGTAATAAACGTCCCACATGGTATTTTGGCAAAGCAAAGATTAAAAAAATGGATCTTTTCATCATTCTCATGTAAACTTGCTCATCTTTGTAAGTCATGCTTGTAGCTCTCAGGGGTGTCAAACCTAAAGCAGACAAGCCCAGCTGGTGGAAGCCTGGGAGTGAAATGATGAATTTTTTAGCAGATCTGAGTTTATTTTTAGGCTTTATAGAATTATGTTTCATTTCCCTGTGAGTGAAATTGTAGGAAGTAGCTTGGAAGAAAAACAAATTAAGAAACTTCACCAGAACAGCAAAAAATAGCAAAACACTGGACCCTAACTACAGTTGAGCACAACATATCCTGATTGCATTTGAAATTGTGGCTACAGTTTAGTCCTGCAAATATTTACATACATGTTCAGTTTAATGCATATGAGAATTCTTGAAACAAGCAGTAAGTCTGAAGAGACAGCAGACTGCAGGATAGGCTATGGCATGGGGAACTGAACCAAATTTCTAGTGTGATTTTATTTTCTGTGGATATATTTTCCATGGTGCTGAATGTGGGAGTAAAATTCCAGGTTGTCTGGATTTTGTTAGGTTATGCAGTAAAAGAAGTGTAGAAACCTTTTTGGGGAGAGGAGATGTCATAGGAAGATTTTGGGTCTGGAATCTTGTTTGGTTATTGAAGATAATTCCATTAACACAATCAATATATTCAACCTTATGATTTCACACGATCCATTTTTTTCTTGGCATTACAGAACTGTCAGCTCTTTCCTACAGTTAAAAAAGAAAAACTGCATTAGTATCCAAAGCAAGTCTGGGAAAATGCCATGGACCTGGGATGAGGAGATGCATATGATAGTTACAGATCTGAAAAGGGCTGGATTTTTGCAAGTTTACTACATGCAGATACACATCCCATGTCCATTAAGGTCACTTTTTTGAGATTTTGTTTCAAGTGAATTTGGCTTTTTGGGGTCTCTTCTAGTACATGGAGTAGTCATCAGATGTTGCCAACCATCCTTTGTAATCAAAATTAATAGTGGTGCTGCCATGTGATTTTGCCTGTGATAGAAAGTGGATTAGCAAGTGACAAAGATGCCTCTTTGAATCCCATGTCCTAGAATGTGCTCCTGGGAGTGCTGGGGACTGCAGCCTTCCCCACTGAAACAGCCTCCCTTCTGTTCTGCAGTTGGGAACCAAAGGAGCCACCCTAAAGGGTGAGAGAGTACCTCAGCTTCCAAACTGGCTCAATCTTTGTCTTCCCATGCTGTTGGCATCGATGCTAATCAATGTTAATTATGGTAGTGGGGCTTGTGATGTACTCATTATAAGAGCCATCCTATTTTTCTGTGCTTGTACAGTCTGTCACACAATAGAGCCCTGATTGGGGTTCCCTGGATGCTACAAATAATAATACAGTTTATTATAATAATGAATATATGCTTCATGGTGTAAGACTACCAAACTCAGTTTATAGAGCTTGAAAGCATCACTTGGTAATTCTGTTTGCTGTTACTACTGACTATGGCATTCTGGATATGTCTTGACAGCTGGGGTCTCAGCAGCAGACCAGTTAAGTTTTTGCTTGTGTTTCAATAGGTGCTTCTTTTTAAATTTGCATTTGAGTCTGTGGGGGTTGGGTGTATATGTATGCTTGAAGTTAGCTGTGCTTAAAAACTCTTCTGATTCAGCATCCTCACTGTGCTGGGTTCCTGATCCCACCACCATCCATGACTGCACTTGGAGCTGGTGGGTGCAGAAGGATGGGGTGCCAGGGTGTTTCTTTCCCAGGCTGAAGGTAAGAGGTGCAAGATTAGGAAGGTGCTTCATCCCAGGCACTAAGTAGCTGCTGAGTAGCTGCTGGGTGTAGTTTGTAAGAAGGGTTCCCAGCTCCTGCAGGGGCTGGAAGTGGGTGGAAGCCCAGAGATGAGAGCTGTTGCTTTCCTTCCTCCTGAAGCTGCAGCCTCCTCCTCTTTTACTCAGAGCTGACACCCAAGAGGTGCAGTCTCCTGTGATGAATTTGGTTCAGTCCTAGTGTTATCCTCACTGGAAATTTCAGCATCATTGTTTATATTAATTGATTTGTATAAATCACTACAATTCATCCCCTCACTCTGCTTTGTGAGTTTTGGTGACTTATATAGACTTTTTTTTCTTTTTTTTTTTTTTTTTTTTTTTTTTTTTTTTTTTTTTTTTTTCCCCCAGAGGAAGTTTTCGACAGTGCTATTGCTTGTTACCTGGTTTGTTATAGATATTGCTTCCAGTCACAGTTTTTTCAATTCCCACCAGACTGCATGCTTCAGTTTTAGTTACCTATGTGCAGTTTAGGTGTGTGATTATCTGCCTGACTCTAGTTTTCTGCTAGAGTGCTGACCAAGCCTATGTACAAAAATGTTTTAAATTATTTTGATGTTACATTACCTCTCTTGAGTGTGTATGTTGTTTTAAGAGGAATTCAAGTCAGTGGAGAGCTGCTTCTGTGTTTGTAATTAATTTAAAATATTTATTATAGCAGCTAGATTTTTCCCTGTTAAGGGTGCTTCACTGAAATTTCATGATCTACAGCACACCCTAGTGATATCTGGAAATCATGAAGTTACACCCAGCCAGTTTTATTTCCTTTGTGGTGCAGCACATCTTAGGACTCCAATACGAATTGTCCAGGAAAGTAAATGCCTAAATGCCTTTTTATCCAAGATAGGAAGTGGGTTTATAAAGCAAAAAACAGCCTTAGAAGCTGAGACTACAGGCTAGTCCTCAGTGAAAAGAACATCTGTATAATGAGTTCATCTGGCTTGCAATCTATAATGTTTGACATGTTTAACAACATGAGGAAAAGCAGCCCAAGGTTATGTGAGAAGAGTGAGAAATATCTCTGGGGTTTTCATTTAGACTACAGAGAGCAACTAGATATAAATAACAGCATTGTGGAGGAAACCTGCAGGCAGATTTCATAGGTCAGAAGCACAAATGATCATTTACTCTCTTATTTACTCTTATGATCATTTACTTTCTTATTTAGAACATTAAAATTTAAGCTATATATTAAATTCCTCCTTTTGCAGGATGTTAGGCCACTTGGTTTTTCAGGTTTATTAGTTTTGAGTGGTCATCAGGCTCCATATGATCCTGCAGATTTGTGTGCACCTTCCTAACTTTTTAGGCTGTCGTCCACTCAGTTTTTCCTGGATTTCTGTACGTCAGTCATTTATTTTCTTCTGATTTGTCTAAACACACAGACTTTCAAGGGTTCTGAATTGGCTGCTGTTGACCCCATGATGGGGTGAGAGGAGAAAGCAGGTTTGAGAAGAAATCCGACAAAGAAGTGTAATTAAGTAGTCAAGAAGGAAGGCAAATATTTATTAGAGGTGAAATCAAATAGGTGACGTGTGGATGACACTGAAAGTGAAAGCACTATGAGCTCCAGCTTGGCTCAGCTGGAAGATCTGATCTCATATCTCTATTTCATGTACAGAGCATTTCTTGTCTATGTTAGGCAAAGCTGAATACGGGGTCCTGCCTTCTGGTTCTCTCACGCATGAGAAATCTGTAATACTTTAGGGAGAGACAGGTTTCCTCTCAGACTTCTGCATTTCACTCCTGACAGGTAATCCAAACAATAATGAAAATGAGTATTTTGTTTTATGTAAATAAAAACAAAAAGTTTCCAATAATTTATGGTATTTATTTAAATGACATGCAAATTACTCTGTGAAACTTAGGGAGAAAAGCAGCACAACTGAAACAGCGCAATTGTTTCCGAGAACATTCATTTCAAATCCACATACAATATTTCATTCATGCTTAATTATTTCCCCAATGCTAGTCTAAGCATTACTAGTTTCCTTTGTCTTTTTGCTTTGGCATGCAGCGTGATTAGCAAAACTGCTTGTGCTCTACCAACTCCTGCACATATGGGGTTTAGCCTCATTGTTCAAGGGGTGGAGCAACAAGCAATATGAACACTCACGCTGCCAAATTTGGCACACGTGAGCCCTCCAAAGTATACAGATATCACCCGCTTCATTTAAATCCCTGTCTATATTTTGCATTGCCACCATAATGGCAACTCCATTGTCTGGGTGTATTATTGGAAGCAGCTTTTCTCCCATTGTTTGTGCACTGTAATCCTGGAGGTTTCTGGAGTCGTCGTGAGCAGCTTACGTGAAAGAAATCACTTAGCTCGCAGTGAACCTGCTGCCAAAGGAACGGGCCATGACTAAAGAGTGAGACCTGTGATCTTGCTGAAGAAAATCTCTTCAGTAGGTTGCATAATTTCTTGCTTCCATGAGATGCTGTTCTCAGGTTTGGACTCAGTATTTCCTTTTGTCACCTCTGAGGCATGATGGGAGTATCGGCTGAAAGGAAAGGGTAATGATGCTGGCTGTGGATGTGTGCCCTAACAACATTTTGGACACATCTCAAATACTAGCAAAGACACACAGCTACCATTTGTCAGAAATCTAAGACAGTTGTTTATTCTAAAACTGCACCAAAGTCTTGGCCTTGTATTCTTCTGTGGTATTGATTGAATTGGCACATTCTGCTGTCAGTCTTTCCAACAGACTTTGAAAACTTAATACTTGTCTGCCTAGGGAAGAATAAAGAATTTCCTGAAACTTACTGTAGATAAAGAGCTTCCCAGTTCTTTCCCTTTCTAGCATTCGGTCACCTGCCTGGGCAGTGCCCTCTCCTCTGTGGCACTTCCCTCTCGTGACTGGGTGTGTATACACACGCTGTTGTCCATAAAGCCATTCAGCATTAGCTGTTCTCTACAAATTATGCCCATTGCTGGTTTTGCATTGCATCATTTTACTCCTGACACAGTCATTTGTGACATTTTTAAAGCAGTGGCTCCCAAAATGAGGGCTGCAAAAAGCCAGCAAAAGGTCCCTTTGTAGTTTGCAGTTTCCAGTTCATTTTGTTTCCAAAGTCTAGCTCTTGTTAGAGGACAGACAATATCAATGTTATATAAACACTGCTCTACTCTTCATTTGGCTTAGTTCTTCAGAGAAGCCTGTTGCAGCCACAGAGGCATTATGTGATCCCAAGGGGTGACACCTTTGCATGTGACACTGAGGGGTGACCCAGGAGACAGTATTAAAATCTGCTAAACTCTGTAAGTCTGAAAATCCCATTTTAACTTGAGTATTTGCAGTGACTTCTGGAAGCTTCAAATCTGGTCTGTCATTGTAGAGAGTGATTCAAATTCACATTTTCATCTTTTAGCCTCCAACTTACCAAGATAAAAAAAAAATCAGGTACTGTAATCTGTACAAGCTGGCCTCTTTCATTTTACTACCCAGCTGCCTGTGACTTCCCCTCCTGCCTGCCACATTATCAGAACTCACATCCAGGAATGCTGGAGAGAATGGTTCTGTGTTCCTTTGGAAAACTGGGGCTCTCATTCAGCACCTCTGGAGTGGGTGTAAGGTTGGAAGTGAAGTCAGCCAAGGAGCCTTGGCTCTGATGGGACTGAAATCAGCTTCTTTGCACTTACAGTATTGTCTCCAAAGTAACGTGTGTTGGGGGCCAGAATCACACACAGCTGGACACTTGCTGTTCTCAGACTCCAGAAGCACTGGCGCACATCTCACACCACAGAATGGTACCAAGCATGGAAATGTGTTGCTGATCTTACTCGAGACACCTTCAAATGTCATCCATCCCTGATACTCAAATGTTTTTTCCTTAACTGAATGTACAGTAGGCATTTTAGATCTGATTGTGACACTTGTCTACTTTATGTATGTCCTTTAATTAGAGTTTTGACAAAACCTCAGGTGCACTATTTTAGACACACTCTGCAAAGAGTGGCTGTAGGAGATGGGGATTTTTTTTAGCTCCTCTCTGGGAATCTTTCTAGCTCTTCTCTGGTATTTTTTGTAGCTATTTTTTAACCAGGTTTTTATTTCCACATCAGTGTTCGTCCATGCTATAACCTATAAACATGTAAGCTAATTTCAGGACACTGACTTTTACATTCCGATTGCTGTAGCTTTTTTCTGAAAAGGTCACAAAATGACTATACCAGTAAACACAATTAGTGAATGAGGTTGCTGAGGAAGTAAAAAACCAGCATAAATGACTACTGTAAAAGAGGCTAAAAGAGCAGGAGATAGGTTATTCCATTTGCAGGTAAGAGCATGCCTAAAGTACCTTTAGAGCTTGCTTGGATAGTGCTCGCTAGCAATGTGTGCTCTGTTCCAAAGCACCAGCCTATATTTTTGGATCATCTTTCAAGACTGAGATGATATAAGGCAATTAATAGTGTTTTGTGACCTTCTGCACCAGTAGTCCATCTTTTTGGCATTGAAACTGATTTTGCCCAACTTGGCATTTTATCACCTATGAGTACATGGGGAGATCAAAGAGACACCTTTTACAGCAGCAGTGGAATGATTTAGTTCTGTCACACTGTTCTTCAAATTCACTGTTTCTTACAAGCTGATGAGGCAAACCTCTTCTTTGCTTAATATCACATAAGGTACATTGAAAGGCTGTGAAGAGGCAGATGTTCTATAGCTTTACTTCATATGCAAAAACCTGTTATTCTTTATTTGCATTCAATTAGAAGTCAGACCCCGATGAATATCTAATGTAGGAAATGGGGAAAAGATTTGCCATCAAGCATATGCTTTGCTTGTAGTGGATCTCAGTAACCTGCAATTGTGTCTTCCTGCAGTGAGTCGGTCATTTCTACTGCATTATTTACACCTTCCAGCTCAGGGGTAAAGAGTGTTAATAGGTGACAACTGGAGTTATGTTCCTGCTCTTAAAAATGTTGCCTTTCCTCGTTCTTTTAAAAAGCTATTCTGCAATTGCAAATTTCCCTTACTAAGTAGGTATGTTTAAGGATCTAAATGCTGTTGCATTCCTTCCATATTCATTTTCTTTTTTGATAGAGTTGTGCCTTGTTTGATCCTGTGAAGGCTCACCATTCTCCTGGCAATCCTGAGTATATTATGAGAAGCTCAGAAGTTATAAAACTGTTGTGTTGTCAAGAAGGGAAGGTTCAAACGATCACCGACTGTAATGTGAAGCAGAAGTGGCAGGCTCTTCCAGAACAGCTGCTGTGATTGGTGTGACCCTGTAGGAGCACACATACCAGGGTATTACAGTACCTAGGGAGAGATGGAAGTTGTCTGGAGCACAAGACATCAGAGAGAGGGATAAGCAAAGCAGCTTTTCATCACAGCAGCACAGTGTTTTCCAGGCTTTGGGGGAAAACGACAGGAATCTCATACCTTCTTAAACTGGGATGTGATTAGAAACTTGCTTTGTTGCATCTTCCATCCTCTTTCTTCTCTGTGGACCCCTCCCACCACATGTTCTGGAGAACACATGACATTTCTTCCTTTTTCCTCTCTTCTCTTTGCTTTGTTCTAACACTGTAAATTAAACCATCCTCGCCCATATCCAAGCAATGCATTGACACAAAAGGGAATCCTTGAGAGTATTTTGAGGTGCTTTGCAAATTTAGACAAACAGATCGATATTAGTTCATGCATGTCTCAAGCTTGGAATAATTTTTTTTCTCCTGCCATTGTGATAATAAAAAATTTCAAGATTTTAAGGGGAAAAAAGGTGCAACTTGATGAAATGATTAATCCTGTCACATACAGTTGCCTAATCCTCATGTTTTCTCTGGGATTCTCTAGCATAGAATAAAATGTAGAGAAACAACTGTTTTTCTGTGCAACAAGATTAAGTGTCTTATCCTGAAAAAAAAAAAAAAATCCGTCAGGGTTTCCTGTGAAGGTAATAGGTGTTTCAGATAACTGGATCAGGTGTCTCTGGACACTGAGACTCTCCAGACTGAGCCTGCTTCTAATGAGCATTTGCTCAAGATGTAGTAAAGGACAGGCTGAAAGCCAGAATGAATCATTGTTTTGGTAGCAACAGCCTGCAACTGAAATCATTTGTGATGCCCCTTGGCCTATCTCTTAGTATGTCAAAAGCTGTGCAAACATGAGGCTGAGGACAGACTGAAGGGGCTTGCAGTCATTTTGGGTTCTGCTGTATGTTAGGGAAGCCCTTGACAGAAATCTGCCAAGTGGCTCATCAGACCAGAATGTCAGTGCACTACTGCTGTGGTTGATTTCTGATGCCTGGTTCTGACACATAATGAGGATTTTTGGGTGTAAAAGGGAATGTGGTTTTTATCTTGATTTTTAAAAGCATGGAGATCCTAGTAACCTAAAGAGGAAAAATATATAAAACATCCCGATACAGGAAATGAAATAGTGAATCAATGCTGATAAAAGGGATGGGGGGAAGAGCAATGACATCTAGTATTTATTAAGAGCCCAGCTCACTGCAGTGAATACGGAATCACAGAAGGGGTCGGGTTGGAAGGGGACACAGTGGGTCATCTGGCCCCACCTCCCTGCTCAAGCAGGGTCATCCCATAGCATGTGACCCAGGATTGTGTCCAGACAGTTCTGGAATGTCGCCAGTGAGGGAGACTCACACCCTCTGTGGGCAGCCTGTTCAGGGCTCAGGCACTGCACAGCAAGGTCCTCATGTTCAGGTGGAACTTCTGAGCATCAGCTCCTGCCTGTTCCTCTTGTCCCATTGCTGAGCCCCAGGAGCAGTGTCCATGCTGTGACACCTCCCTTTGGACACTGGCAGACAGGGATGAGCTCCCTTCTCAGTCCTCTCTTCTCTAGGCTGAGCAGGGCCGGTTCCCTCAGCCTGTCCTCTTAAGAGAGATGTTTCAGTCCCTAAATATAGAGAGAATACAGTGAGATTATTGATAGGATCAGCTGTGCAGCAGGACTGCCTTGAACTGCTCTCACTCCACCAGCTCCTAGAATTAAAATTAAAAAGCACACGACGGTCTGTCCCTGCTTGTGTTGAGGAGGCCCTTCCCGAGGTGCAGGTGCGGAGCTGCGGGTTTTCCCAGATCCAAGAGAGAAGAGGCGGCTTTTCCCAGATCCGTGAGAGGAGCTGCGGGCTCTCCCGAGGTGCGGCTGCCGCCAGATGGAGCCGCCGGGCAGCGGGACCTGGGCGCGGAAAAACCCATGGCGGGGGGACCCGAGAGAGCGCCGGGACCCAGCCCGAACCCACCGATGAGAGCTGTGCTGATACACGGGCATCCGTGGGTGCTCACCCAGGAGAGGAACAGGCATATTCCATCAGATCCTGGCTGCCAACCGCGGACACAATCCTATCCTAACCCAGCAGATGCAAGAACCAGATTCCCATAAGCCAGATTCCCATAAGGAACCAGATTCCCATAAACTAGATTCCCAGAAGAACCAGATTTCCGCTGACTGCAGAGAAGTCAGCGTTTGTGTAAGAGTGTAGTGCGATTGCAACAGCGTGTACAGCATTAAGGATATATATACCCTACACAGTTATCTTACATTTCGATTTTAGTAATTTCTATCATACTAAAAAACCTAATAAATACCTACTGATGTAGCCCTAATAATCCGTGTGTAGTGAAGTAATGATTCGGTTTAGCATAGTGATAAAAATTTCCACCTTTGATGGTTGGCAGACTTCATTGCTTTTAATTTTGCCCCTTGGAAAGCTGCTTGCAGCTGGAATTTGGGGTGTTACTTTTTAAAATGTACATGGCATTTAGGTTCTTCGCTCATTTTAGGAATTACATTTGTGTTTTACATCCAAATCATAAAAATCAAGAGCATCAGTAGACCTGTAACATTTTGAGTTGTTACACAGAGAGTTATTTTATGTGATCACATAAAGCATGGGGAGGTTAAGAAGTCCCCAGTGTAGCCACAGGAGAGGGACAGAAATTGTGAATTATATTTCTCCTTCATTTTCTCATCCTGCATTTTCAATTTCTGAACAAGGAACTGACAGGAGATGGTTTATCTTAAAATCAGAAATGAAATCATAATGAAGGCTTAGTTTACAAAGCCAAAAACCCTCTGTTATTAAACCATTCTTGAGGAAATGGCAGTATTTTTAACATTTGACAGTAACTTCCAAGACTGTACTGGTATTAGGAACCAGTGTGATATTTCAGGAGCCATATGTGACACAGCTGTTTTAATGTTCCTTTGATTGCTCCTGGTGCTCTGTCAGACTAGCACACTGCATTTTACTGAGCTGGGGACTGAAACAAACCTGGATGACAAGCATGCAAAAATATTCTGAGATTAAATTCTCAAAGTAGGGCCAGGCATGTCCTAACACAGTTCTGTGGCAAGCAGCCCCTTTCCTCTCCTTTATCCCAGCTCAGATGGCATTGGGATGTTCTGTTCCACAACCATATTCCTAAAATCATAGCATCATAGAATGGTTTGGCTTAGAAGGAGACCTTGAGGAACATCTTGTTCCAACCCCCTGCCGTGGGCAGGGACACCTCCAACAATCCCAGGTGCCCCCAAGCCCTGTCCAACCTGGCCTTGAACACTTCCAGGGATGGGGCAGCCACAATGCCTCACCACAATCAAAGAATTTTTTCCTAATGAAGGCAACGAGAGGGAGGTGTCTTTACAAACAAACCGTGGGCCTGCTGATAGATAAAGCCAGATTCTGATAGGTGAAAGAAGCAATGAGGGGAACCAAAAATTCCTAAGGAATTCCAGTAATTGACACAGACTGCTGCTCACCCAAGGCTGTGCTACATTCCTGGACTTAGAGAACAAGAACAGATACACATTAGAAGAGGCTCTGTATTAGGTGATGTGGAAAGTCCGTACCTCTCAAGTACCTCAGCCACTGGGGAAAGAGAGGGAGAAATGTGGCCAGGAAATTAGGATAAAAAGGAGGGTGCGTCCTCTAGCAATTTGAAGACCCCATGGGAAACACCCCATGGGAAACACCCCATGGCCTCTCCCTTTATTCGAATAAAGTTACAGAACTTTATTTACTCCTCTGTCTCCTTTTGGGACATAAACCTCTGGCATCGTGAATTAATCTCCTGACACTACTCTCTCATCTAAACCTACTCTGTCAGTGTGAACCCATTCCCCTTTGTCCTGTTACTACATGCTCTAGTAAATAGCCTTGCCCCATCTTTCCTCTGAGTTCCCTTCGTGCACTGGAAGGCCACAGTGAGGTCACCCAACGCTTCTCTTCTCCAGGCTGAACACTCCCAGCTCTCCCAGCCTCTCCCGCCGGAGCGGCGCTGCCCGGCTCTGACCGCCGCGGTGCCTGCTCCGGGCCCGGCTCAGCGTGTGACGCCCCGCACGGAGGCCGTGCCGGCTCCCGGCCCCGGGGGCGGGCGGAGGCGGCGGCACACGGCGGCCGAGCAGGCGCGGAGGGCCCGAGGCGGCGGCGGAGACTGCGGGCCCCGCTGCCCAGGCCCAGCGCTCCGCGGCCGGCGCAGCTGAGGGGCTGAGGCCGGGCTGAGCCGGGCCGGGCGCTGCGCGGGGCCCCTCCGCTGTGTCCTGCCCGGCCGGACGAGGGCCGGGCGCTGCCGGCCGAGGTAGGCGGGGGAAGGGAGGAGGGAACGAAGGGCGCGGCGGAGCGCGGCGCTGGCTCTGTCCGTGAGGGGCCCGCGCCCCGGGCAGCGCTGTCGGCCCGCGGGGTTCGCGCCCCCGGGCAGGGAGCGCCGGGGGAGCCGCGGCAGCTCCTGCGGCCCGGCCCGGCCCCGGGGCCTGGTTCGGGTGCGGCGCTGATGCCGCTAAAGGCCTCCGGGCCCCACTGAGCCCCCTTCAGCTGCACAAAATCCCCGAGTCATTATGGTGGGAAGGGAGCTCCGAGACCGTCCACCACAGCCCAGGCAGGGTCACCCCGAGCCGGTGGCACAGCAACGCCGGGTTTCGAGTGAGCATCTCATTCCTCGTTTCTCCAAGTCACATTGGGGCTGGAGCAATGCTCCAGCAGTAGTAAACCTGAAATTGACAGGAAAATAAATAAAGAAATAGCTATGGTGTAATTAAATTTCGGCTATTTGAAAGGATTCATAATTACATTTTATGCTCAGCCTATTTTAGTCATAACATTTTTAATAAATTTTAAAACATTCAGAACATGTTGATTAATTTTAATGAGATGAAATTTTATGTTTTTGAAATGAGTCAGGGAAAACATCTTTAATTTTCAGGCTTAGTTCAGATTTTGAAGATATCACCACAGTGTGCTGTGTGCTAAGTACCTCTACAGGGGAACAGCTCTGCTATTTGTGTTTCTCAGTGTCAGCTCTTTTTTTTAACTGAAAGTCTGATTATTGGCGTCAGTATCAGCTAACTAATGAAAGCGCCCTGTAACTTTCTTGAATACAGCCTTCAAAATGGAGAAACTGGCTAGGAAATGGGAGGGGGGAAATCACTCTTAGTTTATAATTAGAAAGACAATGAATGGGTCTATAAAAATTCAAGGGCGGAAGGAGTTATGGCCAGTCTTTCACAGATGCTATGTAATTTAGCAGACCAGGTAAGCTGGGTATCCTAAGTGCCTAGACAGGTTAGGTGCCAAATTTCCTTTTATCTCAGTGGAATGAGATCATTCCCACTGAATATTTACCTGCCTTTTTAGGCATCTGAGAACCTTGTAAAATCAGCTTCTAGGTCCCTAGAAATAGTTTACTCATCTAATGAGTAAATGTGTTACCTCTTGTGTTAAATAAACCAATTAAGTGCTTTGATTATATCACGTGCTTTGATAAATACACAGACGAAGAGCTTTGCTCTTAAGGTCTCAATTCTTACCAAACAATATTAAAATGCTCTTTTATGCATTTCAATTGAATTCAGGTTGTCTAGCAAATACAAGAGTTTCTTACTATCTCCTCATATAGTTGAAACTAAAAGAAGTCTGAGTAAATACATATTCAGTAGCATATTACAGTAAATATTTGTAGATATAGTGAATCCTTATGGTTAGGAAAGAAGAGTACCAAAAAGTGTTGAGGTGAGAATGGCAGTAAGCATATTTAATCTTTATGACACCAAGCAGGAGTAAACCCTTTCTTTGCAAAATAAATGAAAATTGCAAATATGGAGCAGGTTCAAAACTGGTATATTTACTGGCTGCTGATGCCAGTCATGATTTATATCAGACAGACCACCTGCTTTGCAGGTTTCAAGTACTAGACCAGGCTCTAAAGGTAAGGTTTTCAAAAAGTGATGATTTAGGAGCCAGATGCTGCTCGTGCTTACAGGATGTGTATGGACCAGTGATGAGATAGTCTTCCTTTGCAGATGGGAATCTTGAGTCCCTGTCTGTCCACCAGCTGTTATTGAAATAACTGATGGACTTCTGGCCTATTTAATCAATCAGGTGACATCTTCTTGCCCACTGTTGCTTGTGCAGTTGTGTTCTTTAGTGTCTCAGTGTCGGAGTACCTTGTGTTTGGAATTTGCTTCAGTGCTGTTCTCATGTTTCTTGTAAAAGGTTGAAGTGCATACAGAACTGTTGCTGTACAGTTGAGACAGAAGAAATTGTCATCTCACATTCTTCTTCATTGCCATATGATGTCTACCATGATACAGACAGCTGCAGGTAAGAGGACTTAGATATCTTCATGGCCTGGTGTGTTTGGAATGTGCAGTGTGGGTGGGTTTTGTGCTGTGTACATGCACGTGGCAGAGATGTTCACTCCGTTACCTCAGCAAGAAGCTGCAAGGAACAGTGAGCACAGCTCAGTGGTGGGGCAGGCTGGATGCTGGTGAGAATGTCTCCTGTGTGGACATTTGGGAAGAGGCTCCTTTTTCTCTAAGTGGGATAGTGAGCCCAGGGATAGAAGGGATTTTGCTTGTCTGAAGTCATCATTTGGTGCAGGGGAAGGTAGGATGATGAGATGGGAATGTTAAGCTGGAAAGAGCTGAAATGAGGTTCACACCATAGAGTTATCTGGGGACCCTCTTCAGTTATTTGTATTAGCAGGACTTGCAGTGAACTTGGGTACAATGTTGTTGTTTTAGTTCTTCCTCTGGCACCTTTCTTCTTAAGGAAACCTGCTGGTTGCAGGTTCAAAGTTGAGATGTTGTAACATGATCTTCCACCATTCCCTTTGGACAGGGAGAGCGGGAGCAGTGCTGTTCCCCTGTCCTTGGGGTGAAAGTGAGGGAGGGAGCATCAACTGAAGTACAGAATTAAAGTCTTCAGATGAGCATTTGTGGAGACCACAAAGACACAAGGAAAGCAGCCACAGTAGAGCAAAACCACTGCACAATAAAGCTTGGTTTCTCAGTGACTTCATGTTCTAGAACTCCTGGGTTTTGGTTTTTTTTTTTTTCTTGAGGTGCTGAAGATTCTTGGTACCGTGTAAAGTCAGCGGGAGCTGTGGGGACTTAGCACCTTTGATAGCTGCACACAGTTTTATGGATGTTGACATTTCTATCCCTTCATTAGACCAAATCCAGTATTTTACAATCCTGGTGTTTCCTAATGCCTGGGTGAATTCAGTAGGGAACAATTTGGTGCTAGAATCAAATTGCACATGAAGTTACTTGTCAGTTTCACCATCAGGGTTTACAAATGTTTTTTGGCTTTCGTGATTGTACCTCTAACACACAAAGTTTACAGTTCCTGCTGTGCTATTCTGGGGTAGGATCCTTGCTCCTTTGTAGCACCACAGGCATTTTGCAACAAGCCTGTCTTCCTCTTCTGCTTGTTTGTGAGTCTGATCAGTAGGTTAATGTCAGATGCAACTTTGTGCTTCACATTCTTGCGGTTGGCTTCTTACAGACCTTACCAGTCTGTGAGGTGTTTGAGGTTTGCAGCTGCAGAGCTTTATAAGCCTTTTGTTTGATTTCCTGAGCGAGCTGGCTGGCTGCTGGCAGTTATTTAGTTGGTTTTTTGGTAGGGTCTGCTTATCCTAATAGCAGGTTAAACCATTTTGTGGTGTCTCTGTGCTGCAACTTGTTAGTGTATTGTCAAAATATCCTTTAATGGCCTGTGGTGTGTGGCTAAATAAATACCTGCTCACTGAAAATTGCCTAATCATCTTGATTCTTAAATAGAACTTAATTGAATTTTTTCAAGGAATTCATAATTCTATGTGCCAATGTAGGAATCTGGGATTCCTTTACATGTTAGGACATGGTTTATGTTTCAGTGGCTCCCACTAGTGCTCTGTATGTACAGTTTAAGAAAAACCTCATGTATGTGCTGTGCCTTAGGTACTGTGCTCACTATTGTTCTCTGCAGGACTTAAATTATAGTGGATATGACAAGAGAGCATACTTGTAAGAGTTTAGAGAAAATGAGTGCTCCTTGTAAAGTCTGTGAGAATTTTGAGTGTGATGCTCACATGCAGAATTAAGCAGGAACCACTTTGCTATGCCAAGAACCTTGTTCAGTCAAGCCAAAAAAGCCCAAATAAAAGTTAATTTTGTGAGTGGAAATTTCCTTTTGGGGAAATTGTGAGAGGAATGAAATGGTTTGTAATTTAGTATGGAGTAACTGCATTCAGTTTCTTGAGTCTCAGTAAATTTCTGCTCCATCTTGAAGCTGATTAATTAATTACAAATTTGCTTGCCACAAATTTGTACACCACCAGGTACAGCAGTGTGATTACTACTTTTGTTATGGTCTGGCTATTTTTTAACTTTAAGTCAACTGCCCTTTGAAGCTAGTGTTTTATTTATCTGGAGAAACCAAGGGTAGCTGATCACCTTTGCACTGTGTCACCTTTGCCATGTCACCAAGAGAACACTGGGCAGTGTTGGCCATGTGGAGGATGGTAATGCAGGTGACTTTGAGCAGCCAGCTTCAACCCAGTGCAGAAACCTCCTGCTTCAGCTGTGGCCATGTCTGCTCAGATTTCACATCTGGTACAGTTAGAATGCTTTAGGAAATTGGAGCACTCCCTCAGTTTGAGGGGGCAAAGCTGTCAGTGAGAGCCCTGTGTTGTCAGCTCTCCAACTTGTGTTGTCCCACCTGTGCTGCAGCCTTCATACTCTGGAGGGCTTTGTGTGAGACATTCACTGAATTTAGCCCAGAAAGGAGGTGCAAATTGTTTTTAGCACAGTGGGTTAGTCTGAGGACATGCCACAGAGGTGAAGCACAAGGACAAATCAGTGTCTGAGAGGAGGGAGTGAATCCTGCAGCACTTCAGACTGCTCGATGCTGGTGTGAATGTCACTCTGAGTGGAAAGCTGCTCTTGTTAGAAAGGTAAAAACAAACACTTCATTGTCTCATTTTCCATCATTCCCAGGCCTGGCAGTGGGAGCTGTACCAGTTGCATATTTTGGGGGTTTTCCCTACTGCTCTAGGACAGGCAGAGCAGCCATTGGTTCATTACTTGGAGCTTGAGCCCTATGGAGTGAGATAATTTGTAACTCTGGAAGCAGAGTGTGTGGCTCTGCTGTCGCTAACCAGCACGCACCGCCGCTCTGAGCCACTGCTGTGTCATCAGCCTGCCAGAAAGCCAAAAGCAACAGTGGTAAAATGAAGAACTTGGATGTTTTCTTTAGACTGGCACAAGGATGAATGAAGTAGTGAGAGAAATCAACTATTTGATTAATTTCCTACTGTGCCTCTTTGCAGCTATGGAGCGTATGTGGTCACTTCCCAAAACCCAGACTTTTGTTCAGTGTCAGCAGTGCTTGGATCCTGCAGTGACATGGATGATTTGCAGTCAGCCATTTTAGTGCAAAAGAAAGCTTTCTCTGTTGCAGTTGGTAATTTTTAATATGAAAAATAGTGTGATACCACTCCACTTTCACTTTACATGGAGGAGACCTATTCAGGAAAGACCCTAAAATAGGTTGGCTTGGACTGAGAAAGTATTGCACACACACTGGGCTAAGAGGTTTTCTAGAGGCTGAAAAAACCCCAAATGCTCCTCTGTTCTGTAGTGCTGACATTACACATACAACAAGAAATCTGCAACTTGTGTATATGTGATTTTATTTTTAATCCTATTGAATATTTTTTAATTTGTTTTTAATTATCCCTGGAAGCCCTTTCCTCAGCTGGTGTGCATAGTAGGAAGTATTTATGTAATGAGCAGCAGCAACGAGTGAATGAGGTGGAGAGTCTTCTTTGTGTCAGAGTGCTTGTTCTCAGGGATAGGTCTCTGTCCCTTGCTGAGGGCATGTGACAGCATTTTACAAGCTGGGGTCCTGTGTCTCTGCTTCCTCCTACATGGCATCTCTGCTTTGAGTCCTGACTGCCTTATCCATCCACCCCCACATTTCTGACTGACTCCAGAGCACCCCAAGCACTGAATGTCCCAGTTCCAGGTCTTTCCTCCAGCACTTCCTCAGGGACTTCTTGGTTGCTACAGACAGCCTCCTGCCTTCAGAAATGAGCATGGAAGTGTTTAAACATGTAACAAAACAGGGAGAAGAACTGATATGTGAAAATAATTGACTGATTTGTGGTAAAAATTAGGACAATGAGAAGATGCCTGACAGATTTGTCATTTATAATCTGCTAGTTGTTGTAGAGTGAAACTCTTTTTTTCCCAGAGCTGTGTGTGATGCTGAACACACATGGGAATTGCTCAGGCTAAAAGCAATGTACTGAAGAATTTGATACTGTAGAATCCATGAATTGTCATAAACCCATTTTTATCTGGTCTAACCTGAGATCTGATTGGCAGTTTCAGTAACCTTCAGCAATTACAGTAAGGGGTGGTTATGCAAGAATTGAAAGAGAAAGCAAGTTCTATTGCATGTTTGTGCCCTTGAGCACTGGGGTTTTGTTCCCTTAAATTCATTTAGCAGCTAGGTCTAGTCTCAGTTGCAGAATAACTGAAAGCATCTTTTGCAGGACTCGGGCTGGGCGAGATGCCGATCCACATCGATCATGTGATGGCGCTGCTCAGCCACATTGCCACGGTGAAGGGCATGAAAGCTGCTGTCACACATTCTGGCCGGGGAGCACTGCTGACTGGTGCCTCAGCCTTCGTGGGGGGGGTGCTGGGAGGCCCACCTGGAATCGCTGTAGGTAAGTGTGCTTTGCTTTAGGAACAGGAGGGGGCTTAAATCCCTGAGTGAAGAAATGAGGTGTGGGTTGAAGGAAAGGGGCATTCAGTGTTGAGATTTCCTGCTGCAGTGGGGGGTGAGGGTGAATAAGCCTTAGCATGGGGCAGGATCATTTTCCAAATAGTGTTATTAAAAGTGGTGCTTATTTCTGTATTTTAAAAGTTCCTGATGTCCACGTCCTGATGAACTTGGGTTTTTTCCACTGGGATTCATTTGCTTTTCTTCTTGTTACAGGAAAGCCTAAGTCTAGTAATAAAGAATTGTTTCTCATCTGTAACTCTGGAATTAAGAGTTATCTAGTTTGGAAGCTGCCTTGTGACTGAAGGCATGTGGGCCCTGGCCCTTGAATGTCATGTGAGCAGCTGCAGTAACTCCATCAGGCTGAGTTACAAAAACAAGCGAATCATTTGTGAGGAGTGATAACAGAAAATGCAAAGTGAAGTTGTGTATTTACTCCTATTACAGGTACAAAACTTAATTGATAGCCAGAATAGTATTTAGACAAATATATGACTGAAGTTATCAGGAACAAAGAAGGGAAATGAAGCTTTTGTAAGAAATTGGTAAGCGGAAGTAAAGGTAATAATGTAAGTGGCCTCATTCTTGAGTGAGATTAAGAGAAATAAAGTTATTCTTGGATGTATTTTCTCTTCTGAGTGTTTGTTTGAGTTTTCATAGTGTCTCCCAGTCACTATGGATGTTCTTCAGCCACTGAAGAAGGCACTGGAACAATTATACCTATTACTTTATACTGAAAGTATACAATAATAAGCATATATAATAAGAGTAGTAAGTACTAACTAAACTGAAAGCCATGGTTCAATTATAGTGCAACTAAACCCTCTTATTTAACTTTTTAAATTGGAAAAGTAAATAAGCCAAACAGTTAGAGAGACATTTACAATCAAATGCACCCTCACTTGCTCCAACAGCCTGGATAGGTGTGGGACTGGGTGGCAGGGGTTGTCCCTCTTGCTCCTTTGCACTAAGAATGGGAATGAGTTACCTGCCCTTTGCAGGTAACTCATTTCTGCAGCATTGCTGGAGAAGCTTGCAGTCATCATGCTTCCCAAGGACTGCCTGCTCTGAGCAGAGTGGACTTTGTTGCTTGGGGAAAAAGTGTGATCGTGTAACAAATCTTGTATCAATGGACGAGGAGCTTAGACATCAATACTTCTAGTGGCTTTTGCATTAAGTGCCCCTAAATCAGTTATTGATGTTCTCATAAAAGTCCCTTGAAGATGAATTCAGCCATAGTAGGCTTTCAAGTATTTCTGTGGTATCATGGGAAAAATCACTAACTGAGTAAAAGCTGCAAATTAAGAATTTTTGTCTAATGAAAAACTGCATCCCTGTGAGTGCACAGATGACTTTTTAGGAACAGTTGCTGAGGGTGGCAGGGGCAGTTAGTTCTGCCACCTCTCCATTTTGAGAGTCCATCCTTCCTTCTGTCCTTCTGTCCGTGCTCCGGGCAGTGCTGTCAGTCCCGTGAGTTGCTGTGCTGTGACGCTGTTTAAGATGAACAACGACACGGACTCCGAACTTTTCAGAAGGCTGAAATGACTCCAACCAATCATTATTACCTGGGAATTTCTTCCCTTTATACTATTTTACAAAGAACCCACTCAAGGGGGGGAAGAAAGACTACATTGGTCAAATCAGAGGGACATCAAGCAGAGGTCCCTCCTTGGAAAACAAATGCAAAACATTCGATAACATAGGATATGATTAGGAAAAACATGTCTCTTGTTGACAGAACAGTGCCTGGGAAAGAGTTTCAGAGAAATCAAAACATCACAGTATGAACCATGGCTACAGTGCTGCACTCAGACTGCTGATGGAGGAGAGCCCTGTAGGGCTGCTGGGCTGGTTTCTCAGCAGCCACAGTCACATCAGCTGTGATGATCCATCCCTCTGCTGTTACCTGATAACGTGGGACCTTCTACTGACCTGAGCATGTCTTGTCCACCTGGGGTGGGTGGGGTGTGCTTGTGCTAGATGAAAGCCTGATTGTGTCCAATGGGTTTGGTCTCAAGCACCTGCAGAGGTGGGCTTCATGTGTGTAGGAGGCTGCAGTGTGTGCCTCTTAAAGAAGCAGAAAGCTTTGATCAGTCTGGGAGTACCTAATAAGAGACACTGATTAGGCAGTTGTGGGTCTGGTGTTTTCCTTGGGCAAGGTTTTATTTAGTAGTAGAGCTTATCCTAAGAATGTGTCCCAGGAAGTGTTTGTTTCTGGTTTCTAGCTTGAAGCTATTAGTGTTGATTGTAGAAAGGGTTTCTTTATGATTGCTGGGGATGTAAAGAGCTTTTAAAATCCTTTTTGGTGCTTTGAATATTGTGTATAAATCTAGTTAAAGCAGACACTTATACAACTCTAGGTTGATTTCTAATCAAGGTGGGAACATTGTTGGTGAAAGCTGTGGATAGAATTTCAAGCTTTAACATTGACTGGTTGTTAACAAAGACTAATGATTCACTGTCTTTCCTAGGAGGAGCAGTGGGTGGATTGCTTGGATGGATAACTTCTGGACAGTTCAAGCCAGTCCCTCAGATTTTAGCAGAATTGCCTGCTGCTGAGAAGCAGAAACTCTGTGATGAAGCCACAGTTATTGTCAAGGACTTAAAGTGGACTGATGCTGCTCACCTGATTGCTATTGTAATGGCAAATTCTCCTGTCAGTGAGAAGGTGTTAGCAGTGCTGACCACTTACCTTACCAATGAGCTAAAAGCACAGATAAAATACAGAGAATAATCCTCTGCAGAGCAGGCTTTTTATGCTGGAATTTTACTCCCGTAGCTGTGAATCTTCACCAGAACGATTACTAGTTATCAGTACTAATTATAAATATAGGCCAATCTAAGTAATTTTTGAGTCTTTGGTTTTGGTGTTTGGAGTTTTTAAATTTTTGTTATCATTTTTGATTTGTGTGGATTTGTAAGGATACTATTAGATGACTGCATTATCATGACACTGACTTGCTATGTAATTTTGGATTGCTCTGCACGAGGACTAACTCAAATCACTGAAGGGAATCATGCTGCTCTTAGGCTAATGTGTAACTTGTGAAAATTTTCAAAAGTCATTTTGTTTTATTTAGGAGACTTGATTCTGTTTAAGTGCTTTAATTTTTTTTCCCTGTGAATGACATGTAAAGTGCCAACGTAGCTGGGGCACTTGGAAGAATTTTATCTGCTGTTTATGTCAGCCCTGCAAAGGAAAGTTTTATAAGAAAGTATATTACTCTGCTTTGAACTCCAAGGACTCGTTCTGGAGTTTGTCACATTTTTGTTTGTCACATTTTTATTGTAATTCTTGAGTTATCTTTTTATGTAAGAAATGAAGCAAATACTTAAACAAGATTTCAAGTAACAGGAGAACAAACTGTGAACACTTTAAATTCAATTTTCATCAAGTTCCTGTGCCCTAGAATGGGAGGGTGTGGCAAACATTAAAAAACTGGGGAGCTGAGTCTGTACAGCTGGTCCTCTGTTTTCATTAAAATATTCATAAGAAGCCTCATAGTGATCTGTGTGTTGCTTTAAATGAAATGAACTCTTTAAGAGCTCAGGCAGGCCTGTAGTGGGCACCCAGCAGTTGGCAGCAGCAGTGCTGGTGGGGTGGGGTGACGTGCCAGCTGCATGATTACTGTAAGCACCAAATGCCATGCTGCTCAATGTCCCAGCCAGTTGTTCACACTGGGTTTCAGGGCACTCATAAGACAAGTTTGTAGGTAGAAAAATATGCAGGTGTACTTTCTTTTTATGTAAAGGCAAGTGAAACTGCTCTGAGAAGTTCGATTTTGTTGCCTAAAATAATGATCTCTCTCCATGTGTGTGATGAGGTTTCTATAATTTAAGGTTTAAATGGTAAAGCTTTAAGCTCAGAAGCTGCTGTTGTATGCATTTGATTAATTTACTTCTGCAGGTATCATTTGCCTTTGATAAACTCAGTGGAGTGCAGGGCAGTGATTGTTCTCAGCATTTGATAAGGCTTTTTCAGTGATGTGAAAAGGAGGTGGAAATGAATGGTAAATGGGCACTCCTAGCTTTGTCAGAGTTTCATAATGCCAAGCCTGAAATCAGTGGGGTTTCAGTTTCATTGGCAGATTACACACACTGAAACTTTTTAAAGATTTTAAAAACTATATTTGTTTAAAAATACTGTTTTTATGAATCCAGTTACTGTTATTTGCAAATTTCTGGTTATTTCAGAAATTAAACTCAGTCTTTCCAAAACAATACACTGCTAGAAGTGGCAGATGATTGAAAGATCCAGTGGGATGGAGTTGGCATCCTATGCTCAGCTGTTCAAACCCAGAATGAGCAGAGCTGACAACTGATTGTAAAGCAGGCCAAAGGAAAAATGGGGGTTCCTGTTCATCTGTAATAGTATTTAGTATTTAAACAGACCTTTACAAGTTTCAGTGGTTTCAGCATCAATATCATGACCCCCTTTTTACAGGTATGCATAAATTTGGGCCCAAATGTAGGTAGTGAATGGATTTTTATCACTTGTATCAGTGTAATAGATGTGGATGGAGTTTAGATAATTTTACTCTGATCCTATTGCTCTCCTGTGATACTCTTAAGAGTATTCTTTGAAATGCTTTTTGTTATACCCTTAGAAATTGTAAACCAATTAGAACTACACTCTTTTAGCCTTCACTGTGTTATAAAAAAGGTGTGTCGTATGGATGCCAACAGAACTCAGGTCCAAGTAGATCAGAGTTCTGTACAAACCAGTCCTAGCTTATGTCAAACCCCACTGCTGCTGAGCTCCTGAGAAGCTTTATGCCACAGAGGAACGTGCTCTTAGTCATTACAATAAATTTTACTTCTAAAGGTTTTCAGATGACTGGAGTAGAACCACAAGAAGGGAATTGAATTCTGTTTGTTCTCCATATCTTTATTTAACAGGTTTGATGCTCCTTGGAAGGTGGCAGGTACCTGTTTTCAAAGTGGTAGCAGTAGGTTTGCAGGCTGGTCTGAAGCACATTTCACTGCTGCCAGTGGAAGAACAAGAAGTGAGCTCAAGTGCTCGTCTCCTGTGAGTTTGGACTTAAGAGAATTAGGAAATGACCACTCCTGATGGACACCCTGATACTTTACTGAGGGAAAATGAGCATGGCAGCCACAGAGATTTTGTGATTTGTGTTTCAGTGGTTTATAGCAGTTTATATTGCTGAATGCTGCAGGAAGAGCAAATTGTACCTTTGCTGCTCTGACAGCAGCCCCATGCTGTCGTATCGAGGTCACCATGGGTTTTGGTCTGTAGCCTTATGTGGGAATTTGGGTGAGTTAAAAGCACCCTTCAGCAGATTTGATCATCTGAGGGAGAAGAGCAGCTGCACAAGAGTGCTTTAATATCCATCTGTTGCTGTGCTTTGCTAGAGACATGGCTGTCCACCACTGCATCCCTTGTTGGTGTTGGAAACAGCCACAGGCAGGGGATGGCATCTTCTGAAATCCATTCCAGCTGCGTAATGTCCAGGCTGAGTGTGAGGCACAGCCATTGCCTAGGAAACGAGGTAAGACAGTGCCAGCAGTTTTGGGAAGCAGCTGAAAGAGTCACTGTGGGGAGATGTACATATTTATATAAAGAAACCATCTGTGATGCTGGTTATTAACCTGGTTTGGTTGTAGATGTGACAGAATCAAGCTAGGTTTTCACTGGCAGATGGTGTATTTTTAGTTACAATTTTTTTTCCTTTTTTTTTATTTGGGGTTTTTTTGAGCTTTCTGATTTTAAAATAGAAAGCAACACAAAGTGTTCAGTTAGCAATGACAGGGAATATATACGCTTTTTAAAATCCAGTCCTGAATTCAGATACAGATTAGTAATTGTGATGTGCCATCTAGTGGCACTTAGATTAATCCTTAAACTCAGCCTCTCAAGGCTGCCTCAGTATCTGGGTAACACAGTTAGTTACCTTTTTCTATTAAAAGTAAGGTTGCATTCTTTTTTTGTTCTTACTCTGCCAAATTTCTAGCTTTAGTGAATTTGTATTAGAGTAAAAATATCAGCCCAGTTACAGACTAGACTAGAATTTATATGCATTCCCTGCTGAAGTTGGCTCTTTGGTGATTATCATATGTGAGCCGTGACAGCACAAATATTTACTGCAGCTGCGTGTCACATTTAATTATAGTGAGAAAATACAGAATCAGACAGAGGAGGGCAGTTTACTTCTTGATTACTGAAGGACAAGTGGATTTTGTGAGCTGAGCAGCAGCCGGTTTGCAAAGGCAGATTGGCCACAGCAGAACTGGCAAGCCAGTGAGGAGTGTGTTACTGGAGGGCTGCATTTCTTTGTGCCCCACAAAGGAGGGTGGCTCCTGGCTCGGCCTGTTCACGTCATATTTGTAATATCAGCTCTCACCTCTTAGGCAGTATAAAAAGTAACAGGGATTAGCGTTCCCTGGGCAGCTTTTCCGAGGAGAGCCTCTCTCCGTGCAGGGCGGCACACCCGCACCTGCAGAGGGCTTTGCTGGGCACAACATTCCCAAAGGAGAGAATCTCCTTCTCTCGCCGAGAGGCCTCCGGGGGGCTGCTGGCAGGAGGGGGTGCTGTGCAACCATCTGTGCAGGGGCACAAACGCCTGTCCTTGTCCTTCCTTTGGGCTGGGGTTCCCCCGCAGGCTGCTGCTGCCCTGCCCGTGCCTGCTGCGGGGCTGGAGAGCTGCTTTGCTGCCTGAGCACCTTTGTTTGAGGGGGCTGAATGTTCTCCCGCAGCAGTAGCTTGCTGGATGGCTTGGGACAGTCACCCCGCTCCCCCATCGGGTGCTTTGGTGTGAGGGGATGGGGACAGCACCCAGCTGGTGGTGAGGGGCTGTGTGAGCTCAGTGACAGTGGGGCGTGATACTACCAGCATGCTGTCAGTGTTTGATTGTTTCTCAGCGTAATTTCAGATGGTTCCAGCAGTGTGGTGTGTGGTACTGTGTGCTGTAGCCTGTACAGGCTGCTGTGCCCTGGCAGAACTCTTGCCCTTCTCACAGGTCACAGTTTATAGCTCCAGCCATTTGTGCTGCAGCACGTGGGGCACAGCTGGGGTGGAATGACAGCCATCACCTGCTCCCACTAACACTCAGCTCTTTAGAGAGGAAACCCGGTGCTTCAGAGAGGATAGCTGCTCTTTTGAGGTACAATTCTCTTAGGCACACATGGCATAAAGCTACTGAGACCCAGTGTGTGTCCACATTTCTTTCAGCTGACACCCCTCCGATGATTGCAGCCGGTGGAGATGAACATGCCTTTTCTCACTTTGGTTACTTTATAGGAAATTCAGGCTACAAAACTTACTGAAAGATTATTGGCAGGGGATTGTAATATTCAAAGTCATTAAGCAATTTGATTTTACACAGCCATACTCTCATGGCATACCTGCTCAGAGGGTCTGGCCAGGTTTGCTTGTGCACATGGAGGATGAGTCAAATCCTCACTTCATCTCCTGGTTCTACTTGATTGTCAATGATTAGGTAACTTTTTGGACAAATCTCTTCTTTCCTTTAGCATATCTTTTATATCCTGCTGCTGCTGCCTTGCTGCTACCTTCCTATGAGTCTGTTGGGCTGACAGGAGGCCTGGCATATGTGGTTTGCTGAAACTCCTGTGACTGTCCTGCTGTCAGTGCAGGGTCTTGTTCAGGAGCTGCCTGTGCTGTGTTCTCACCAGTGGGCCTCCTGGGCTGGACAGCAGGAGCCAGCCCTGCCTTTGATGGAATGGCATCCCTCACTGTCCAGAGAGGCCTCTCTGTTAATTGTTCTGGTGCTTTCACATACACACACCTCACTTATTCCAAAATTAATATTCCTGTTCAAAATGGTGCAGATCCATGTGGAGGTTAAATTTTCCCATTTTTTTCCTCGCAGAGTTGCAGCAGCTCCAGCAGTGCTCACTGCTGACACAGGGGCAGGCTCAGGGGTTGATCCAGGTTGGTCCTGGTAGGACCTGCTGAGCTCAGTCTTCATCAGCAGTTTGGCAGCACTGGTGCAGCCAGAGGATGTAAAAGTGATGCGCTTTTCCCCCCAACTAAAAGCTCTTACACAGAAAGCAATAGCTTAGGCTGTCACTGCTTGATCAGCTGATGTATAACTCCAGACTAATTGAGTAGCAGCCTTTCAGCTGGCTTGGAAAGCTTTTAAAAAACCAAAGGCCTTTGCATTGAAGTGAACTAAAGCTATTAGCCCCTAATTAAAACATGAGGTTTCATCTTTACCTTTCTAGAGATCACAGAAATCTATGTATTTTTCAGGCTGTAAGCCAGAAATCAAACATTCATCATGTAATTGCAGTAAGTGTGGGCTAATACTTCTCATTAAGTGTGATTTATGAATTCCAGAAGAGCCTACGAGGTAAATATATAAAATTATTCTGAAGTCTGCAAAAATGAAGGTATTCATTTCTTTGGATGACTGTTCAGCAGGAAGAATTTAACGTGAACATTATGGGTTTCAACTCTCAGTACAGACTCTGCATTTGGACACCTGTACCTTTGCAGTTCCCTCCAGGTCACTGCTCATCTTTCACCCGAGCTCACCCTTCAGCTGTCAGCAGGGAAAGCAGCCTGGCTTTGATGCAAGCCCATTCTGCTGGGCCTCAGAAGATCTGTCACCTCCTCTGGCTCTTCTGGTTGTTTGCTGGGTGACCTTGAGTAACTTCCCATCTAGATCCTGAATGGGCTTTTTGTTAAGCACTTTGTGATCCATCAGTAGGAAATGGTGTGTTACAGAAATGTGATAGCACTGTTCTGTAGCTAACCAATCTCTGATCCTGCAGTCAGGACATGAGCATCAAAGAAGGAATGTAATAAATGTTACCAGAGGTTCACAGCAATCAGGACAAAGAAGAAACTGCTAAGTTTTGAAATGTAGCTACTTTCTTTGTGGCAAGGGAGTGAAAGATTTACACTGATGTTTGACCTTAACTAATTAGACCCTGTACAGGAGTGTCTAACAGGATGCAAATGTTTTGTATTCCTTATTTCCTGCTCAGCTTCAGTAGGCAGGAGTGATTTAGGGTGAAATTAAATCTGTCCTGTGCTCTGACATGCTGCTTTGGAGTAGAGCACTCAGATTACTTTGTACATGAAATCTGAAGACAGAATGAAGGGGGTTTTACTTCTTTATCAGTCAGTGAGATATGATGAATAATCTTTGTAATTTGGGTTCATTCTAAAAACACAAAATCTTTGAAGGTCTTATTTTTATCTCTGCCTGCTGCAGCTCCCTGAGCAGCTCCTTGTGCTGAGATGTTAAGGTAAATTAATTGGAGAATCAGAATCAGCTCCTGAGCATTTACAGAGATCTGAGAGTTTGCAGTGGGAGAGACCATGGAGCCAGTGCAGGTTTAGCCTCATCTGTACCTCCCCAGGTACTGGCATTCCCTCACAGCTGGAGGAGATGTGTCTCTCCTTACAAAGTGGGTAAAGCCTGTCCTGGGTGTAGGTTAGCTCATTCTTCTGATATTGGTATAGATTCCCAAAGTTAGTTTTGTTCTCACCCAGCTAACTGTCCAATGGATATTTCCTCTCCATTTCTGCCTTCTCCCTGGCACAGAATTCTGCTTGATACTAATGGAAGTTTTCTGTAACAAAGGAGCCCAGGGCAGCTCTGATTTTTGACTGCTATCTGCATTTACCCAAACCTCTCTGGCTCTACAAATCCTACTCTTTCAGGGCAAAAATGAGGGGGCCATCTCACTTTTCTACCTCACTCTTCCAGGTACATTTTAAGCCCCATATAACCAGTTTTTCAAAATCCTAAATTAGAAACTTGCTTCCTTTTAGAGCAGTGAAGGATACAAAAGACACAAAAGCTGAATGTAATATTGAGAGAGATGGGGTGCAAGAGCAAATTCTTGGTTACTCAACAAAGCAGGGGATAGGGCAAAATGGTCCAGAAAACAGTAGATTGAAGCAGAATACTTGCTGAAGTATCAGTAGGAATCAGCTGCCTGCTCTGTGCCTGTCTGTGAGCCACAGCTCATGCAGCAGACTTTGACCATAAGTGCAGTTTATTAATGGCTTATGCAGGAACAAAGTCAGTAATGAAAGGATAACTAGGGTGCTGGTGAGGAAGGCTCCTGGATCTGATTTTGCTGGCTTCCATAAAAGGGGCTCACATACTTTTTCCCAGCCATTCTCTCCAGGAATCTGTGCATAAAAATATTTGTTCCATAACCACAGTGAACAGCCTCCCATTGCCTGGCAGCCGCCTGCATACTTGAGGCTTTCTGCTGTCTGAAGTTTAACTCTGCAGGAGCCTGTGCTGATGCTGAGTCTAATCCTAATTTCGGACTTTCATGTCCTCAAGCCGGCCCCGTGGGACTGGGGCTGCTGACAATGGCAGCAGCACAGCCCTGGTGAGTGTGGGGTGAAGATTAGCCCCCACATTGTGCCACTAATGATAAGTACCTCGAGGATAATAAGGAGCACTCTTGTAGTGCTTTACATCTTCAAAGTGCTCTGCTCTTACTAACTAATTAAGCTGCCTTGTGACAAAGGTATGTATTTGTGTTGTGCCTAATGTAACTGTGCTGTATTGTTGTGCAATAGGCCAAAATTGGACGGCGTCTGCAGATAGCAATCAGGAAATCAATTAACCAACCACTGGCTGCTCACACCCCAGCAACCGAGCCAGCTTCAAAGCTGCCCCATGTCCTGTGGTCAGCCTCGGCCTGTCTTTGGGAACCTCGGATATTCATGGCAAGCTGCACCTGCCAAGGGTTTAACGGTGTGGTTTGTACAGCAGCTCCCTTCCCAGCCACACCATCTCTCAGCCCTGCCCAGAGGGTGCAGTCCCAGTGCTGCCGAGTTAAACCCAGGCACTGCTGGGCTTGGCCAAAGAGCCCCAGCTGCTGCTGCTGCTGCTGCTGCTGTGTCCTAGGTACAGCATCGTCCTGGTGTGTGCTGGTGGCAAAGGGAAACAAGGGCACACCCCGCTGTGCTGCCGCGGTGAGGAATAGAGGGGATGCTCTGCTTTATCTGCAAGATTTCAAAACCCTACTGGGCAGCAAAGCCACCTTCCCACAGCACCCCCGTGGCTGCCAGCAGCTGCAAATGTTGCCATGAGCCTGCAGCCAGCAGAACCCTGGGTATTGGTGAGTACCACATAACCCTGACTACAGAGTGCTGGCCTGCTTTCTCTCAGGAAGGAGCTTGAGGTCACTGGGCTGATCTCTGACAGAACAAGCTCAGGGCTCAGCAGTGAGTCAGAAGGCAACAAGGTTAGGAGAGAAAGGAAACCAAGAAGTAAATGTACTTAGGTCATTGAACAAATTCAGGTAGCAGCCACATCTTGAATAGTCTGTGCAGCCTGCTTGGTCCACTTGCCTTTGTCCTTTTGGAGCCAAGGAGGGCATTGCAGAGCTGTGAAGGATACAGAGAAGAATAACACTGTATGGGAGGGCACCTGTGTAAAGACTGGCTGGTTTAAACTGTTCCACCTGGAAAAGGCACCAGTGAGGAGGGGGGTTGGATTTTGTCACAGCTGTGACTGGCACAGAGATGAATAGGAGGAACAATGCTGTGGTGTAGAAGGCAGCGTGCACCCTCTGAACTGGCAGAGGTGAGGGGAAGTGCTTGTTCACACCGTGTGACAGGGAATTGTGGAGCTAGTTGGCACAGGATGCTCAAAGTGCCAAAACAAAAATGTGTTCAGAAAGTGATTAGGCAGATTGAGAGTGAGGACTGGGCCAGGACCAACCACTGCCTGCACAGGCTTCTCACACGCTGACAAGAGACTAAACAGCAGAGCTATTGCCCTGTCAGTGCCTCTTAGATGCTGTCCTTCGTGATTTTGGGATAGGTAGACTCTGGCTCTGGGTTAGTAAGACTGCTTTCATGTTCTTCCAACTCCTGCTGTGTTGTGCCAACACATGTGAGTAAAATACAATGTATGAACTGCCAAAGCAATCGCCTTCTGAAAAAAGTTTGGCATTTTTTGTGTTGTACAAAAGGAGTTTCCTGTGCTAGGGAAGACCTGCCCATTTGCCTTTGTGTCTTTTATTCTGCTCAGGAGTGGAGCCTTCCTCTCTCACTGCTTTCCCATGTACAAACAAGTGATTAAGCAGAGGATCTGACCTCTCCTGGTCCATCAGTTGCAATCAGTGACTTAATGATCTCAAAATTGCAGTACCAACTTAAAAATTAAACCAAATGCCTTTATTACTTGCACCACAGAGAAAATGCCTTCAAGCCACCAGAACCCAAAGCACTAGGCCATATTTTCAAAGAGGGAAATCTTTATTCACACCATTTTAAAGTGGAAGTTGTATTTACATACGGTCAAGCTATTGCTTTGTTTTGCATAATCTTTCTTTTTATTTATATATATATTTATATATTAAAAAAGCTACTTCTCTTCCCCTGTCTTGCTGTCATTCCAAAACCTGCAGCTAGGAGCTCTCCAGCTCACACTCACCTTGAGGTGCCTGTTGTGCAGGGCTGGTACAGCTGGGAGGGAGGCCCTGCTTGCTGCAGCCTCATCCCAGTGTAGCTGGAGGAGCTGGCCCCAGGAAAATCCAGCCTCCAGAGGCAAATTCTGGTGGGGAGGATGAGCAGGAGGAGAAAGTTCCAGTACTCTGAGTGGGAGGCAGAGCTGTATGGGAGGTGATGGGCCTCCACACACACGCATTCCAGATCCCGTTTCTACGGAGGTAACACACCTCCCACTGCTCTATTATAGGGAGCAGCAGCAGTACTGTTAAACCACATCTGTTCTGGAGCAGCCTGTCAAAGCCTGTGTCCAGGGTGCTGTGTTGCTAATGCTTGGGCAATGACCAGCTCCTCTGCCAGCTCCCAGCACCAGGACCCTTCCCCCATTTCCCAAGGGGAGCAGCATTTCCAGTGCTGGGGGCTCCCCCATTCTTCATGCACTGCCCAGATGGTTCTCCTGAAGGGTGAGGGTGCTGGAATGGGGGGGAAACCGACAAGCCCATCCTTTTGGATGCCTTCTGTGACACAGCCATGGCTTTGGAGTGTCGCTGAGGAGAGAGGGAGGATGTCAGCTGGTGTGAGCAGTGCTTACTGGCTGATTGTGCCTGCTGCCCCAGAGGGCTGTCCTTGGGCTCCAGGGCTACACCAGCCGCATTCCAGATCCCGTTTCTACGGAGGTCACACACCTCCCACTGCTCTATTATGGGGAGCAGCAGCAGTACTGTTAAATCCTGAAGTAGCCGAGCGTGGCAGTCTCCATTCGTCACCCTCCCCGGATTAACAGCTCTTTGCCCGTGGGTTTTGTAGAACCTCTCATCACTGCCGCTGTTTCCTTGCGGGCAGATGGCTGCAGCGTGTGACAGCCCCGGTGCCTGCGGGACCCGGCGCAGACAGGGGCTTGCCCGGCCCGGGGGGGCTGTCCCTGCCCCCAGCCCGGCGCTGCTGAATGAACAAACGCGGCTGCAGCCTGCGGGACGGATGTGCTGACAGCAGGCTGTCTCGGCTGAGGTTTGGGGGGAGGCAGGAGCCCCGCTGGAGCCCCGGCAGAGAGCCGTGCCGTGCCGTGCCGTGCCGTGCCGTGCCGTGCCTTGCTGTTCTGTGCCGTGCCGTGCCGTTCTGTGCCGTGCCGTGCCGTGCCGTGCCGTGCCTTGCTGTTCTGTGCCGTGCCGTGCCGTGCCGTGCCGTGCCGTGCCGTGCCGTGCCGTGCCGTGCCGTGCCGCAGGGGCCCCAGCAGGGTTAATGCACAGCGGCACCGCCGCCTGGGCTCCCCCGGGCTCTGCAGGCAGCTGTGGAGAGCAGTGTCCCGGGGATGCTGCCGAGAGGGGCAAAAGCAGCCTGTCCCCAGAGAGGAGACAGCCCTGCAGGGAGGGTGAGCTCCCTGCTGCCCAGGGGCTGTGCAGGGGCAGGATGCTGGCGCTGGGTGCCCGGGGAGCAGGGCTGGAGCACAGCCTGTGCAAAGCCCTGCGCTGGCACGGGAAACTCTCCTGGGCTGGGAGCACCACCTGGCTCTCCGAGGCTGCTCAAACAGGAAACAGGTGTGCTCGAGGGCGTTTTGGGGAGGGTCTAAGGACTCATGTTAGTCTGCCTGGGACTTGCTGAGGAGCACTCACCGAGTCAGAGGCTCTGGGGGAAGGCTCTGTGACCTGGGTGCTGGTGGCTCTGGTTTGTGGGTTGGTTCTGGCTCTCACCCCTGTTGGAGCTGTTTGAGCCACCTGAGGATGGCTGTGAGGGGCACTGCTGAAAGCACTCTGGAAATCCTTTTTATATGAAGCCACTAAGGCTCTGGTCTTACCTTATGTGTAACTCTTCTGTAAAAACACGTTGGTGGTTTTTTTTTTTTTTTTTTTTTTTTTTTTTTTTTTTTTTTTTTTTTTTTTCTCATTGCTGTTAGAGGGAAAGAGACCTGTCCAGCCTTGAGTTAATGCTTTTTTTCCTTCTCAAATCCATTTTTTTTCCATAGGTTCTCACCAAAACACAATGTTTATATTTAAAAAAGAAGAGGCTGGCCAAAGCTCAGCAATCCCTTGCTGCACGGGGCAGTCTGGGCAGCAGGATCAAAGGTAGCAGGATGGCTGCCAGCAGCAGATGCTCTGCCCCAGGGTGTGTGCAACAGAAGGTGCTGCACAGTACAGCTTTGCTAAAGGAAAAGCTCGATCTAGCTGCCCTCCTCCATTTTCTCTTCCCTTCTGACAGTCAGAGACTGGAGAGGTTGTGTAACTCACTCTGGGCCATGAGCGTGTCCATAAGAGGTTTACAGAAAACCTGCTCATTGCTTCTTTGCATTTCCAGCCCTTACTGGAATTGAAGCCAAATGCCAGCTTTGGTGTTGCTCAGGCTGCCCCAGCCCTTCACACCAGCTCCCTGCCTCACTTCACACTTCACCTCCTCCACCTGTGGCACAAGACAGCAGCACTGGCTGTGTTTGGAGGTTTTAGGAATGAGGTCACAGGCAGGAGAGGCTCCTCCCATACACCTGCATGGCATTGGGGCTGTTCCTGCCTGTGACATGGAACACTGAGCAGACCTGGCTGGGTATTGCCCCTGCAGTGCTTTACACCCTGGTGTGCAGCCTGTGCTCCTCTCCAGGTGCCCTGGACACCATCCCCAGCACGCAGGTCTTGGGCAAGGGTTTCTTGCAGCTGTTTTGTGTCCACCATGGATGGGACAGCAATAACAGCTCCTTCCTGCCAGCACCATCCTTAAAGGTCCATGGCCTGCAGCAGAAAGATGGAGAAACAGAAGCCTGTACCTTTTATTGGAGACACCACTTTACAGCTCAGGAGCAGCTGGGACTGTGTGCACTCCTCAGTTCCTCCTCCTAATCAAAAATCCAGGCTGAGGGAGGAACATGAGAAACTGCCTTGCAGCAGTAATGAGTTGGAAGAGGCTGTGAGCTGTGGCAGAGCCAGAAATCCAGCCTGGATAGGAACTGAGTGTTTGAGTAACTGAGAGCAAGACCTGGTTGGAGCAGCTGGCTCCCTTCTCCCTCCTGAGTGCTTGTGAATGCTGAGTCAGCACCGTGCTGGGAGCTGCTGGTGTGTGCCTGAGCTGTGCCTTGGGACAGCAGAACACACAGCTTTCCTTGAACCTTTTGGATCCTTTCAGTTTATTTGCAGAGCCAATCTCCCCATTACCTTCTCCTAAGCTTTCATGACTGGCTGTTACACCAGTGCCATCCTCTTCCTCCCCCTCTAAACAACTTTGGAGAGCAGAAGTGGATGGTGTGCAATGGGGCACCTTCACCCTGCTGTGCCCTTTGGGCTGTGACACCTTCAGGCAGGGGTTGAGCAAGGACCTCTTCTGGCCAATGATCCCCATCCTTCATCTCTGGGAGCCTTCAGGAGGAGGCTGTGACCCCACAAAACCTCCAGCCTGCAGATGTTTCCCAAGGTGAGCACTGCAGCTGCTGCTCTTCCTGGCCACGTGGGGCTCCAGAAGGAATGAGCCTTTATTCAGCTAAAATAGAAAGAGCACAAGCCATCAGGAAATGCCCTATTAATGCACTGGAGATAGAATCAGGCTGGAAAACTCCAGGCTGCACTGTAACAGCACACAGCCTGTGATTTAAAACCCATGTGTTGAGCAGGCCAGAAGCCAGGAGCCCCAGGCTCTAATCCCAGAGCTGAGCTCTGCAACAGAACTTCAGGAAGCAGGGGAGAGGCTTTGTTTAAATTTCCCCATGTTTTCCTGGGCAGGATCCTTTTACCATAGGCATTAAAAGTTAAAGAATGTCTTGCTTTCTTGGGGCTTCCAGCTGATGGAAGGTGTGTGCATTTCCCCAAAAGCCATCAGCGACATGCACCAAAAAAGGGGGCTGGCTTGGTTTTGATGCTTTGTTTGTTTTGTTCTGCTATTTTTTTTCCCCTGCTGTGATTAAGAAAAGCTCTTGCTCACCAAGAAGGCATTCTTTAGAGGCGTGCCTGTCCCTCATTAGAGGATAAAAGCAGTTCATAGGTCTTTTGGGGCTGGCAATAGTAAGACCTTCGGACACATAAAGTAAGCTGATCTCTAGCAGAACTAAAGGATTAGGTTCAAAACTGCAATACATTTCTGACTGGATGCAGATTCAGCAGCTGGGCTATTTTTGGCTCGTGAACCACTCTAATGGCTGTTTATTTTTAAGGTCATTTTCTGTTTGCATAGCATGTACACCCTTCTGGTGGGTGGGAGGCATTGAAAAAACAATCACTGCTGTGCAGAGCTAGGAACTAAGCCTGGAGAGGGATGGAAAAAACAGAACTCGGTGTACTTACTGCTTTAAAGCCCAGAAACATCTGCTTAGGTCATAAGGCTTGCTGGCCCACTCTGAGCTGTGTCCCCACCGGAAAAATACCATTCCAATTAATACAGACTACTGCAGGGGATTGCAGAAGAGTTGGGAAAAGTCTGTCAGACAACAACATGGTATAAATAGAAAGGAAGCATCAGATTTGATGCCCTTACCTTCAAGCAGTAAATAGAAACCAGAGCAATCTCCCCACAGCTGAGGAGTCACAACTTGTGCTGGGCTGGCCAGGCCTGGATCCCAGCTCTTGTTAAGACTCTTGTTCAATAACAACACACTTTATTGTCCTCTTTTCCTGGCTCCTTCCTCTTGGCCATATCTTTATTCACACACAGTCAAGTGATACAAATTCACTGGAACAGTAGCAGTTTATAAAAGACAGTAAGAATAATTATCTTGAACTGAAATTTAAAAAAAACCCATGGCCATCTGTCAAGCAATGCACTGCTTGTAACAGGTCATGGTAAGGAAACATTTAGTACATTGGCAGTGTATTCCCAGCCATGCTGCTTTTCCAGACCACAAAATACACAATACAAAAATATACTAAAAGTAATAAAGGAGTCTGTAGAAATATCTGCTGCAAAACAATTGCTGTTGTCTGATTTCCTCTATATTTACTCCCATGCTACATTATGATGGAATATTTGAATAAACACAGTTTATTTCTAACTGAATTTGAACTCTAATGTTGATCTCAAGTAAACTGTAAAGTCTTTGGCTCCCATCCTTCAAGTACATAAAGGACCTTATCTTTGGACTCATGACACTGATAAGGCAGGAGGTGAGCCCACAGCTGAGAATCTGATGCCTTGGGCAGCAGCCCAGGGGGGAAGGGGAGGTTGAAGTGCTGTACTTCACAGGATCTTAACTTGGGGCTTTTCCCTGGATTTTTAAAGACTTTTAACAAGTCTTCCCTGGGCTGTCCTTTTACCTGATAGGCTTGAGTTTTTCAAGTTTCTAGTAATCTGGTATAACTGCCTGTGTTTGAGATCTGGGCTCTGCATTTAGCTGAGGGAGCTGCAGTACCTCTCTGCCTCCATATTTCACTGCTCAGTGTAATTTTCCCTGTCCCTTTCCCCTCTCCTTCCTCCTCCTGGCCCAGTACAACTGGCATGGCCTCTTTCCATGTGAGAGAGCTGGATGCTCCAGTGCTTTGCCACACTGAGCCTCACACAAGCTCCCTGCATTCAAAGTACCATTCTCTTAAGTGTTTCCAACCTGGAGAGATGCAGGTGAAGACAGGGAAGCCGAGCTGGCCTTACAGTGCAGGGATGAGCAGCTATTCCCTCAGGCTGGCACGCTTGCAGTGAGAATCTCAGAATGCTCAGGGAAAGCAGCATCCAGAGTGGCCCTTGCCATGACAGAGGAACACACTGTGAGCAGGCAAATGTACTCAACTCCGGGATTTCCTGCTCCTTTTTCTCCCAAGAGCCAATCTCAAAACATTTCAATAAGATGTTCACATTGCTATGTTTTAGCGGAGAGGAGGAATAAGGCACTAAAGGTAAGCTCATTTGGCCAAGACTGATCCACAGGGTGCTGCCCAGTCCTTAATGCTCTTCACTGAGCTCTTCTCTCTGTGCTCACATCACATGGGATATTCTCAGAGGGATTCCCTCACCTCTGCTCTGACAGCACACACAGGGGCCAAGATCCACCTCCCTAGGCACGGCCTTCAGAGCAAACATGGAAAAGGACACACACTGGAGACCAGAGGTTGGCTTCCCAGTGTCTAAACACCGCCAGCTCCCAGGGAGGTCAGCTGTGGAAAGATGACCAGGATACTTCTGAGGTGTAAAACTCAGTGTCTGCTGGCCACTGCTCAGCTTTCTCGTCGTCAGACTTGTCGCTGTCATCGCCACTGGAGGGTTCGTAGCCCTGGGCGGCAGAGCGGATCGGCCCCGCCTGCCTGCCATCCGCCTCCGCCTCCTTCTTCTTCTCTGCCAGCAGCTGCCTGTAGCACAGGTTGCAGACCCTCAGGGGCTTGGGGGACAGCCGGGGCATCAGGAAGCGCTGCCGGGAGCAGTCGGCGCAGACGACGAAGCCGCACTTGCGGCAGTGGTGCCGGCGGGTGAGCGTGGAGAACTTGGTCTGCGTGCAGCGCATGCAGATGTCCGTCGCCTTGTCCGGGATCCAGGGCGCCGCGTGCTCCCGGCAGGGCTGCCGGCCCGTCTTCGTCAGCAGGTGCTTGATGCACTCCTCCAGATGGCTGATCCACTCCTTCCTCTCCGTGAGGGAGGCTGCAGAAACCACGAAGGACTTCTTGGAGGTTTTAATCATCCAACGGTTCTTCATCTGCAAGGTGTCTGGCAGCGTCTCCAAAGTGACATCTTCGAGGGGGATGATGTGCTGGGAATTGTACTTCCTTTTGTTGATGATTATGCTGCCGTAGACGAGGATGTCGTTGAAAAGGAAAAATATGCGAGGCTTCGGTTTCTTGCGGCATTCTTTGGTTAAAATCCCTTCTCCCAGCAGCACCCTGCCTGGCAAGGCTAAGGGCTGTCCAGAAGCCCCAAAGCAGCTCTCCACAGCAGCGATGCGCTGGCTGTTGATCTCGGTGTTTGCAAGGTGGTCCACCATCTCCACCTCGCTCTGGAGAGAGGAAAACAAAGAGGGAAGTGGTGAAACTGCAGACATCTGCACCAGGCTGCAGGTGAGTAGCCACTGTATGCACAGGTGAGATGCTCCTAATGCAATCTGAGGGCACAGGTAATCTCATCAGCACTCCTTGCTTTAGTTCATTACCTTTCTAAACAAAATCTTTAAACTTTCTGACCTCATTTTGCAACAGCCCAGCCTGTACTGGGATGGTTCAATTTGCAGCAATGGAAGCCCTTGAAGGCACAGCCAGGCCTTCCTGTGCACAGTCTCCCTGTGTGCCCCTAGAAAAGAAAGCTGCTTGGTCTGAACCTGATTTTACGCAGATCCATAGATCCGCATAAAAGGGTCTTGAGAGCAAGCCTCCCATTTCTGACTGCACACCTGCTTTCTCAAGGATTGGTTACAGACACACACCCCCCAGAACTCCATTTTGGGCCAGAGCTGAGATAGGAACAAAAGAAAACTCTGTGGTGTCACTTGTTCCTGCTGGACTTCCATGCATGACAAAAAGGGTAAAAAAAAAGAAATTAAAAAAGCCCTCATGATGTGAATAAAGCCACACAAGCTAATCCTTTCCTCCATTATCCCAGGACTGATGGTGCTTCCAAATGCAAGACATCATTCTGAAAACTGTGAGCTCTGCTGAAGGGGAAGTGGGATGCAGCACACTCATCTCTCCCTCACCTCTGCACCCTCCTTCTCACACAGCCTGGGGGTTTATAGAGTGCTGTGTTTCTGTTCTAACAGGAAACCCAGGTAAGGGTAACTCTGAAGCGAAAGCAGCTGCTTGCTCTTGGCAGTCTGCAGAAAGGAAGGCACTCCCTGTAAGTCGATTTTTTTGTTGCCCCTTGCAGGCTGGAGGGTGCTGCCCCAAGGCCAGCTGGCCATGGGAATGTGAGTCATTTCCTCCTGCAGCGAGGTAGCTCAGCCATCACCCATCACGAGGCAGCTCCGAGATCACAGGGCCGTGTGCTGTTACCCTGGTGCCTGCTGATGGTTCATGGAACCACTCCTGCAGAGCTGCTCTCCACCAGCGTCCCCGTGCTCCCTGCCCAGGCTCCCTGCTGCCGAGGATGCTGCAGGAAGGGGAAGAGGAGGATGACAATTTGCCTGGTACTGTGTGTGGGACATTCTACCCTTGCCCCTCGCCCCCAGTGACCCCTTTGCTGTGCTGGAAGGGAAACCTCAGAGCTGCTGCTGAAGGTGGCTGCACACCGTGTCCCTCTCACCTGACCCATCTGGCAGACAGACCAGGCAATTCCTCCGAGTTCCCAAAACTTCCTTCTCTAGGGTGAAAAGGCACAAGGCCAAGACACAGGCTTAGACATAAATGAAGTGACCCACCCTGCAGAAAGCTTTCACTGAGAGGCACTGCATGTGAGTGCTCCTGAAGAGCTGCCTTCCTCAGGGTGCCCCTGGAGCTGCAGGGAAGGATGGGCATCCTCAGGGCCTCAAAGCACTGAAGGAGCTGGGCAGTGTTGGGCACATCCACTCCTTGGTGGGCAGTTTACATTTACTGACTGCTCCAGCCAGGCTGCAGCCAGAGGGGGAATCCAGGGGCTGACTCCAGCAGCAGGGGCTGAAATCACACCCCAACCAACCTGCCATGGCACAGACATGCAGCAGCTGGGCAAAGGATCTGTTACTTGTCATCAGAGAGGAGAGAGCCTCCACTCCCTGTGTGGATCTGTGCATGGAGAGGAGAAGCCCTGCTGCAATAAGCACCATGTGTTTTTTATCCTCTCCCTCTTAAACACACAAATTAGGCTGAAGAACAAACAGGCAGGGCAAACTGTTGTCCACAACTGTGCACCAAACTGCCTCACTAGGGCTACCTGGACTCTCACCTATCCTGGGATGTGCTCTCTCCACAAATCCCTGGATGAGGAGTTTCTGTGTGAAAGAGCAAGATGAGCACACAAATAATACAGGGAGAACTCAAATTACAGCTTGGGATCCTTGGTGTGCAAAGAATGCAATAATATACTCCCAGGAACTTTTGGCACCAGCAACACCAAATGGGATAAACCAAAGCAGTCCCACCAGTTCCTTTTCCTCACACTTCTGGGTATGGAGCTCTTAGCCTACCTCTTTTATGTCGTTTAGAAGCATGGCCTAACCCCTAAAGAACTTATGGTACTCGACTATTTCTAGGGATTTCTGCACACCAGATTCCAGTGGAAACTAAAATATTTTGTCAGATTTAAAAGACCTTGCCTGCACAGAGCCAGGAAACCCAAGCTCATTTTCAAAGAGGAGTGTAAGCTCTGCTGCTATGAAAGCTTTAGCTGTTGCAATGACCTGGGTCCCTGCACAGGCCAGAGAGCTCTTGGACTTACTGCATGGAGCAAAAGGAGAAGGGGTTGGACACAATCCTGTAGTGTGGAAAAAAAAAAAAAATAAAAAATGAAGGTGAGCTCTCATTACACATTCTACCTGCAGGGATGCCCTCACTCCTCCACCCTCTGGTTTGCTACCCAGTTAAAATACCACGAGTTAACCTAAGAAAAGCCAACACTGTTCCATTGAGGGAAAATCTTCTCTGCTAAGACTAAAACTGTTGGCTGATGTAGCCCAGGTTGTTTCTTGAAGGCGTTTTCTTGGGATGCAAAAGCAGAATGTTTTCCTTCCACCTCTCTCCCCACTCAGGCATAAGTGACTAGAGAACAGCACATACACATAGTAAAAAGTAAAAACAAAAAAACCAGTAGGAGTGGGATTTACAGTGCCTGCCTTTAGGCTTGGACAACTCACTCTATTCCCCTGTGTGCTCTCTGTTCAGGTACAGGGGGAGAAACAGTGTCTGAGGGGCTGACTCATCACATCCCACCACAAGCCAGATCCATTCTGCCCCGAGTTCCACAGAGTGCTCGACTTGACTGACCACATAAAACCCAGTTTCATGTTAATGCTGTGACTCACTGCAAATAATCCACAGTTTGGCTTTTGGAACGCAAGCCCTTTGTGGATCTGGCAAATAAAGATAGCTGCTGAGTGTAACTATGGTCTCCTTTCCTGGGAGAAGAGCCTCTCCCTTTGGAACAAACTGAGGATATGAAGTCTAATCTATTTTATTCCTCTTGGTAAATGACTTTTTCCTGTTTGCTCAAGTTTGCCGTGTCAGGTCAGCAGGTCACAGTGCTTATTACCAAGTGCTGCATATGCCCATGTGCCACATGCAGCAGCAACAGCTTGCCCAGCTGAAATGAGGATGGCAAGACGTGCTTTTCTGGCGTGCTGCTTTTCACAAAAGTTTTTGGCATGGCAAATTCTAGGCTTTTTTTTGTTTTTTTCCATCCAGATCTGCTGGCTCTGCACGTGATCAAATACTGTGCAGTGCGTATGACTGATGTTCAAAGGAAAAATAAAAAATACAGCTTGGCACTCCACAAGTTAGCACGCCACAACATTTAACAATGAGCACTTGTTCACTTGTGATTACAAACAGCCATGCTGATGCCTGCCAGGCACAGCTTTTCAACTTAAGCTCACAGGTCAACAAGTCTGGGGTATGTTTTTTCAAGTCTGTATGTACCTAAGGCTTAGGTGTACCGAGGTAGGGAGCTGTTCTACCTGATCCTTCTGCTCCTGCCATCAGGCAGAACTGACAGCCCCGGTATCCACTGCATTCCTCATGCATACCACGCATGGGATGGAGCATGACACCGAGATCTGACTGCTGAGGGCTGCCAGCAGAAAATGCCCCGAGCCTCATCTCTCTGCAGCTTTCCCTGACTCCCTCTTTCTGCTTCGCTCTGAGAAATCTCTCCTGGAGTTCGGGCTGGCATAAGCTCTTGCTCACCAAGGACAGCAAGTAGGACACAGCTGCCCGAGCAGGCATTTAGAACAAGAACACAGCTCCTCTCCTTTCCCTGCCTGAGGCCATTTCAGCTCGCTTCTCCCTCTTTCCCGGCACGCTGTAGCTAAGGAGGGCAGGCTCTGGTAACCCCCTTCCTGTCAGGCTTATGAAGAACCCAACTCAGCACATGTACATTTTGGGACTGGCTGTCACATCAGGCCTTTCAGAATGTCACCAGTCCCAGTGGGACGTGGACTGACGGAGCTACCAAGCTTCTCGCCACTGCTGCTCAGCGCGGGCCAGAGCAATGGGACGGGCGGACAGAGGCTGCTGAGGAGCTCAGACTGGTGTTACCAAGCCCAGCTGTTGGCAGCCTGAGCTCAGCTGGGGCTCCTGCAAGTGCCAGCCAGGCTCAGAGGCGCCCAAGCGCCCAGAGGAAGGGAAGGAAGGGAGGGAGGAAGGGGGAAAACCACGAAAGTCAAGGCAGAGCCGTACCCCCTCCGTCCCCCCGCTCATCCCGAGGCACTCCCGCTCCGCTGCTCACCGGAGTCGTGAGCGACAGGCACGGGCTGGCTGGCGAGGGGGGAACCACCGAGGGAAGCGACAATTCCCTGTCCCTCCCACAGCCTGGGAGCTCACATGCCCCTCTGGAAGAGGCGCACGGCCCAAGCGGGGTCCCGCTTCCAGCTCCGCAGCGGGGGCAGTGTCCGGGCTTTTGCTACACGGAAAAGTTGGTAACCCAAAGAGTCCCTCTAAAAACCCCAACAACACGGCCGCCCCTCTAAAAACCCCAGCAACACGGCCACCCCTCTAAAAACCCCAGCAACACGGCCACCCCTCTAAAAACCCCAGCAACACGGCCGCCCCTCTGGAGCGGCGCTCGGGCCGCAGGCTCTGCACACGCGTGACGGGACCCCGGGCAGCACACACACACCCCGGACGGGCAGCACACACACATCCCGGGACCCCGGGCAGCACACACACATCCCGGGACCCCGGGCAGCACACACACACCCCGGACGGGCAGCACACACACATCCCGGACGGGCAGCACACACACACACCCCGGGACGGGCAGCACACACACATCCCGGACGGGCAGCACACACACACCCCGGGACCCCGGGCAGCACACACACACCCCGGACGGGCAGCACACACACACCCCGGGACCCCGGGCAGCACACACACACCCCGGACGGGCAGCACACACACACCCCGGACGGGCAGCACACACACACCCCGGGACCCCGGGCAGCACACACCGCAGGACCCCGGGCCGAGCCCCCCTCCCACCCCGCCGCTCAGTCCCAGGGCGGGCGGAGCGGAGCCGCCAGACCGCTGCTGTCCCCCCGCTCCAGCCCGGCGGCGGAAAGGCCCCGGCTCGGCTCGGCTCTCCCCTCCGGCCCGAAGCCCCGCTCGCCCCGTACCTGCCGGCCAGCCCCGCAGAGCGCTCCCGCGGCCCGCGCCGGGCGGCTCCGCTCGCTCCGCTCCGGGGCCGGGCCCGCCGCCGCTCCCGCCCACCGCCACCGCGGCCAATGGGCGCCCCGGGGCCGGGCCAGAGGGGCTGCGGGGAGCGGGGGCTGTGTGCCTGCTGCGTGCCTGCGAGCGGGGGCTGCCAGTGCCCCAAGGCCGCCTGTGTCCCACGGCCGCCTCTGCACCATGCCCGCCTGTGTCCCATGCCTGTCCATGTCCCGTGCCCGTCCGTGCCCCGTACCCGCCTGTGTCCCATGCCCGTCCGTGCCTCATGTCCCTCTGTGTCCCATACCCGCCTGTGTCCCATGTCCCTCTGTGTCCCATACCCACCTGTGTCCCATGTCCCTCTGTGTCCCATGTCCCTCTGTGTCCCATACCCGCCTGTGTCCCCCGAGGACTGTGTGTGTGCCCGGAGCTGTGTGTGTCCCACAGCTGCTTGTGCCCATGGTTGTGTGTGCCCTGCTGACACCCAGTGCCCTCCTGCACACTCTCCTCTTGGCCCCACAAGCGTAACTCAGTGTATTTCGTTTGCCCGCAGTTTCAAGTTTCATCGTCCCCTAATCACAGTACATTCCATCAAGCAGAGTGGCACACGTGGATGACATTGTTTAAAGATTGTTTCAGTGATGAAATGTCCTCAGTGCTTTACAGAAGAGGGATATAAATAAGCTACACATTACACTGGTCCAAAACAGAAACCAGAGCTTTGGATCACAACTTCTAACCACTTTTGTGATTACAGTTACAGACCTTTGTGTAGAGAATTAGTTATTGACATCGAAATTGGTGTTGCAGGGAAATCTTTGGCATTCCTCTCTCCCCCCACTCATCCCTCCTGCATGGCACTGCCAGGAGGGTGGTGGGATAGGTGGGCAGAGGCTCTGAGTGTCCCTCAGCACTGCTGGAGGTGCTGCAGGGGAGCTGAGCTCTGGCCCTTGCCAGGTGCACTCACACAACCCCAGGCCCTTGCTGATCTATAATTCAGGTGCTTTCTCACTTTCTGTAATAGCTTTTCTATTTTTAATGGGAAGTGATGGACCTGTCAAGGTATTAGAAATATTTTTTTTCCCAGGTTTTCATTTTCTTTGGTAATAATAATGTGGGCTGGGAAGCTCATGGTGCACTTCAGAAGTAAAGTGCTTGGCAATCGTGGGAGCTTCCACAAGACCTTATTTCTTTACACTTTGTGTTTGTGTCAGAGGAGCAGATAAATGAGGACATGGGCTAAGTTCAGTGCAGTACGTGGCTGCCCAGCAGTGTATGAGGGAGGGTCACAGAGAGGGCCAGCAGGTCACTGACAAACCCCTGAAAACCTGGGAGAAAGCTCAGCACAGAGGGGAGGCTGCTGGGCTGAACAGATTCAGGCTATCACTAGGGCCTTGGTGTGGGGCCTTTTCAGTCCTGCTGCCTTTTCTGTGGGACTGAGGGGTCTGTTAGGGGAAGGAGCCTGGTCTGCCTTTGCAGGCTGGTTCTCACACCTGGCAGCTGGTTTGTGTTGAGCTGGAGTGCCAGCTCTCTCTGTCCTGGCTGTCTTGGGAGCAGTCTGCTAACTCTGGGGAGATCTGCCCAGCTCAGAAATTAATTCTCTACAGAATGCTGGGAGTTTTTTTAACAAGACCTAACTGTAAATATCTGTAAACTATAAACAGACAAAGCACTGAACTAAATATGCCAGAGTTTGTCTTAGCTGTCAGACAATTCAGATCTAACTAGCCATAGATTATTACTCTGAAACTGTTTGTTTGGTTTTTTTTCTTTTTTTAACTCCTGTTTGCTAAAATTATCCTGAATTTGCTCTCATTATCCTCATTGTAGTCTTTATTACTGAGATGTAATACCTTAGGTTATTTTTCTTATTATTTCTCAGTATTCTCACCTGGACAGCACATCAGCCAAACACAGCATTAGGCTGGCCAAACCACCTGGGATTTGAAGGTTTTTTCCTTTGTCCCTCTTCAGTCAGAAGTGGAGGTGTGTTCAGGCAACTGTTGCATAAGGCAGGGGAAGCCCCAAGATCCACTTTGGGCTTACAGTCAGCATTGAGCAGCTGCAATTGAGAGCTGACTTTCTGTTGGTATTCTGTTTGTTTGTTTTGGAAGCTCTTACACACTTGTTTGAATTCCTTACTGAGATACAAACTGGGAGTTTCACCAGTAATCTTAAGAGTTATTTGATAGGCAGGCTCAGGAGGTCTGTTTTTCCTGGCTGTAAAACCAAACATTTGTGGGACCACTTGAAAAAGCTGCAGCCCAAATTACCAGCTTTTAATGCAGCTAGAGCAAGGTGAAGAGACTTTGTCTGATTGCCTCTGGCATTTTCTCCAAAGCCACTTGTTTCTCAGTAGCAGAAATATCTTGCCCAACTGGGATGCAATAATTTCAAAGCAAGTAAAGGAAACTGCAGCTGCTCAGCTGAGTCAGCCAAAGGTAAGCTCTGCAGGGGAGAAAATGTTTTTTTTTATTATCTTCTAGTGGCAAAATTACTACAACAGCCTGCAGGAAAAGATTAGATTATAATAGCAACAAAAACATCTGTTAAATTCTCAGCTCAGTGTATGTTTAGTGCATGTTTGAAAGAGAAGAAAAAACAACCCAGGCATTTGATAAAATTCTTTTGAATAAAACTCAGTATTTAGATTCATTTGGGGATGTTAGGAACCCACTGTGATCATGGGATAGACAGTGGTTTTAACTAATTGACTGCATGGGGCATTTAATCAGTGGACAAGACAGCTTTTAGCAATGGAGATTTTATTGGATTGAGCTTGGCATACTGTGACCTAATGAAGGAATAAGACAACTTGTGTTCATCCAGGTTACTTGTGGGGATGAGTGACCTCTGTCCTGAGTGAGAGTGTGGTGTGGGGGGAGATGAATCTTTGTCTGATGTGTCTCCCAGGGGATTCAGCTATTCAGCCTCTTCTAGAAATGTGTGACTTGCCATGATTGATTTGTGTCTCTGAAGCCCTACCAGCTTCATCTGCCTGCTTTAGAAATGAGTTGTTCCAAGTCTGACAGTGCAGAAGTCGCAGCCGTGCTCAGCTCTGTCAGTGCAGGCTGCAACTTCAGAGTGCCAGTTCCCAAATTCTCATTCTCTAGTCCACATGCCTTGAAACTGCTGCCCAGCAAACCTGCTTCAGAGGATGCTTGTGCCTTTAGGGCATCTCTCAACCCTGGTGCAGGAAATGACCCACTTCTTGAGTAGCTCTGGGAGCCTGGCTGCAAAATAATTGTCCAAGTGATGAAAGTATTCCTGAAAGCAACCTTTGCTTGCTTCTCTGCCTTTTGCATAAAGCAATATCCAATCAACTTGCTTTTGTTTTTTACAGAGACATTGCTGTGCTTTGCATTGCACTTAGGATCTTGAAATGAAGCATAAATTGTAATAACTGTGAGGGTTTGTACCTTTCTCACAGGGAGTTCCACCCCTGGGCAGTTTGATTTGGTCACACGGTGCTTGGTCACCGGCACAGAGCAGGGGCTTATCTGGCTCAGAGTGAATCACTTGGGAGCTGAGGAACATTCCCCAGAGCTCCTGACTCACAGCCCCGTGTGCCTCACCACAGGGCCATGTCCCAGCTCACGAGTCTCAGTGATCCTCACAAAAGCTCTTGTGTGCAAGGACGACAAAACCTCTCACATTTGCAGATTCTAAAGTTACAAGTTTGTCTTGGTGTTTGCTGCACCCTTCCCTGCTCAGACCTCAGCCCTGCTCCTGGGTCACATGAGTACAGTGCTGTAGAGCTGGATCTTGAATAACCAATAATGATCAATAATTTCTGAGTGGATCCAGTGGGTTGGGCGTGATGAGTCTCCAGGTTGCACCCAAGAACTGCCCAGTGCAGGCACTCACAACAGGGGAAGCTCAGCAGTCTGAGCTCTCCTGAGGAGCAGGATGGGTGAGCACACACTGATAAACCAGCAGGAGCTCTGACATGCTGCCAGCCCCTGTTTCTGACTAGTGTCCCCCAGTAGTGGGAACAGGCTCGAGTTGAACTACAGAAGGTGAAGGTGAGGAAAAGCTCAGAGGTAAGAGAATGTAAAGTGCCAGAGCTGTGAGAAGGTGCAGGTGATCTGTGCAGAGAGGGATGTAACATTAGAGCAAAATGTATGAAATTAATGTGGGAAAAGAGAGGTGTATCTAGAAAAGCTACTGGCTGCATTTTTCAGCATGCTGTGGGAGAGTGCTGCACCTTCTGAGCTCAGCCTTCCTTCCAGGAGGCACCATTCTGTGCATTCTTCTGAACTCTTTTCCTACTGTCACTGTTCTGTCTGAACAGTGATCTCATATTCAGTGTGCTGTTATTGCACAGGATAAATCATGGTGAACAAATAACTGTGAGCAAGTGTTTCAAGACTAAACTGAGGTAGATTAGCCATTTCAAATATTGAAATAGGGAAAAGGCATGGGGAACAAGCGTGTGATAATCACTGGTTAATGCAAAAAGATGTAAATGGCTGATTGACTGATTAGTCAAAGGCAAATAAAAGAGTGTCATTCCTGAACCCTGCTTTGCAGTTGGATATAGCTTCTATCCATGTGAAGAACATGCTTTGGTCTCTTTCCTTTGTAACTGCTACCCAGGCTGAATGTGTGTGTTGCTCAGAAAGGAAAAACCTCTTTGTAAGGGACCTTGCCCCACATCAGTGTCTTTTGTGCAGGAAGGCATCTGCTGCCATTGCCTGGGGAAGTTTTGTGCATTGAGTGCATGTGCAGAGAGCTCTGTGAAAGGGGAACAAAAAAGGAAATCTTTGTTTCCTTTTGTTATCTTCAAATATAAAGGAACACAGCCAGGTGGTGTGGTTTTTCCCCGAGGTGTTCTGCTGACATCCTGGAAACCAAGCAGAGCAAACCTCAGCTTAGCTGAGATCCCCATCCATTGACATGCTGGATCTTTAAGTGGAGAGGTGCTGATCTGAACGAGGGATTGGGGATTTTTTTCTGAGGTAGAAGAGGTTTATTGGCTTTTAGAGATTGTGTTTCTGCCTGGGCTGTGCAGGATGTATGAGATGTGACACAGGATACATGATGGATCACACCTTAATTTGTGAAGTGTAAAAATTGTTGTCTGGTTGAAAAACCAGAGGGATGTTGTGTAATAGGAGGTGTGTGGTTGCTGTTGGGGGCATCTGAAGGAGGAGTTGAGGATTCTGCTTTGTGTTTAAACTCAAGCTCTGCAAAAATTGTCCATGTCCAGGTGGTACCATTCTGCCTTTTTGGGAGAGTTTTGCAAGAGTTAGCATTTTCCTGAGATTTCTCTCTTACTGGTGTACTGAAATGTAGGATACTTTGGTTTTCTTTTTTTTTTTTTCTTTTTTTTTTTTTTTTTTTTCTTTCCTTTTTGGCTTTTTATCTGTGCTTTTGTTTTTATCTGTTCCCAGAATGAAATATTTCATCTCTAACCTCACCCCAGAAGAGCAGCTGGGGGAAGGCAGGGGAAGGCACTGCAGGTTGGCTCTGTACCATTTGGGTTGTTTGATTTCATTAGCCTGGGAGCCCTCACAAACGCCTCAGGCCATGCACCTCCTCATGGACCCAACTTGAGAGAATCTCTTGCCGCTACTGCATGCATTAGCCTTCATTAATACAATTAGCATAATAGCGATTAGGATTCATTATTCCCAACAAAAAGATAAAGCCGGTAATACATATCTCTGAATCGAATTCCTCGGCGCCTTGTCTTGGGATTGCTTTATTTTGGAGTTGTTTGCTGTTTATATCCTTCCATCTTCTAGCAAAAGAAGAAAGCCACTTAATTGTAAATCTGTTTGGGTCAAAGGAATGCCCTGAGATGATCTTTCACGCATGCTAAATAGGTGAAGTGATCTATGGGACCCTCGCAGCTCACACAGCCACTCAACAGTCGAAACTGCAAACTTCATCTTCTTCAAGCACAAAAGCTACTTAGTTTCCCCATGTTGAAGACTTTTTATAATAGCAATAAGACAACTGTAGAGAGAGCCATCTAATATTAACTCCAGGGAGTAATCATCTAATCACAATCTGGGGGTGATTTGAAGCACTCATCTGGACCAAATGCCTCACAACACCCCAGGAGTGGTTTTATTGCACGATAGCAGTACCCCATTGAGCCTTATTGCTTAATTAAAAACAAATTCCCAAGTAATTTTTTTGCCTTTCCATAAAAACACAGTAGTACATAGCATGTATAAAACATCCATTAAATGATGGTAGATGCAAATTTACATTGTGAGATACAATCCGTTTCTTTACCACTTGGGGTTGAAGTTAAATGTAAAACCATTTCCTATAATCTGTGCACTGCTGTGTTTAGAGAGGAATAAATACGGGAAAGAGAGGTTCATTGTAGGATGCCTTGTTTTTATTAAGTGATATGTTTGGTCCCTCACAAAGGAATTCAAATTCTCATCCATCTTGCAGACACAGGAGTCAGTCATCGTTGTGGCCTTTTTCTGCTTCTTCCTGGAGATTTGCTCAGCTTGCACATTTCGGGGCAGCACTTCAGAGGAACGCTGTCCTTGTGGGTGGGGTTGCCCTGGCTCTCTGAGCAGAGGAGCACGAGCAGTGCTGCTGCTGCTGCCTTTGGGATGGTGCAGCACGCTGAACAGCTGGAGCCCACCTCTGCTTTGTGGGTTCTGCAGCCTAACAGGGATTAAGGCTGGTCGGTGCAGGGTTTATCCACTCCTGGTGGTGCTGCCCACAGGAGCAGGCTGCACTGGCTGTGGCTGAGATGTCTCCAAGTCCTGCAGTTTCACTGGGAAAAACTGCTACAGCTGTGCTGCTCTGCTAGGGAGCCGGGCTGCACATGGGAAGGGTGTGAAAGCCCTTTCGGTTTCTGTAGAGGGATGCCTGGCCTCCCAAACACCTCTGCAGAGTGCTTTCATAGCCTCAAGGACTCTGAGTGCTGGTGCTGTTTACATGTGAAAAGAGTAAGATGAATGTGTCCTTACAAACAGAGCACGGGAATCTGCCTGGAGATAGGGCCAGGGACTTACAGATAGGGAAGGGAGGGAAGAAACCATCAGATCTAGAAAATGTTACTAATTGACACGGGCTGCTGCTCAGCCAAGGCCGTGTTAAATTCCTGAATTTACAGAAAAAGAACAAAGGCTTAATACAGTTATGAATAGTGTTTTGTTATAAAAGAAAAAATAAAGGGAGGTGTGTATGACAGGGGGGCATGGAGTGGGCGATTCTGGGAGACTGTACCTTCAGAGTACCTCGGCCAGTGGGGAGAGGAAGAGGGTGATGTGGCCAGGAACTTGGGATAAAGAGGGGGCTGCATCCCCCAACAATTTGAGAGACCCCATGGGAAATGCCCTGGGGCCTCCCCCTTTATTCAAGTAAAGTCACAGGACTCCTCTCTCTCCTTTTTGGACACAAACCTCTGGTGTTGTGAGTTTTTCCACATGCATGTAACAGGCAGAGGAAGCAAATCCAAGTTGGTTGGTTTGTTTATTTGTTTGTTTGTGTTTGTTTTTTTTTTTTAATTTTATCCAAAAATCACAGAGGGAGTGATGGAGCCACTGCTCAGAAGTCCTGGCAACCAAAGCTGTAATTGGGCTTTTGGCCACAGCACTGAAATAAGTGGGGGCAAAAAGGGTTGATGACATTTTCTTCAGAGTTGTTGCTCAGGTTGCCTTTAACTGAATGGAGACAATCTTGGAAGTACAAATTTTTAAATAAAAACTGAGAATTGATAGTAGCTATTACTCTGATTGTTCCAGATGCTGGAGCCTTCTCATAGCATCTACAAGCTCAGGACACTTGTGTCAGTCTCTCCCATTGTGGGCCCCACTCAGTGTTGTGCACATCCTCCTGGTTTTCCCTATCAAATGGTGGCTTCCCAAGGAAGCAATGTGGGGGTATCTGCTGCTGCTAGGTTACAGCATTCAGGGTTATAGAGGCAGTGTGCTTTCTCCTGTACTGAGATTTCATAAAAAAATAATGTTGAGGGTTCTTTTTTGTGAACGTTTTTGGTAGAATGCTTTGATGACTGCATTTTTAATGTGTCATTAGAGAGATGTTAAATGTTGTGGTGGAGGATTTGTTATAAAGAGGTTACAGCACTGTACTGAGAAAATGGATGAGGGTAAACCTGCCTGCTTCTGCTGCCTGGGAACAGCCTGAGAAAGCAGCTAAAACAATAATTAAACCCATGTATTTAGAACAGTTCTGTACTAACCTGGGACATTGCCAGGTCAGAAGAGGCTGTGAAAGGATCTGACAATGTTCTTGAACAATAAACATTTTTACCTGAAAGATCTCTGCTGGCATGATTAGGAATGCCATTATCTTGCTTTGATCTGACTCTCCAGGACTGGCTGCTCATGCAGCTGACACGGAGCAAGCAGCCAACAAAGGAAAGCCCTAATGGACTTTAATACCTGTAGTGAAGGGTTTCTCTTCCCATCAGATGTGTGTCATTTTACAAAGGCCCCTTTCATCTTCATGTGCCTGCTGGAGATGGCAGCAGTGGGACCAGCACAGCCCTTGGCTAAGGGCAGGGTTTGGCAGAGTGGCTCTCTCTTGTCCAGCCCTGTCCCCCCTGTCCTGCTCAGGGTGCAGCTGCCAGGGGTCAGCAGAGCTCCCTGGCTGCCCTGCCTGTGCAGCAGCAGCCACTGGCACTGCTACAGCCTGGGTGCTGGGCAGGGGATGGTTCTGCTTCCAAACCTACTGCAAAAAACCCCCAGACAGTGGCAGATGCCCTACCACGGCTGGGTTTTAGGTGGTTTTTGTATTGTGGGTGGGGTTTCTTGGGTCGTTTTTTTTTTTTTTTTTTTGGTTGTGGGGTTTGTTTTGTTTTGTGTTTGTTTGTTTTTGTTGGTTTCTTTTGGTGGTTTTGTTTGTTTGTTTAGTTTGGGGTTTTTTTTGCAAGTAGATTTTGAAGCAGAACCAGGGGTTCATTGGCCTGCTGGGGTGGGCAAAGGCACACCTTGGTCATGTGAAATACCTGCCTTACTCTGAGTGCAGCAGAGCTGAAGAGCCAGCAGAGCACAGTCCTGGCCTGTTCTGTCATCTGAGCACACACAGCCAAGCTTTAGGACACGGAATAGAAATGATATCTGCCTTTATTTGGCCTTTTAAGATGAGGAGTCAGGAGCCTCATGTTGATGGTTCTGGGATATTTATGACTCCCTCTCAGAGTATATCCTTCCACTGAGGAAATGAGGAGTGTGATGTTTTAGCCGCTGGAAATGCCTGGCTTAGCTGGGCTCTGCTTCCCGATTTCATTTTGACATGGTAGGCAATTCAGAAAATATATTTGCAGCAAGGAAAATGGAGTTGTTATGGAAACATGGGAGCGAGGCAGCTGACACGGGGTAAGGCAGGCACCAGACTCGCTGTACACACAGACACACTAAAACAGCAAGTTCATGTAAGGTAAGGGAGCAGTTTCTAGGCACTGTCTGCTTCATGGGTGGGTTTTCTGGCGCAAGAGGGAAAAAAAAACCCCCACTTTAAAACTGTGAGTATGTGGCTCCATCTTCTGGTACCAAAGCAAAGTGTGTTGCTCTGGGTATAGACGGAGGCGAGATTTCTGTATCATTTTTATGTTAGCTTCTACTAAAGCAACAACAAACCCAGCAGCAACAACAATAACAAAATACCTCTGCCCTAGAGCCAGGCTACGAGTTATTAATGTAGTATTTCCTGCAGCTACAAACCATTCTGCTGGAAGTCAACTGCCTTTTGAGCCATTCTCTGAGATGTTGAGCCCGCAGGCGGCCTGTCCTGCAGAGCAGACGCTGCTGCCCTCGGTGTTTGCCCGGCGTGGGCTCTGCCCTGGAGCGCCGTGCCCGGGCAGGGCTGCGCTCCGCTCCTGCCTGCAGCACGGCTTCCTTTGTCTCCCTCCGCAGCAACACCCTCGGCAAAGGAGCTGAAATTCCCCGTGCAGCCTCGGGGGAATGCTGGCTGGGTCGAAGCAGGGATGAGTGGCTCTTGGAGGTAGACTGCCAGAAGTCAAAAGAAAATAAAGCTGTTTTATTACTTCGGCAAGCAGAGAATGTTGTTACAGCGCATCCTGCGCATGCTTAATCGAGCTTGATTACTCAATCTGTTCACCTTAGTAACTCATTTTGGTTCAGGCAGAAGTAAGTCATTGTTCAAAACCAGGAGGTGTTATCACTGGCTGGGTAAACCTTGTGTTTCCTAAATAATCCTAAAGAATTGCCCCAGCTTTGCTGCTCTGGAACAGCACCCAGGACAAGGAATTAGAACAAAAGGTAATTATCTTGTTGAGGTGCTGCCCTAAAGCTACTGTTTGCACGTCATTGCAAATAGGAGGCACTGCTCTGTAAATGCAAAATTTAAACTATGGAGCATGTGTTTTACTTGGTTTACTTCTGTGTACATATGTAAGTATGTTCTTTTTTCCCCCTGGATAGTGATCTAGGATAAAAGGACCCCAAATTCTTTGTATAAAGCACTGGTTTTCAGTCCAAACTTACTTCATGGCTGAACTGTGACAGTGAAGGTGAGGGAATATAAATCTAATGGCTCCGGTGCTTGTGCCGTTCTAAGATCACTAACAAGAGTGGGAAGTTTGCATGCAGCATTTATCCGTGGGGAGGGTTGTGTGGAGACCTGCTTGGAAAGAGTGCATTGCTGTATGGCAGGAATCATGTCACAAAAATCCTTCCTAAAGCAAGCACTAGCCAAGGCTTCCCATCACAGCCTCAGCAGCAAGGCTCTGCATCACAACTGGAGGTGACACCAGCCTTTACTCTTCACTCTGGGGCTTTTGAGGCCCCACACAGAGGGAAGCATTTTAAATGGCCACAAGCTGTGCTGATAAAATACTATTGCAGGCTCCATAGCTGGTATTTAGTGTTTCTAACCTGTCCCTGAGGCTGGGCTACATTGGCCTTCCCCTTGGCACTACCTGAGGTTTTCTCTTGAGGCTGCCCCCAGTTCCTACAGCCTTTCCCCCCCTCCCTGTATTTAACCTTCAGTTTCATCCCATTCCATTGGTGAAACCAAGCTCTAATTTGTAGGGTCTCTCTCCATATCCTGTGGATTATTCAAAAGGGATCTACTCCCCTTTCTGAACGATGTCACAAGGGTAGCACCTTTCACTGACACTACCACTAAATAAATACTACAGACATCTTTTATTAGGAAGTGCAAATCCTACCCAGAGTGTGCTTGATAAATCAGATCTTTTGCAGACATCTGGAGATTGTGTTTGCAAATCCCCAGCCAGCTTGTTTTGTAGTCATTGTTACCATAATTCAGGTTAATGTTGTTGCCACTTTTTACTTGCTAAAACACATGTGCTGCTTTATTGCTTAGAAAAAAAAAAAAAGAAAAAAAAGAAAAAAAAAAAAGTGGCTGCCTTGGAACAGAAGTTCTTTTAAAACCCTTCCTGAAAGTTTGCTGTTTGGAGAAATAAATATCAAATCAGTGTCCTGTCTTTGAACTGCCATGCTGAAAATGCAAGCTGTGAAAAGAGATTACTTGGGTTCTGCAACGGAGAGTGTAAGAGTATAGATTGAGAATTATGTACCAATGGAGACCTAAAATAACAAGTGGAACAAGTAAACTTTTAGCTTTTCCTGTAAAAATTTGCTTTAAAAATATTAGATCCCAAGCGAGGCTGCCGATGCCAAGTTTTAAATCTCATTTGAATTTTTATAGCTGTTATAATCTCTGATATATAACCTTGGAAATAGGGTCTCGTAACAGAAATGCCGAGTCCCTTGACTATTGCCTCGCAGAAAAGAGTTTCTGTGATGGGCTGCAATTCTGAGACAGGTTTGCAAGGCTGGCTTATGTCTGCATATCATCATTCAAACGGGTCTAAGCTGAGCTCTTCACATTATTTGGGGTTGTTTGTGTGTACGTGATCGGCCGTGTGCAGCTGTTCCAGGAATGTCAGCCTCCCGAGTACCTCAGCACAATCCAGCATATCTTATCCACAGAAATGTAGCCACAGGGAGAGGCTTGGAGCTTGGACGTGCTGTTAGCAAAAGTAAAGAACAGCTTATTTTCTGTTTTGCTGTCCTTATCCTTCTGCATTTGTGCACAGAAGAAATGGAAGTTCCCAAGGAGCCCAAAGGATTCCACGTGCCAGTGCTCTTTTCCCTCTCATTATCATACGCTTGCAATCAAACTCTAATTTTTGAAATAAAAAACCTGCAGGATTCTTTATTGGGACTATTAAACCTTCAATCTTCATTATTTAGGACGGCTACTTACCTTTTACTCAATGAAGCCATAATGCAACTGTTCCTATAAAAACTATTGAAATGGCTACTGTGGCAGCGAGTAGATTTTCCTCCGTGTAAAATAATCTTCTGTGAGTAAGACATAACTATCATTCACATTAATTAGGCAGGCATATAATGGGGTGTTCAATAGCTATTACATCATTTAAATTCTTCAGTGAGCACCTCAGCCACCCAAGAACTATCCAGCTGAACATTTCTGAGTCCATAATTTTGAAATAATCCTGTAGAGGAAGAATATGCATGGCAGAGTGTTGCAGACAATTTCACCAAGAAAAAAATTAATTTTATTCAGATTTATGGAATTATTTTAACATTTACAAGAAGTGCATAATCCTGTTCTTCCCTCCCTCCCTCCCTCCCAGAATAATGGTGCTATAAAATGCAGCCTATTTTGGGGCTGTACTCTGTGTACACCAGAGAATGTCCAAGGAGCTGGCAGTCAGAGGCCAGTGATGGCAGCTGGGCACACAGACACACAACGAGCACATTTCCCTACACATTCTGTTATAAACCTGGGGCCCTGGAGCCAGGAGGCTCAGCTGAGAAGCCCTGACCCACAGAAAAGTGAGTGCAGTTATGCTTGAGGTTTTGAAGTCTTTGGCCCTTAATCATATGAGCTCCTAAGCATTTATATTCAGTTTGGCGTATTGATTGAAAATTTTGAGGTGACACCAAAGTCTTGATTTGAACATTACCATTAATGTTCTAAATATGTTATATTTTGTACTTTTTAATATTAGTTCCTCAGTCAAAAGCATATACATATGCCATGAGAGCAGGAGCTAATCCTGAGACGTGAAAGAAATAAGGCTGAATTTATTAACTAATACAGCTGGAAGAGGTTTCTATTAACAGGCCTGTATGCAGATCTTTCACATGCTGTTCAGGTGCCTGTAGAAGGGAATGGTTATTAGAAGATTGGTCAGTGCCTGCAAGTATATGAAAATAACATGTTTTAAATCAGTATGGTTTGGCAATATGGGAATAGTTCTTAGCAGAATGAAAAAAAACCCCAAACTAATAGCCTAAAAATAGGCTGGGGAGCAGGGCAGGATGAAATGTAAAGTTTAGACTGTGCTTTTTCCTATCAGTTATGTTAACTCATTGTATACTCTTTTTTTTCCTCTTCTCAATGGCTATAATGTACTCCACCTTATCTGACTAACAGTAGAAAGCAGCAGAGACCTCTCTTCACAGGGAGAGCTCTTCATTCAGCATTAAACATTGCTGGGTTCTCTGTAGTTTTCCATAATCCCTATCCAACAGGCAGAGCCTGCAGTGTAGGTGTCAAAACCCACCTGCAGGTAGTGTCAGGTGCTGTTTGTTCTGCAGCCCAGGAGGTTCGTGTTTGCCAGATGTAACTGTTCCTCTCAGCAGCAGATCCTCTATTTTTTTGTTTTATAGATCTTCTATTTTTCATGCTTGCTCATTGATTTAATTAAACCAATACACCAAGGGAAATTTCTGCCTTACCAGTGCGTTTTCATCACACACTGTAGGGACTTAGAACTGGAGTAACCATAGGAATGACAGAATTAAGGATGGGGAGCATGAGACAAAGGCAGGTCAAACTTCTGTGAAATTCCATGAAATCTGTTGTTGCTCTGTAATTGACTTGATATGTGGGGACCGTGGGCTGGTGAATGCTGTAGCATGACAGGCTTGGTCAGATTTTGGGTTGTCTAACAGCAGGAACAAAGGTGAGCATTTCTTATGAGGAATGGGCACATGGAACTGTTCTGCTAAGGGGCTGAGGGATTGCCCTGTTCAGACAAAATCAGGGCTATCCTGGTTTTAATACTGCTGCTGTCTCCTGAAAGTGTGGTCTCCATCAGAATTTTGTGCTCTCTCTTACACTTCTCTAAAACCCTGGATGAATTGAATATATATAATTGAATATATAGAGTTAACACCAGCTACTTGCTGCTCTTATTTCAATGATTCACTATGAGTTTGTCAGAGTCACAGACAGTTTTTTGAGGTTCCCACTCTATTGTCAACCCATTTTTTAGAGGAAATCCCCCTCAAAGAGAATTTTCCATGTGTTTTCTTGGATATGATTTGGCATCAACTTCAAACATTTCCCACAATAAATTATTTTGAGGTTTCTAACAGAAATTATGGGATTTTTGTTTTTCTCTTCCTGCTTAAGTGCTCGAAATTCAGTAAAACAATTGTTTTAGTTCGTATTAGTTATAACTATACATACACAGTAATAGGGAAGCAGAAATCTGTAAGGTAGTGAGACATTGCTCACTGCTGTTCATTATTCCCTGGTTAGTAAGAGTTTAGGTGTAAAAATCATTAGAAAAAACGTGTCTCTGCTGAGTGCAATCCAGAGTTGAACACATGAAGGATGAAGTGTATTAGAGACAGCTGTGATTAGTTCTCCAATTTCCCAATATTAAATCCATTAAGTATTTACTGTCTCAGCTAATGAAGAGATGGGGAATGGCCACGAATGGGTGGGGAAGGGAGGGTGAGCTGTCATTTTCCTGTTTCCCAGTTTCTAAGGAAGTTCCTTGACAAGGACTGGGGAGTTTAATGTGTTCTAGGGAAGGTGAGCACAGAGCCCGTCCCGGGGGGGGATTTGGTTGATTTGCTGGGGGTTGGGCAGTGATCCCAGCCCTGCGGGGTGGTTCAGGTGCAGTGAGTGAGTGATGGGGCTGTTTGGAACACCTGGAGGCGTTGCAGAAAGGCCTCTCAGCTGATTTACCAGCTGAGCAAAGGATCCTGGATGCCTGGGCTGCTCAGCCCTTGTTACTCTTCATCTGTCACCTCTCTGTGCCACCAGCCTGGGAGTACTCTGGGGAGCTCTTTGACATCTCCTGGGCACCCCTCACTGTAAATACCAAAAGCCTTGCTCTTACCAAGGCACTCCCAGGCAGTGTTTGTTTTTGTGCTCGCTGAAATAGTTTAAAAAATGCAAGTGCCAGTAGCTATGGAAGTGGTATCGTGTTCATCTGTGCGTCCATGTGGTAGAACATGTTCTGTCCTTCACAGCACAGTGAGACATGATTGTGCCTAATTCCAATTTGTATGGCATCCCCATTAATGTCTCTTTCAGCCCTCCATTAAGGGCCCTTAATGTTAATTAACCGGACTATGCCAATAAAGTTCTATTAGCTTCCCCCTATTAATTTAATATTATAGGCGTTTAACAGATGTCTTAATTAGATGTTACACTGAAGGCTATGAGCAAAATTAAATCTAGGTCATTGTCCTGAAAGTTTCTGCTGTGATTTATGGCTTCTACAGCTTTGTTTGTTTTTTCCTTTTGACCTCTTACAGGAAACCAAGAGTTTTAATTTTAGAGAACATTGAGAAGAGTAATGGGTGCCAGGCAGAAAAATAACTTCTAACAACTTTAACATGTATTGTTCTTACTTCACAGATAAAAATTCTGTTGGTGTGAGTTGACTATTTCCCCATATAAAATATCTGTCCCTGGCAAGAACACTGTTTTGCTCCTCTCAAGGACAGTATTTCATAGAATTGCAACAATTTTATTTCTATACCAACTGCTTCTATTTCCTGATTCCAAAGGATCTGCCCTGCAACACCAGCATTGCCCACGCTGTGAGTTCATCCATTCAGGGGTGGTGAAGGTGGTTTGTGTCTGAGGGCTCGTGCCAAGGAGGTGCAGCTCTCCTGTGACCTCTCCCAGCAACAGGAAAGGAAGGGGGAGCTTTGGAGGCCAGGTGAGTGTTTGTGTAGCACTGGGGTTGGAGGTGGTGAGCTCTGGCTCTCTCCTGCCTTGTGTGCTCTCCAGTGCAGGTAAAAGCTCTGACTGCCCAACACTCAGCTTTGGGGTGTGATTGTTTGAGGAACAGCTGTGTTCTCATGACCCTGGTTGGCTACAAATGCTTGAATGGTGACAGGGAAAAATTTCCTAGGTACAAATCTTATAGTGAAATAGATGAAAAGCTCCTGAAAATTACACTTAAAGCCACCACAGAAGCACTTTTCTAACAGAAAAATGTTAAGCAATCTGAATACAGAGGTCACTTCCACCTCACAAAAATGTCAAACCTGCCCAGTCAGTGAGGGATTGTAATCTGGGCAATCAAAAATGAAGTGTACAGTAAAAAATAAAAAAGGGGCTGAGGATAGACAAAGCACAATAACTCTGTGGACAGAGGTTAAATACTCATAAAGCAATTCTGTGGGTAATTGAAATACAAGATTGAAGGGGGGTCACTTCCATCTGTGAATTTCCAGCTGCAAGTGCTTCCCTCTTCATGGGCTGTGCTGTGCTCCCTGCACTGTGCCATGACAATGTGTATTTATTGCCCCAGACACCTGACTTAGCCTGAAAGCAGCAGGGTCTAAGTGGGCAGCAGGGCTTGCAGGCTGCAGCACAGGCTGGGTGTGGTTACACTGTACATTATTACACATCCACATTCACCTGGGCTACACTGTACACACCTGGGACCTGCAACAACATCCACACCGGCCAGGGAGATACTCCAGGGAAAACCTGCCAGCTGAAACAATTTATTTACCTGTGCCTGCAGCAGCACACCACGCTGATGTTGGCCCAGGCACAATGATTTCAAAGAGCAGTTGTCAGCAGTCTCAGTGCAAGCATGTAACAGGCAGCTAAAGCCCAATTTATACAGAAGACAACAGTACCATTTATTACAGAGTTACAAAATGTCATTTTCACTGTACAAATTTACAATTAGAAACTGAATCAGAAGTTAGGTAGATAATAATAAACATGTAACTTTAATAAAAAAAACACCCAGACACAACCAATTTCAGCAGTCACTGAGGCTGCTTAAAGAGAGCAGATACTGCTCATTCTTGAGCAAAAAGAAATGCTTTATAAATATTTCACATGGCTGCTGCTTTTTGCATCTGCCAGAAAACCTGCTCTTTGAACTGCAGGAAAACAGCAGACGTCTCTGTGAACGCTTCTGCCTTCCCCTGAAATCACAGGTCAATAGTTCCTTTCAACTTGAATTTTTTTGCAGATCGCTCACTCGCTCTGAGCAGGAACTTGCTTCCGTAGATGTAGGAAATGAATCCATCAAGCTCCAAGCTGAATACGTTGTTAAGTTTGGGAACAACTGAAATGCAAAAGGACACAAACTGAACAAAGTGCACTGATATCAGTCCCTGTTATGGAAATACACTGACATGCCAGGGGATGTTTATTCACCTGTGGATTTGAGCCTTGACACATTTCAAGGTTTTTATACTTTATCAAGAGAAGAAAAATAACCCAAGCCTCCCCATTTAACTGGAATTACCAAAGTTAGTCCTTGTGCAGGAGCATACAGTTAAGTGGTGCACTTTTTAAACACTGCTCCTCTCTAATGAGATGTGGTTTTGGTAAGATGGCTGTTGGGTGGTGACTTCTGCCACTCTATGCAAAGAGCCAAAAGCACTGATATAAACCAATGTACTCAAAGGCACAAAATGAGGAGTGTGCTCAAGGAGTTTTAATGATTCAAGTTGTGAAAAGAAATGAAAAAGAATGCCTTGTATACCTTTTAATTTGTCCTCTTTAGTGATAATTTTGAAGACGTGTTTAAATTCCTGTAGAATGATTCCTGTTATCCCAACATACGAGGGGCACTTTGATTTTGTAACTGAAAGAACAGAAGTATGTATTAGAAAATTTCAGATGCACTTGGTGTGCAGCTAACCTTTGCAACCACCAACATGATTTTCAAGAGTAGTTATAAACTAATCAGCATTTTAAGGAGATAAATACGATCTTAACTATGTGATTCCAGAGTTAATGACAGTGAAAGGAATTTAAAAACAAGCACCTGAACTACAGGAGCATCTACTGAATTTCAGATGATGTTCTACAAGCAAACAAACAGGATACCTGTAACAATGGCTCCATGGAGATCAGCTTTAAGCAGCTTGCCCTGAATCATTTGGGGTTGCCTTGAAGAAGAGAACGGAAAAAAATCCTATGAACTGTCACATTTATAAGATGTGACCATGACTATTATAATCACAATAATTCTGTGGGTCTATGAATTAGTACCAATATGCTTATCAGTTAACCACAGTGTTTCAAGCAGTAACTCAATAAAACTGGAAGTTCATGTATGAAACCCAGACTAAATTTAAATTATCCCAACGTACGCATCGGGTTTGAGTCCATGGCACAGGTCTCTGATGTACTGTTTCCAGAGCTCGTGGAGTGGGAGGAAGATGGCATATCTGCAGAAAAAAAAACCAAAAAAAACCCCAGATAAATTAAAAGTATTACACAAAATTTAGTTATAAAAAAGTCCATTGGTTGATTACTGAAGCAGTCTGTATTTCCACAGAGTTGACTGACATTTTTAAGCTACCCCTCAAGGTGACCCACTCCAAACAGCTGGTTTAGTTTATAAAACAAGCACAAAGCATGCTCCTCTCTACCAACCCAAAATAGTGATGTATTTTAGAGCATCAGGCTAAGACTGAAGAGATTTCTCCTTTTTTTCCCACTCTTCCATCTGCCTGCTTACTCTGTTAGCAAAGCAGGGGCTTCATTCAGCATAATAAATTCAAGGAACCTTATACAGAATTTTGACTCTCTGGTCACAGACAGTCCAACTTTACAAACTGAAACCAGAGGGGATTGTGTCTGGGTTTGATTTCTTCTCATATTTAGGTACACAAAATGAACTCAACAGAAATTAATCTTTCACCCATGCAGACAAGAGAACTCCCTTCTCATGCTGAAATGCCAAAAGTAGTGTTTCAGACTGACTTTCCACACTGGAGGGTTCCTATCCACATGCAGGTGCTGCTGCTTTTACACACTTTTGATGCAGCCCCACTTCATTACACAGAGAAGACATTTAGAGTCTTACCTTTGCTGTTCAGGTTCAATTTCAAACAGGCGCAGCTCTCGCCTCTGCTTGGCAGTAAAACCTTTTGTCTTCTTCCTCTTCTGCTTGGTCTTTTTCTTGGGATAATGCTCCAGAACAACAGCTTTCCGAGTTAACATCTCCTGGATAGCTTCATCTTTCATTTTGGGCATGCTTCGCCTCAGGAAGGCATGTACAAATGTCTTGGCTTTTTCTGAGTCCTGGGGCTAAAGACATGTGAAAGGACGCTTTAAAACAGCACGTGTTAATTAAATTAGAACTTGCTGCTGACCAGCGGTTTCATCAAGTCGGCAAAATCTCCGTGGGAATGGGAGATCTTCCCTTCAGTGCCAGCGGAGGGAGATGTTCCCTCGCCGCAGCCCCTGCGTGCAGCGCCGAGCGCGGGCACACCGCGGCCCTCGCCTCCGGCCCGCTCTCGGACTCACGTTTCGGAAGAAAAGCCGTTCTTTCACATTTCCTTTGAAACGGCGACTTCCGAGCGGGATATGCAGGGGGAACCGGGGACCCAACCCACCCCCGGCCCGTCGATGCCTGACGGGGTTTAGAAGATCGTGCAGGAGTGGGAATGGCCAGGTAACCCCCGGCACGGCATTGCGGGGCGCCGCGGGCCGGGCTGGTCGGTACCTTCAGGCGCAGCTCCCCGCTCTCCTCGGGCGGCAGCCGGCGGTACAGCTGTCCTGCAAGGCACGGCGGCGCGGGGGTCGGCCGGGGCGGGCGCTCACCCGCACCCCTCACCCTGCGCCTCTCGCCCCACACCGCCCTCCCTGCATCCCTCACCTTTCCTGCATCCCTCACCTTTCCTGCATCCCTCATCCTCCATCGCCCACCGGCGCCCGCCCCCCGACCCTCACCTTCCACCGCCCACCCTGCATCCCTCACCTTTCCTGCATCCCTCACCTTCCACCGCCCACCCTGCATCTCTCACCTTTCCTGCATCCCTCACCTTTCCTGCATCCCTCATCCTCCATCGCCCACCGGCGCCCGCCCTCTACCGCTCCTCCCTCGTCCCTCACCTCCATCCCTCACTCTCCACCGCTCCCCCCTCGTCTCCCACACTCCGTCCCTCACTCTCCACCGCTCTCCCCTCATTCCTCACCTCCATCCCTCACCCTCCCCTGCTCGTCCCTCTCCCCCCTCCCCTCTCTCCCCTCTCTCCCCTGTCCCCTCACCCTCCATGGCGTGGCGGCGCAGCCGGCGCGTGCCGATGACGTGTCGGGCGCGCACGCGCACAGCTGAGCTCCCCGGCCTGGCCGCCAGGCGGCGCCGCCGGCCGCGGTGCCGTGAGGGAAGCCGGTGTGGTAATTGGTTATTTACTGCTCCTGTGCTACTAAAGTCTCTGAACTGGGGGACACTGAGTAAAAGATACTTCATTTACTATCATGGCGCAGTTTCTTTTTAAGAAGCCCTGTCAATCATGCCTTCTGTAGCATAGGCCACCTCATTTTCTGTGGTGATCCACCGCTTGAGTATGGTCATGGACACACGGAGTACACAAGGCTGTTGTTGGATATCGACATGTCAATGTCCTTCCCACAGAAACAGCAGAGTCTGGACACACGTCATGGGCAGCCAGGCCGCGTCAGTCCTCACTGCTCTCATCCTGCAGTCACTCCCACCACAGATGATGGGATATACATTCCCACCTTTCCATCCCTGTAGTCTCCTCGCCTCCCACTTTTATTGCCTCCTTTGTGCTGGAGATCTCCCTCCCCCCCGAGATTGACCAGTGTGGTGCTGGAGCCAGCCACTGCCCAAGCTCCGGGGGCATGGCAGGCACAGAGCCTCTCTGTCCCTAATAAAGTTCCTTCCATCCCACATCTCCTGGTAGGAGAGAGAAGTTCTTTCCCAGTCCCATCCTGCCCTACAAGGCTCTCCAGCCATGGCCCTGGCTGCTGCTGCAGGCAGTGCCTGGCTCTGTTCTCAGTGGTTAACAGTGTGTCAGATCTGTTCCTGGAACTGCACACACAGAAACATGAGATCTCTGGTTAAAATCAGACCTCCTGTTTCTAGCAATCATGCTGAAGACACAGGAAGATGCCACTTGCATTTACATGCTCTGACACACCAGAGTCTCCTTCCTCCTGGGTAGGACAAAGTCCTGCTCACTTACAACACAGAAGTGTCTTGAAACCAGAATGGCCAACTCCTTTTCCTGCCACCCCAGTCCCAACTCCTGCAGTCCTCTGTTCAGCATGATTTTTCTCCAAATACAGAAGAGATTTACATTCTTGTCACACGGCAATATTGGCTTAGCAGATAATTAAGCGCTGCTCGGTAAAGGATATTTGGGAAGGGACTTATGGAGGCAGGGTATAGGAAACATGATGATTTTGTGGAGTGCTGCTGAGGGACACAAAGGTACTAAAGTGATCCCTAACAGGGAATGAAACAGTAGATCTCTCTTGGATGTGTGTAAAGGAGAAAGGGCCGGTCTCTGCAGAGTATTAAGCATGAACAGCAGCTGGTTTGTATCGCAGACCTCCTGGCAGTTAAGTACATTACCACAGCAAGTGGATCTCTTGGTTTTACAAAGCATGGACTCCTTGAGTTGTCATTGCTACTATGAGAAGATCAATTTTCATGAATGGAGTACCAGGATAAGCGCTATGGGTCTTCAGGGCCATATGAGTGCTCCTTCACTGGATTTATGTTGCAATTCTTAGGGCACTTCAGGGATTAATAGTCAAATCAGTGTTGGCGGTGCTGGTGTTGTAAATCCAATGATCCAGGCTAAACTGGTGCCTGGGGAAACCAGTCTCTTCCAACAGCTCTACATCTTCATTTCCCAATTTATCTTCAGATATAATGTCTGAGGGAGCGAGATCAGCACGTTAGTGTGCGCCCCAGCAAGAAGGCTCTGCGTCAGGAGTCGAGGCACATCAAATAAACATGAAAAAGAATAGGTGAAAAAACTGAGAAACCACAGAATAGGCAAAGGCAGCTTGTAGAGAAGAAAAAGAAGGCTCAGAGAAATGAGGAAAGATGGGTAAGATGAGAATGTAAAGTGATGTGGAACTATGCCAGCAAATAACTGTAATGCATGTTTTGGGATGTGCAGCGCCCTGTCTGTGTTAGAATTTTGAAGCTTTTTACTTCAAGTAAATCACTTTGGAATAGGTTTGTAGTGATAGAATTCCCTGATATATATTATTAATGCCATGTTATAGGTGCCAGCATTGGTGTTTCTTATCCAATTAAATCTATATGACTTTATTTATTGCTCTCCAAAAATACTAACACCCCACTGACACCTATGCAAACCCTTTCAGGGAGGGACACAATCTGGCTGTGCCCTAGGGGAGCATATTGCTGTGCCTCTTGGGGCTGTGGAACTGCAGGGATGGGCAAGAATCCATGTGCAGGCCAGGCTGGGGAACAGCAGTGTTTTGGGAGAGCTGAGTGACTGTGGAGCAATTATAGAATGAGCTTTATTGTGACAGTCACAGGCAGCTACAACTTGGGGTGTGAAGTGACCAAAAACAGTATAATAAAGATGTTTGTGCAACACAAGAATAGCAGATTAGGGATTTTTTTAAAAAAGAGTAGTTATGAACTGAAGCGAGAGATGAGTGTGAAGTTAACTGGTGTGTGCAAAAAGTCACTGGGCTGTAATCACTGTTACACTTTTGCTGACAGTGATGCAGGAAATAAATACTGTAATTCTCTAGAAGGACTGTCTCAGCAAGCATTTGAGCTCTCAAGATCAATATAGTTTATTCCTCTTGGCCAAATTGTATTAGCAGCTGAATTTGGTCCCTAGGGACATTTGTACTGGTGAAAATAATTTCCATTTAAACCCCTCTGATCTGATTTCTTCTATCCAGATAATACAATTCCCACCCTCTTCCCATGGCTGTGCTGAAGCAGCATCCATCCAGTCCGTGCCAGCCCTGCCACCATCCCACCAGCTCCTGCCTGCACGCAGCCTCGGCATCCTGCTCCTGACATCTCCTTTGGGCCTGGGGGGCAGCTCCGTGTCAGCAGTTTTAGGGTCAGTGGCTGAACACACCAAACACAGCTGTTCCCTCCCAGCACTGGCTGTGCAGCCAGGACCTTTCCAGGGAGTCAGTACTCAGGGTTCCCTGGAAAAACCCATCTAGGAAAGGGTCATGTCTGGGGGTGGAGGGTGAATGAGCAGGGTGAAATCTGCTGTCCTGGTGGGTACATGGAGTGATTGACATGAGTAGCCTGGAATCTTCATCTCGTGTTGTGTAGTATGCCAGAGGAAAGTTTGCAATATTTGTGTGTGTACACCCAAACTCTTGCTTTAGGGGCTTGGTTGACTGGTTTTAGATTGCTGTGGCTGACTGATAAGCAGCATGTTTTGGAATACCATGTATCCCTCAAATGTTTCTTTTCCATATATTTTTCCATTAATTCTTCTGCTTTATCAGCTCGCCCTTAACTCATGGCTTGTCATTGTGTTCTGCCCCCACCCCAGGCTGATCAACTGTCCTTCCCAGCTGAAGGGTCATTATTTCCTTCCAGTCCTGGCTCCTTCTCATCTCGAACTGCAGCTGCCGCTCCAGGGCACAGACAAAAGACTGGCTTGTCTGTGCCTGACAGAAACAAGAAAGCGCTGGGAAGCAGAGTCCAAATAGATCTCAGTGGCACAGAAATCAGAAGCAAATAATATTCCAAAAATGTCCTCAGAAAATACCAATGATTTAATAGCTGGGTTTTAAAAACCAAACTGAAACAAGGCAATTTTTTGCAGGCTGTGTCCTGTCCCCACAGCTGCTCACACTAGAGGGCAGCCCGAGACTGTCTGTACAGTGCTGTTGGACTTCAGCTCACTGTCAGGGTAAAAACCAAATTTAAAACGTTTACAAATTGTGTCCTCTTATGGAAGAAATGTGCCCGTTTGCAGCTTGGTTTAGCATACAGAACTCCAGTTCCTCCATATACCAACCCTTTCTGCATCACAGTGTCAGTGAAAAGAGGATTGTGAAGGAATTCAATTTCACCACAAGTTAAGGAGACTGCTTTTTAAACACCAATAAATTCTTCTATCAAAATAAGAAGCTATATCCATGTGGGCAACCCTAGAATACCTGGAGATAACTACTGCAAACTACAAGTACCCAGCCTTGGTGCACAGAGCAGCACTAAAATAGCAACACTTGCTTCCCAAAACAGTAAGGAGCAGTCAGAAAAGCTGAGGCTTTGGCAGCTGACGTTTGGTTTCCCTGCATGCTGGGATCACGTATGATCCAAACACATATCAGCATGACAGGCACCACTTCTGCTCCTGAACAGCTTGTATTTACTAATTAATACCAGCATTCAGCATTCATGTATTATTCCATGACAGTCTGTCTCACAGTCATTACTTTTGTTATGCTTTGAGTCTCATCTAGAACTTGTTGAATATTCTATTTTAAAACTTAATTAACATTGGCTCATCTGTGATAGGGAGGTATGATGCAAAAATGAGTATTAAGAATACTGAATTAGAAAGTAATGATAGTCATTGGAGTTACAGCAGATTGATTAGTTCAATGTATTTCATTTGGTTTTGGTTAAAATTAAAATAATTCATTAAAATTTGAAAATAATACAGCTGTATTGAAAATAAAAGGTGTATGTTAAAATACAAGCATGTTAAAATGAAGCATCTTTTGCTGTGTTTCCCAGCAGGTGCTTGGGCCAGAGGCAGAGGGGGGTCTGGCTGGGGCTGTGGGCCTCTGACACCCCGACCCACGAGGGAGCAGGAGGCTCCAGCCATGCTGGGCAGAGTCCCCAGCACAGCCACCTCCTGCACAGCTCCCAGCCAGCAGCTGCCTCCTGCCAAACAGCCACCGTGCCTGGAGTTACAACTGCTGTGAAATCCCAGGGAAGCTGAGAAGGATCATTAACTGAACAGATAGGAATTTCTCATTTTTCCTCTATAATGAGGCATCCTTCTCAAAAGCATCACTCTCAGCAAAGCCCTGTTCCTGCCAGACTCTTTGGAAGCAGCGTGCTGAGGCTGTCAGGAGTGAGCCATTCCTTTTAACACAGCAAGTCTGCTTGTGCACCTCCAAAGGATGCAGTTGCTGAATACACTCTGCAAGGGCTCCTCTGCAGCACTCAGCTTCAGGCCCTGCTGGTTTGAACGTGTCTGTCACAGCACGCCAGCTCACGAGGGTCCTGCCCAGGGGACCTGTGTGTCTCAGGTAGAGTGACCCAGAGAAAAACAAGTGGGAGCTATTTGTCTGTTGGAACTGGGCTGGATGAGCCCAGTCAGCACCTGAACTAGCAGTGTCCTGAGCTGCTGCCTGGAGCAGTCTGACGGGGGAGCTGCGATTTCCAGCCGATGTGGAGTGAGTGGTGCATACTCACACAGGGTGCTGCTAACCCATAATGCTGCCTGGGACCACGCTGGGAATGCGTGGGAGCACCATTACTTTTATAATGCTCCTGGTTATCTACATTGGTGTTTTATCAAGCAGTTAGGCATCAGTGACTGTATAAAGTGTGACCCAAACCATCGAGGGATGGTTTCAAATTCAGCTAAATCCCCCTCACGGGACTGCAGTGGAGGGCATTGAGCTGTGCTCAGGAGCCTTGAAGTTTTCATCCATGGAAGTGTGAAAAGCAGTCACAGCATCTGAGGGCTTGGTCTCCCACTGCAGGCAGGATCCTTATGAGCAGTGGTCAGCTCCTTGCACAGAGCTGGCGATGAGGCTTTCAGCTCCTGTCTGTAATCCCATTTCTTCAGGACTGCTGGAGTGTGGTGGGGCAGTGAGGGGGTTAACGCTGCAGCAGTCCTTTGATAATTGAAAAAGAAAAAAGCCCATCCAAAGCTAACCAAAACAACCCCCTGTTTGAGGTCAGTGCCCTAGTAAGTGCCTTTTAAAGAAACAATAACCTGGTGCAATAGAAAATATTCTGTCCCTCTCTTCAGTAGAAATCTGATAAACTACAGAGAGAGGCAGGTGTCCAAGGAGATAAAAGTAATAAATGTGGCTGCAGTTCGGGAGTGAGTTAGGTTGTCAGGCTGGTAATTAAATGAAAGCCCTCTCAGGAAATGCTGGAAGCTAATAGATACACATGGAGATACCAATTCATTTGCCTCAGCAATATATGTTAATTTTAGCATGGGATTAATTTATACATTTTGCAATGGGACGAAATGGCAAGGATGGGAGGGGGAGAGCTTTCATCCTGCCAGTAGTAGAGATTATTAAGCACCTTATACTTGTTAAAAACAGAACAGTGTGTCAAAATGGGAGAGAGAAAATGTTTAATTCAAGTACATTCTCTAAACAGAATTAACTAATCACAGGCTTATATCTGACCCAAAACACTCTTGCAGACAGCTGCCAGGGGCTCCTTGGCTTTGCCACAGCTCAGTAAGTAGAGAGCCCTAGTTAGCAGGTAGCTCAAGTCACTCTGTGTTGCTGTGGTTTAAAGGATTTCTGAATTATGAGAGTGTGAAATGAGGAGTGCTGCAGGGGTGGGTCCCACTACAGGAGGAACAGCATTTATTTGGGACTACAGCAAGCTCAAGGATGGATGCTCTGGCAAGTGTACAGAGGAGCTGCAGGAAAGGACAGATTTGTGTGTAAAAGCACACTGGTGATCAGTGAGAGGGCTGGCATTCACCAAGGGAGCTGGTAGTCACCAAGAGCTGGTAATGTTCAGCAGAGCTGGTAGTCACCACAGAGTTGTGTGTGCCATGCAGGCTTGGGCAGGAGCAGGTCACTGCTCAGGACCCTGTCAGCTTCAGCCGTGTGGCACACACTGACCACAGAGCTGCTCAGCTCCTTCTGGTTTGTGGCTGTCCTGTTCTGGAAGAAGCTGAGGCCAGGCAGACACTGAAGTAGGGGAGATGTTCTCCAGTGGCAGAGGGCAGTGAGGGGTCTGTGACCCTGCTGTGCCCTCAGGAGGTGGGTGTTTGTGGGTTACTGTCCCTCTCTGAGGTCATTTTTGAACCTTGCATCACTTCAGTGCTGTTTGTCACAGGCACCGAGCTCTCCTGGAACGTCCCTGCAGCTCTCAGGTGCACAGCTGGGGACAGACACTGCTCCCAGCTCAGGCCCGTGGTGGGTCTGGAGCTGCTGGTGCCTGTGCTGGTGTCTGCCAGGGCCCTCCACTGCCGCTGCCGGCAGCACCAGGTGCTGCTGGGGACACGAAATAGGGCCCTGATTTACACATCCAAGTGTGGCATTAAGGGCTTGACTACGGCTATCTCAGAGCTGAAACACACTCTGCAGCAAGCAGGCTTCTTTCTAAAAAAAGCCCTCTGATCTGTAAAATTATCAGCATTGAGGCAGCAGAAGCAAAGCAGATTTTCCTTTATTTTCTTCTGCCTTAAAGGAGGAATACTCCCTTGCCCTTCAGAATGATTACAGCCCATTTACCAACAATTCTTTTTTTTTTATTTGAATTTCAGACCTGCATTTTGGAACAGTCACAAGGAAGAAGTGTTTCTTTTCAGAGCCTGGAGCAGCCAGCACAAGGGTAAAGTTTATTTAACAAAAAGAATAGTTCCAGCTGAATACATATTGTGAAATTACAGTATTATTTAAAGCAAAATACAAATGGTTGCGGACCAGGGTCAGGGAAAAAAGATGACATCTGCTGCAAAGTGCATCCAACAACTGTGTTCAAATTTTAGAGGTTTTTTTATAGGATGCTTTTTCTTTTCTTTGTGTAATTATGCAAAATAATAGAAGTAAAAAAAATGTACTAGATGCTGAAAGCAAAGTCCAGGGTTGCTCAGGGATTGCAAGTAGAGGCATTATTATAAGTGGTGTCTCAAATGCTGATTTCAGAGTTATGGGCTCTGTCTTTCCAGGATGGAGGTCTGTGTCCTTCCTGTCCACACATGTCCCCCCTAAGGGATGTCCTCCCTGCATGGCTGGCCAGGGCAGGACCCTGAGGGACCCCACAAGGGCTGGCCTTGGCTGCACACTCCTTGCTTAACAGCCATTGCCCTGATGCCACAGAAGCCACCTCTATCCTTTTTGTTCCAGACTGCAGCAGTCAAAATCCATACTCTTTGTGAGAAGGAGTTGTTACCCACTTTTGATAATGGTACTTTTAGTTGGCTCTTGCCATTCTTGCTACACAGTCTGGCTGCTGTGTTTCCTCCCAGGCACTGCTGGGTGTCCTTCTGCCCCTGTTTCCATAACACTGGGAGGTGAGCTGGGAACAAACCCAGGAATATCCTGGTGGTCCTGCCAGCATCAGCCCTGTGTGTTTGCCTGTGTGAGCTGTGGGAGACATGAAGGAGTCAGGAGAGCTCATGTCATTACAGAAGGGGCTCCTGTGCCAAGGAGATCATCTTAATGAAGCCCTCCCTGTCCCCTGAGGACTGACTTTCAGGGATTTTGACTGTGGGGCATGCTTTGTGTCTTTGTCTTGACACTACTGAATCTTACTGAGCCCTTCCATAACCCTGGCATTTAAACACAGATGTTGTGTGTTTTGTGTTGTGTGTTACCCTCTTCTCATGAACTGAAACAAAAAAGAAGGTAGAAATAATAATTTCCCTCATGCATGTGAAAATACCAGACTCCACAGCTGAGACATTTTTGGTGCTCACACATATAAACAGAGTCAGTTCTGGGGGTGGAAAACGGGGATGTTCCAGTTGCTAGTGTAGATACATTCCCTGCAACTCAGATTCTGCTCTCGATGGGAAGCACCAGGACATTCCCCATCTTTAGCCAGAGGTGATGACTGAACAAAGCCGCTGGAGCCCTCCTTGTCCCTGAGTGTCGGAGGAGGCGTTTCCGGAGCCCGGCGCCTCTCCAGCTGCGGCACAACAGCTCCGCTCCCGGGTCCTGCTGCTGCGCTTTAAAACCAGCTGAGCCTCCCACATGGCAGCGTGATTTACTCAACCACTAAGATATTGGGTCAGCCTTGTAAATCATTTTAATTATTTCACTAAACAGGTTGTGGAAATAGATCAATAGAAAATATGGCATTTAGGCTTACAGTGCTGTGCATTCATTATGGGAAAGGAATTATATTAACTGATTTAGGAGCTAATAATAACTGAAAATAACAATTTAATGGAAGCCTTCCAATCCTGCACTTTCAAAGCAGGATACAGCTGTATGCAGTCTACTCATTTTAATCTCAGTCAAGTGTACAGAGCAATCTTTTGACTCTCAGAGAAATGTCAGTCAAGTACAAGTACTTGCAGACTTTCAGCATCCTATAAATTACATTATAATAAAACCAAAACAAAGAAACTGTCAACAACCATTTTTACATACTGGCAGGGTCACACGAACTCGACACATGAAAAATAAGAAAATATATTGCAATCTAACAAAGTGAAAGAGTTGCACAGCAGGGGCTATTTTCCTCTTGCAGTTTGTATTTCTGTGAGACCATAGTTTGTGCTGCAGAGCTCGAAGGACACTTCTCTCTCTACGATATTGGGGTTTTATCTCTAACATCTTAATAGTAAATATATGCTATATTTCTGTGAGTATACACTATATATGTGATTTATATATGCAAGGAGACAGGGAGGAAAACAAACCAGAAGAACCTAATCTCACCTGTGCAGCAAAAGCCGGGTCTCAGCATTCAGTAGCTGGGGTCAGCATTGCTCTGTTACAATTATTTCACTGTAGCTGAACTTAATTTGGTGTGCTGTGTCCTGGTTTTCTTAATGCATGCATGACAGTCACCTGTGCTGTTAAAATATTTCCTCCTGAAATAAGCTGTACATTGTGATTCTTTAATGCCTTATTGGCCATCGAGCCACTGCTGAAGCCAGCAGCAGGACTGTGGGCAGGATTGGAGCCGCAATCAGATAGTGCCCCTGTGTCAGGCTGGTTCGGGAGCCTGCAGCCTCCTGATAGGCACTTGTCACACCGGCTATCTTCACTCTGCTTTGCAGGCACAGTTAAGCTTTTCTTTAAGCCCTCAGGCTAGATAGCTTTGGAATTATGCACTTCATCACACCTCAATTAGCTAGGGATGCATGACAAAACCCGTTATCAGTTCGTTTAGGTGGGAAAACGCCTTATTTTGCTTCTTGGTTCAGCACGTGAGGAAAAAAAACACACCTCCTTTTTCTCCACTGAGAAAAGCTTGTTTTAGGGCAGACTGAAACTTCGAGCTGTGTCAAATCATGCTGTTCCTGCTTATTTACCTGTGTCCTTGAGCTCCAGCCGGCCGTTTTGGGAATGCTAAGTGTTGCGAAAATAGGAATCAGTGGTTTCAGCGTGACCGCAGAACTTGCTGAGCGCATTGCCCGTGCAGCAGGTGTGTCTCGTGGTGCCGAGCCCCCGGAGCAGGTGAGATTTTTTCCCCGGGTGAATGGTCCCCAAGGCTCCCCACACCGCCTCGCCCCCTCACCACTCCCGGCTGTAAACAACAAAAGTGGACGGATGCTTTTCCCAAGCCCAGTAAATGCCAGCAGCGACAGATGAGCACTGCCTGAAGGGAAACGTGCTGGGTGAACACATGGCATTTTCACGGCCCTGAACGTGAGCAGGGCTCTCTCCGGTGCTGCTGTGCTCCAAAAAAAGCTGCAGTGGCAAGGTTTGAATTACCCGGGGTAATGAGCCTAAACTGGGTTGACTTTTCCATACACATTCACAAGCAAGTTGACAAACACTTTCTGCACCCAGCAAAGCTTCTCGCACTTGATTTTGAGATGGTTTTCTTTAGTGAAATGCTTTACTCTAGCATAAGTAGTGTAAGACCTCTCTGGTCATTAAATAATTAACTCAGGTTCATAAAGGGAGTTTATGTTCTTAAAAAATATTGCAAAAAGTTCAACTACTCGCATTTGACACTGTGGCAAGCTGGATTTAGTTCCTGTTATGCAGAGTTGTTATTAAGTCATGTTACAGCTCCCATTCTGCCAGGAGCCTGGGATGGTCGCTGACTGCTTCGTGCTGGGGCTGGAGCTCCCGGCCCTGAGGGCAGAGCCCACTTCTGGCTCTCCCTGCTGCTGGGGAACTGCAAGGTGGCCACACCCTCAGATTCCTCCGGGACTGAAGCACTAATAGGTACTCAGTTTCCGTCTTCCTGTCTTGTCAAACCCTGCTTGCTTCTCTGGAGACCGAAATGCCAGGGTTATTAATTATTAAAGGATGTCATAAGGAGTCTGGCTGTGTGGTTCTTGGCTAGCTTGGGTGCAAAGTCATTATCAGCGACTTAACCATAAATGGAGGTTCGTTCTTACCAGGATTGCAATTAGCATCTTGCTGTGCATTTAACTAACTTGAGACTTTCATACCACTATAATATAAAAGTTGAAATTATATCCAGGCACTCTGTAAATGTATTATACTATTATCATTATTTGTAGCACTGAATGATTGTACTTTTACTGTCTTGCACTGAATTAGCATAAATGAATAACAAACACGAGTGTTTTTTCTAAAGACCATAAAGTAACTGATGTTTCCTTAATCAAACTGTAAATTTTCACTGTCTCATTTGATTTTGTTGCCTTTAGCTTCTCTTGTGCACTTCCTCAAGTGCTGCATTCCCCTCAGGGTACCAGGTATCACGGACAGACGTGGTTCAGCCTAGATCATCACTCAGTACAGTTATTCCTTGGCCTGACTTGGGTTTAGATGTGCACAGTGTGTCTTTGTCTGAAGGTTTATCAGCATTCCCAAGCAAGTGCAGCTCCAGAGCTCTCACACTGCTTGGCTCAGTCAGAGTGAGACACACTGGGTAGGCACTGCTGCCTTCCCAGGGCACTGTAAATTCAGTATAGCACTGGGGGGTGTTTCAGCAGCATCCCAATTCCTGCCACTGACATAGGATGACTTTATCGAGGGGAAACGGTCTTTTAAATCTTGAGGAACTTGAGGGTCCCCTCAGGAAGTGAAGGGGGGACTTTTCCTTGTGCTCCCACTGTCCCTGCCTGCTCAGGGCAGCAGGAGCAGCAGCGGCTGTCCTGCCAGACCAGAGAGTGTGAGGCTGAGACACTGGGCAGGAGCTTTCCTGAGCTGCACTGGCCATGGCTCTGGCAGCCTGGTAATCCTGCCATCCTGCTTTCAGTGCTTTGCAGGGGATCTCAGAAAAGAAAGACGAATTAGGAGTCCTCACCACCATGCTGGTGATGCTCCATAGGCTCCAGAACCAGCTCTCTGATTCTCAGAGCACAGACTAACAGCTCAGGGCTGCCTGATGCCAGGAGAGAGCACGTTAATTCCCAAGGGGGAATTTAGTTCTCAGATCCTTGGCTAAGATGTGGCCAAGCTGCTCCTCTCACAGCCACCACCACCACATTGCTCTCCTGAGGGAAGGATGAGGCAAAGCCAAGAGGGTGTCAGAGTCCTGGCACTGACCTTCCTCACACCCAGCCTAAGAGCACAGACACTGTCCCTGTGGGGCTGGTGACACATCTGTAAAACTGCAAAGACAGTTGGTTAATGACATACTGACAGGTATCCATCATTTGGATCAACTCTGACAACTCTGGAAGCACTGAAATGCAACAGTCCAGAACAGTAAGTAAATAAATTACAGCATAGGCAGTGAAAAGAGGCTCTGCCATGGGAATTTGGAGCTAAATCTCATATTTTACATAGACTGTTAATACGGACAGACTCTGTAAAAAAAAAAAAAAAAAAAAAAAAAGAAATTAAAACCTATTATAAAAACACAACACTTGGAGATCAGAAATATGCTATTTTTTGCCAAACAGTTGACTTTGACTGCCAGCCTAAATATCAACACCTTCCTAGGTATTGTGTTGATTACCCTAAAACCCAAAATGAGTCACAGGGCTCAATGGATTGTCAGAGCAACTTCAAAGCCTGAAAAATATTTAGTAATGAAGAATTCCTATTTTAGTTCATAAAAAAAAAAAAAAAAAAATTCAATTACTTCAGATCTCCAAGCAAAATTACAAGAAAATCAAAAAATAAGAGCCCATTTCTGTGGTCATCTGGTTTTTCATCCTGTGTAATACTCCTAAAGACTTAACCTGTTGCTTCCTGTTTCAAGGACAATACTAACACAGAGATAAATGAAGGTTTTTGAAAGATCTGGTCATGGAATAGAAAAAAAGTAACACCCCCTCTCTCAGTTTCCTCAGAGTGAATCCCAAAAAGTTCCTGTTAGAAAAGTATCACCTTCAACAGAACTGTAAACATTTTTGAATTATTTATGAAGATCTTGGTAATTTAATTTGTATTACACTACAGATGATTTTCCATATGAGATTTAAGAAACAGTTCAATAATAACAGGAAAGGAAATCCATATGCAACAAACAGGGAAATCCATTAACTAACTCTACATCACAGTCCTCTTTGATTCAACTCCTAATGTAACTGTGTTTTACTTGGAATGTCCATAATTGCTATAATTAGAAGGCAGGCAGTCACCAGAGGAGAAATAGGAGATTTCAGTCCACTCATTGGCGTTAGCACAGATCCTTTAAAAAAGCCACCTTGTTCAGTGCTAAATTTTGGACTGTCATTGTTATGGATCTGAAGCACGTATTTTTCCCTGACTGGCTTCATTTATAATATTATCCATCCCTACTCAGCAGAGGGTGCTGGGTTTTATAAACATGGTCCAAACTCACAACAACTCCCTTTCCCACCCGTCCTCCCTGCTCCCCATCCCTGTCACACACAGCTGCTGCTGTGCTGGGGCAGGACAGGCTGATGCAGGGGCTCCTTATAGCCTGCCTTGCTTGGATTCTTCAAGCCTTCATCTTGTTTCCGTTGTTTCAAGACCTGTTAATTTTCTTGTGGAGTAATTGTAGCTGCTCCTGCATGAACAAAACCCCAACCTGGCCCCCGTGTGCCCACAGCAAAGCCCCCAGTTGCCCAGCAGCCCCCACTGCAGCACAGGATCTGCAGCACTGCAGAGAAACACCACAAAAACCCAGAAACGGCAGAAAAGAAAGGATCCCCCATCTTTACTCTGCTGTAAGTGGATGTTTTGCCGTTTAACCCCATTGGCTGCAGTAATTTGCACATGTTGGTGTTTTAGTGCTCTCCCAAGGCTTGCAGCACTGGTCTTCCCTGCCCTGGAGGCACAGAGCCCTGGGGTGACGCAGGTGGTGTCCCACAGGTGCAGAGCTCACGGGGGCTGCAGGGGCAGAGCTCCCTGGGCAGGGCTGCCAGAGCCCTTCCCCTGCCCAGTGACACCAGCCAGACACGCTTGCTGCACATTAATATTCTCACAGCAACCCCCCTCCAATCAGTCTTTGCTAAAAGCATTAATTAAGACTTTAACATTTCTGATCCCATCAATTTTCTGTTCTCTTCTTATTAAACAGATGTACTAGGGGAGTTTGAATAATAACTGCCCAAAGTTTGGGGATAATGAATAAATGAACTTTGCCAGCCTCTGGCTAAGCATGAAATTTGCTGTGGAGCAACAAATGCAACGGAGGCAGCTCATACATTAACCAACCTAGTTTTGACACACAAGTTTGGGAGCACATTATTTACTTACTTACCAATTCTAAGCAAGACTAGGCTCCAAAATGTTTTATGCAGGAAATGACAAATGACATGTTCAGACAGTCTTTTGCACTCCCCATCACAGTGTGAAGCTGCTCACTCACCCATCTTCTCTTCAGTGGGTCTGGCCCTCTTGCCATGCACAGCGAGGCTTTCAGCACTGCAGGCTCCATTCTCCTCGGGAACTTGGCCAGGAAGGGAACACTCCACAACCTGGGTAATTCTGTTTTTCACTCGCTAGGTCTTGGCACTTTGAAGGTCGCCTGTGTGCTACCAACCGACTTTTGTTCCATGTATTTTTACATGTGCGTGGCTCTAGCACCAGCTCTGTTGCTCTGCTGTAAATCCGTTGGTTTTTGTGGAAATCCATTAACTCGCAGCGGATTTATGGCAGTATAACTGTGAGCGAGCTGCAGCTGATGGCGCAGACTGGAAATATTACAAGGAAAAGTGCAAAGTTCTATTGATTTTCTCTCAGGAAAAATGTGTGTTTCCTTATGATTATATTACAGATGACTCAGCTCTGGCCCCCAGCAGCCATCCCTCATGTTTCCCTGCTTGCTGGCTGTGCGAGGAGCCCGAGCTGTCCCCGGTGCAGGGACCCGGGGCTGCCCTGCCCAGGCAGCACCCGCGGTGCCGGGGGGCTCTGTGCCCGGCTCCGTGCGGCACTGCAGGAGCCACACCACCCTCCCACGGCTCTGCAGCACAGCCACTTACCCCTAATCGATTCTGACAGCAGACACCACGAGGAATGCTGAGATTTATGAAAGAGCAAGATTTGCCACTAGCCTCTGTCCATTAAGGATACGGCAAAACCTCGCTTTGCCCTTTGTAAATACAATCAGCAGAAGTGAGGCAGTTGCCCTTTTCAGAAGAAAGAGCACTCTCAAAGGACAGATGTTTTAGCAAAAGTTCTCAACACACTCACAAGCAATGAGGCTCCAAATTCTTTACAATTTTTCTTCAAAAGGTTTCTCATTCCTTTAAGTGCCTTTTAAAGACTAAATACTGTATTGAAAGCTGCAGACTCCTCTTTAGCTACTTATTTCCCCTGCACTACAGGAATATGGGGTCAATTATAGACTGTGTATTTTGAAAACAAAAAAACCTCAAACAAAAAAACCCAAACAAACAAACAAAAAACACCCCACAAACAAAAAAAAAAAAAAACACCAAAAAACCTGGCCTGAATGTGGAAACCATGGACCATGGCCCCAAAATCTGAAGAACTAATTCTGCACATTTTTAAAGGCAAACATATAGTGAAGGTGAAGGTAAAGCAAGGCAATCTCACTTGTTGGAGTTATCCTGCATGCTGGGAATGAGTTCTCTCTCCCTCTGTACAGGTCTTCACTGGAAAGCAAAGATGCCTGTTGCTCATGCCAGAAGAGATTTTTCATCAAATCCTCAGGTTATTGTTTAGTATTTCTAAGGTTTTATGGTGAATTGGAATGTAAGAATTGTTATTCCTACTGTGGCGCACTTAATTCTGATCTCAGAAAGGATAAAGAGGTTATTTTTAGTTGCAGATTTAATATTTTTTCACCTTTAATGTGATTAAAGTCTGAAAAAGACCTTAGTAATTCTACTCCTGTCATTGCACACAAAACTTGCTGCCACATCCCTTTGCAGGTAACAGGCTACAAAAGGAAGGGACGTACAAACTCAAGATGATTGATGTATTTCCTCCAAACCACACAGTCTGTAATTCAAGAGACAATGTACTCTAAATGATGGAACAAACGTATCAGAGCAAAGCAGATACCTGTTTACTTGGAGACCAGCTGGAGGGCTGAAGTTAAAATAGAAGCATAACTGTTCTTAGATAAAATTGCTTCACTGCTTCAAGCCTCAGCTATTTATTTAGATCAATTTAGGCAGATTTTCTTCTTCCTCTTGTGGAAAAAAATTAGTTCTCTCTCTCCCTTAGAAAGAAGTTGAGGTCCTGAGAAAGCAGCAGCAGCAATGAAGAGCTGGCCAAAGGACCCCCAGTCCAAACACAAGCAGGTTTCACTTGTGTGACCAGCCCTTGGTGGAAGGGTTAGAACTCTCCTGACATTGCAGACTCCACACACACCTCTGCTGGAGTAACTGTCCTTGAGCAAATTCACAGACAGAAATGCTGGTATTTGCTTCGACATGGTCCAACATGCAAATCTTTTTTCCACCTATCTTTTCCTTCCAGGTCTAGAAGCCCTCCTGTGTGCACGTGGAAGCCAAGGACTGTGTTCTTCAGTGTCTCATGCTCTGATGCACTTCCAGGCTCACAATGACCACCTCCTCCAAATTCTTCCAAAGAGCAGGCCAGCTTTTTGTGGGAGGATTTTGGATTGTTCCCCAATCCACGGGATCCTACAGCTGGCAGTAATGGGAGGAACATTACTGTGAAGGTTTTATCCCCTTTGGTTTTATCCCATGGTGAGTTTGCCCCAGTGCAAGAAGCTTTCACTACCACAGTGAAGGACACATATCAAACACTGATCTGCTCAGTGTAGCCCTGATTTGTGCCTGAGATATTTTGGTTGTCTGAAACCCTTTTCTGAAACTCTTTTCTGTAAACAAGAGACATGTTTTTCTAACTATAACCTTTGTTTACATTCTTTCCCTAGGAGGGACTTCTTGATATCCCTCTGGTCTGACCAATATGATTGAAGAAGTTTGTCTTTGTTTCACCAATCAAATTGTTCTGTGTAGAATAATATAAAAAGGAAGATATTCCCAGTAACAAACACGGTCATTTTCAGCCTTCTGAAGTCGGAGTCTGTGTTGTTGAGGTGTTCAACAGCGTCAGCTGGGTCTCAAACCCAGCGAGTGCAAGTGCCACAAATCCCTGGCTGCCACTGGCAGCCCTAGAAAAAGGCAATCCTGAGCATCTGGGGAAATGACAATCCCTTCCTGCCCTCCTTCTGGAACAGGACTCAGGTACGAGGTGAGGCAGTGGCATGTCCTGCGTTTGCTCTGCAGCTCCTGCAGGCACAGTCCTGCTGCCACGGGAGCTGCTGCTCTGCCTTTCCCACAAGGAAGCTCCTTTCTAAAATGCCACACAAATGACAGGGTAAGAGTCATAGTCAGGCATAGGAAATTTCAAGGTACTTCACTAAATTCAGCTAACGAAGGTCATGTTTCTTTACAGAGTCATCTAATTGGCTCACAGAAAAATAACTACTCTAATTACTGTAAAAAAGCTTCTTCAGAGAAAGCTCACCTGGATAGCAAAAGTGACATTGTGCATTTTAAAAAATCTGAATATATTTTAAACAAATCCTGGAACTAGGGAACACAACATTGCAGGATGATTTGTTTTGATTTTCCACTAGCTTGATTCACCATTTTACAGAGAGGCCTGGGGCAAAACAAAGCAATTTACATTGAATGCCACACACTGTCCCACTGTCCATCTACCAGACCTTGCCCTGACTGCACAGAGATAACTGGTGGCACCGAGGCAAAGGCAGCTGCAGCCTGGGACTGGCTGCCTGCACATTCTGCTGTGGACTAGGGTGTCTGAAAAAATAAGTGATTTTAATTTTATTTTGTTTGTGCTGCGTTGTTCCTCAAGTCTCTGTGCTGTGACAAGGCAGGGAGGGCATGCAGCCATCAAGCCTCCTCAGGGACATTTAGGACACAGGCAAAGGCACACACATCTGTAAAAACTTTATTTCAAAATCTTTTTATTCAACTGTTATTCAGCAATATACAATACAGTTTATAAACAAATGTCTTACCTTGTCTCCAATCTTCATTTAAAAATAAATATTATTGACAGTGAATATTAATTATGGTAAGATGTACCTTTTTGATGTCTCCAAAAGAAATAATTTAATTAAAAAAGAAAAAGGAAATCCAAAAAAACCTAAACACAATAATCTACTAAAAATATTTCCTTTCTTAGGAAGGGTTTGACCCAACATCTTTACATATTGTCATAAAGATAACTGCTCAACAGTTCGTGCAAAATGAAGAGTCAGAGGAAAGGTTTAGAAAAGAAAAAATATTACATTAAAATAGAGGAATCATAAGTGCCATGCACAGAGCAGGGCTTTACACCATAGAGTCTGGAAACTAGATGCATTATTCTATGTGATTTACTCTTCTGTGGCATCCCCAAAAATATGTTTTTCCCCCTATGTAGAATTTATCATGCTTCTTTCAGTCTCTTTCTGTCCATCTTTAAAACGGTAGGGATTTCTTTGTCAGGGGCTTTGTTTGTTATTAAATAGGTTCCTTTCTGTTTGGCTGAGGAGAAGTGGAGGGAGCAGTCCGTCAGTGGTTTACTAATAAATGTACAAGCTTATGCAGTATTAACAGGGACATGTATAAGAGTGGGTCTGTAGCATAAATAGGTCCTGTACCTAGAAAAGAAAGAGACAAGGGAGAGAAGGAGGTTTGATTTTTTATCTTTTCCAATATAGAAGATTAAATGCAGAAGAGAAATATAGGAAGATTCATTTTTATCACTTCAGTGCCAGGGGTCAGAAGCTTAATTTTAATAGTAAAACAGCATCCTCAAGCTATCCAACTCAAATAGCTTTTCCCTCCCCCTCCCAAATCTGACTCCACTTAGGTCATTTCATTATGTGTTACTAATGGTATGCCTAAACTTGGCTTCTGCCAAGTTACCAGCAATTGAGATTTCTATAAATACACCATAATCTGGTATATAGTTTCTTGAGAAATGACAGGTATCAACCACCCATTACTTTAAAGGGAAATGACAAATGCTGCGTCTGTACTTCTTGATTAACAGGACATGAACCCATTTCATTTGGAATGGGAACAGCAAGACCTTGACATCTTCTTTACCTTTTATAGGAAAGAGCAGAATTTTAAATTGACAACGTGCTGAGGAGCTATAGAAAAACAGGGGTCGGGTGTGGAACACATCTGTTGCCATCAGCGTGTCCCAAGGAGAGCGATGAGCTAACTCCTGGGGCAGGACACACTGAGGCCACTGCCCACAGCAAGCAGTGGCAGCCACATCCATGCTGCAGCTGCCAAGGCCTCACATCCAGTCACACCAAGACACTCGCTCAGTTTGGTTTTATTTTCCAGCGAGTTGTGCTGAAAAGATCCAAAGAGGGATTTGCTGTGTGGGCCGTGGTGTGGCCCCTCTCACCGGCCTGGGAGGGCTGAGCTGTGGGGCTGAGCTTTCTCAGCCAGGCTCAGCCAAGAGAGCAGGACACGGGCAGGAGGCTCTGGCTGTGCCACCTCTGCAATGGCCACTGCTGTGCTGCCAGCAGAGGCAAAGGAAGGGCAGCCCTGTGCCCTGCAGAGCCCTGTACCCTGCAGAGCCCTGCTCCCTGCACCAGCCCTGTTCCTGCACCAGCCCTGTTCCTGCACCAGCCCTGTTCCCTGCACCAGCCCTGTTCCTGCACCAGCCCTGTTCCTGCACAGCCCTGTTCCCTGCACCAGCCCTGCTCCCTGCACCAGCCCTGTTCCTGCACCAGCCCTATTCCTGCACCAGCCATGCTCCCTGCACAGCCCTGTTCCTGCACAGCCCTGTTCCTGCACCAGCCCTGTTCCCTGCACCAGCCCTGCTCCCTGCACCAGCCCTGTTCCTGCACCAGCCCTATTCCTGCACCAGCCATGCTCCCTGCACAGCCCTGTTCCTGCACAGCCCTGTTCCTGCACCAGCCCTGTTCCCTGCACCAGCCCTGTTCCTGCACCAGCCCTGCTCCCTGCACAGCCCTGCTCCCTTAACCAGCCCTGCTCCCTGCACCAGCCCTGTTCCTGCACCAGCCCTGCTCCCTGCACCAGCCCTGTTCCTGCACCAGCCCTGTTCCTGCACCAGCCCTGTTCCTGCACCAGCCCTGTTCCTGCAGAGCCCTGCTCCCTGCACCAGCCCTGCTCCCTGCACAGCCCTGTTCCTGCACCAGCCCTGTTCCTGCACCAGCCCTATTCCCTGCACCAGCCCTGTTCCTGCACAGCCCTGTTCCTGCACAGCCCTGTTCCTGCACCAGCCCTGTTCCCTGCACCAGCCCTGCTCCCTGCACAGCCCTGTTCCTGCACAGCCCTGTTCCTGCACAGCCCTGCTCCCTGCACCAGCCCTGCTCCCTGCACCAGCCCTGCTCCCGGGCGCTCCCTGAGCCCAGCTCTGCCCAGCAGACAAGGCCAGGCTGGCCCACAGCAGCTGCTTGGCCCAAATACCCCCAGGGACACCTTCCTGAGCCGTGAGAGGAGCAGCGTGTGCAGCTGTCACCAGCACGGGACGGACATGAGGGATGTGGGACATCTCCAGGCAAAAGCAGGAGTCCGGTGGGAATTTGCCTTGTCAGAGGAACACCTGGGGAGAGGCCTCCTCTCTGCTGAACACCCCACCTACAGGAGTAATCAATGCCCAAAACACTGACTGCCACCCAGACTGTGAGAGACACTTTGCAAAGCATGAAAACTTTAAGTTTTCTGCGTTCAGTATCTCTGGAAAAGTAATCAGGGCACTTCTGTTTAGGAAACTTCACTTCAGGCACCGTAATGTGAATACTTTAGTTTTGGTCTCTAGGACATGTGAGTGGCTCCCAGCTGAGGCACGATCAAAGGAAATGCCTCAAACCGTGCCTGAGCAAAGCACTGCTCCTGGGCTCGCTGCTCCAGCTGCCTCGGAATCTATACACACCTCCCCAGCAATGCTGGAGTGCCATTACCCAGCATCAAAAACAGGACACAGCAATGTGGTGGGCAATTGAGGAGCTCAAGAAATGTCCCCACAGTGCTGTCTCACAGATGCCCAGACTGTGTGGTGATTATTTAGTTATTAAGGTTTTAATTAAATCCCTGCATGCACAAACACGTGCTACTGACTGCCTACATAGCAACAGCAAGGTATTAAGATGAATACAGGGTTTTTGTTATGAAAGCTGAAAAATCATTAACAAACACAATTAACTCCAGCAGCTAAAGGAGTTCGTTGCAACTCATTGCAAAAAGACACTGAAAGTGTGTGCAGGGAAATCATCTCTCTCCTGGGACATGGCACAGCTGCAAGAAGGGCAGCCCAGGACAGTCCCCACGTGCTGTCACTGTCCCCAGAGCCTGGGGATGGCAGGGGCAGCCCGGCAGCAGCCGACACTCCTGGCAGCTGCACACAGCTCAGTGGTGCCAAATTTGTGCCAGTTCCACACCTGCCCACCACTGCAGGGAAGAGCTGGCAGGGATGTTTATGATGATCAAACCTGAGGGTGCTGAGAACCCATTCTTTCCCTGCTAGGGCTGAACTTGTTCTTTCAATGAACAGGACTTGTGTTTGAGATGCTGCCAATTACTCAGACAGCAAGATGTGCTTTTATGAGGGGGAATTCCCCTGGAAACACTGAGAAACAACCTGGAGAAATGGGCTCTTGAAGCTCAAGTGCTCTTACAACCATGATACTAAAGGGCTGCCAAGGAACACCAGCTTAGGACTGTTTCTGCTTTGAAGGGAAAGCAATATTACTCACAACTCCTTGCAGCTCCTTTGTGTCTGCTTACCAAAATCATTCCTATGTTGGTTTTACCTTTATGTACTAGTTTTAGTTTAAATTTCAGTGCAGAACTGTGAATTCAACAGTCCAAATTTCGTCTTTTCCTTCTGTAGAAATTACTGTTGTTTTTAACCTATATTCTCCATCTTCTCTGATGGCAGAATCTGAGTTCAGACTCCGTTAACAGAATCTCAGCAGTTAAATGAGACATATTTTTCAAAAATTATTTGAAAGCAATTTTATTCTTACTGAACACCACATACAAACTTATTTTTTCATATTGATTCAGAGTTGTTCTGCTCTAAGACTTCAGGCAGTATTGGACACACAGAACTTCAGAATTCATCTCCCTCTAAATATAAGCAGACCAGAAAAATAATTTCCAGTATCTTCTCCCTGATTAGTTAACCTGAACCATTGATTATAAACAAACTGAACTTGGTGTCCTCAACTCTGCTGTTATTGCAGTAGTGGAAGTCTTGACTTTCAGTTAATAAATTGCAACATCTGTAGATGTAAACAAACAAATTGTGGGCTTGAGCATGAGGATCTGGACACATGACTGACCCAGGTGTGAGAACAGAGGTTCTTATCCAGACACCCGAAATCAGGAGTACACAGTTACTTGCAAACTACCGACACTTGCGAGAAAACCTTTCACTGATATCTTGAATATTCATTTGATGTTCTGTTATTGCAAGCTTATTTATCACTATACAGACTTACAGCTTTGCTTTTAAAATATTTATGTGCTCATGGCCAAAAGGGAAAGTCTACCACCACGCAGAACAAGAACAAATTGTTCTCTTTGTGTGTGGTGAATTGCTCTCTGGCATCACTCATCCTTCTTTGCGATTTATGACATAATAGTGTTTTACTGCAATTTTCTATTTAATAATTTTATTTGATGCCAGAATTAATCACATTTTGACTTAAAACAGTTCAATGGAAAACAAACATGAATTAACCAAGTGACTTGTGACACCCAGAAAAAATGGGATGATTCTTTTACAAGCTATATTTAACCAGTGGTCAAAACCCACAGTTTCCAGCAGTCACCTATTTTTCTTACTAGAAAGAATCTGAAAAGTCTTTTGATGTCTCTTTCTGAGATGGTGGTAAAATGCAGTGGCCCATATAATAAAAAGCTGAAAGACATCAGTAGCCTATTTTCCTTGAAAGATGAGATAACACCTAAAATCTGACTGCCTATTGATGATGGAGCTGGGGCCCTGGTTGCCAGTGTCACGAGACATTTCTCTGTACTGCCTTTTATGCAGTGACCTGTTAGCCTTGGCCTATTTCCTTCCAGAACAGTCCCCAATTAAAGCCCTCAAACCTGGCATTTCATTAAGAGGTGAGGGATCAAACTGGCCATATAGACTGATCTATTCTCTCAGTCCAGAAACTTTAGACTGCAATTGATACATGTTCTGGTATCCATGGAAAAAATGGAGTTTTACATGGGTTGCTGGTCAAGGATCATTACAAGCAATAAACTCCTAGATAAAATGGATTCTCGCTTGCTGGCATACATTTGGAGCACCTGCACTGAATTGAAGGGAATTTACCCAACTTCAGACCTAAGAGCTTCTTAGAAGTTTTAATTGAAATTACTAAAGTCACTATACACTTACTGAACCAAAGAGATAATAAGCTACACCCCATTACAACTATCCCACAGTTTGAGACAGGATCCTATAAACTGCCTACACCCTTCCACTCTTAAGTACTTCCAGCACAATCCACACATTGCACTTTTTCTTTTTTTAATCCTTTTTTTTGTACCCAATGCCTTAAAATTCCCACTCCTCCCCAAGAGCTAAGTCTCCTGGATGCTGTGCAGAACTGCAGGCAGGGCCTGTGCTGACTTCAGCAGACCCTCCCAGCTCACCCCTAGAGCCCTAGAGCACAGAACAGGAGGTGGTGTTGTTTAAAGAAGTATTGGCACAACAGAAAAAACCACTGAACTCTGGTGTCCCTTGCTGCTGGCTTTCGGCTGGCTGTGGATCATCCTGCCCAGGCACAACCAGAAACAGCTCCTCAGCTGCCTTTTCGTGTAGCTCATTTCAGCAGTGGTGACTTCCCACATATTTATGAGCAACTGCATGGGATCTGCTCGCCACTGAACCTGCCTAGAAGGCATAACGACAAAATTAGTTTTCTATCCACTACAGTTTTTATTTATGATTCACTGAGTTTGGGAACAGCTTTCCATAACTCATCTCAAGAAAACGCCTCACAGAAGTCAGCATATGTTTTTATTTCTACACAACGATGCAGGTAGAAGCTTGTGATTCTGCTTTGTTCCTTCATCCATGACATCAAGGTTTTTAAGGTCAGGAGTAAATCTTCTCTCACAGCCAGGTGAAACTATCAGCATTGCCCTCCACACCCTTCATGATAATGCTCACATTTCACTTTCCTTCCCCACACCAAAGCCTCAAACTCTCCAGGAAGCTGAAAGCAATTTTACTGGCCAGAAGACACTGACCTGAGTGTTGTAAAACTCTGTCATCATTTTAGGTCCTCTCAAATACTGTTTTTCTACCTTCTCTCTCAAGATACCCACTACAATATTCAGGCCAGTATTTAGAGGTGAATTGCCAGAACCCCATGTTACAAGAGTAACTGAAAGCCTCCCTGTTTTAATTTTGGAAACTCAATAGGTTTTAATATTTCAAATAAGATTCCATTTCCATGTGGAGTATTTAGCAGTCCCAAAATGAGTGTTTTACTTGCCCACAGCTGTATCTATTTACATGCTGGGCTAAACTCTCCTGAAAACAAGGAGGTGAGGCAGAATTTAAGGTCTGATAACTCTACAGAAGCTGCATAGAGGGCAGCACAGTGCAAGCTTCCTGCATAGGTAGAAAAATAATATGTATATTTGAGAAAAAGGCAATTCCTGGTAGCAGCCAGGTCCTTCATTTTGACTGTTCTTGATATGACAACTCAAAAGGTTGCCTAGGACAGAAGACTGGTGGTTTAGTGGTTTGGTGTTTTAGTATGGTAGCTGGAAGATTAGAAAACAAATAAATTGGATGGTGGTGAGAGAGGGGCATAGTCATGCAAGGAAATGATGCAGAAATAAAAGTTTGGTTCTGATAAGAAGCTAAGAGAAGAAATATATTCCTCCTGCAGTATTGATTTTCTGAAGCACTGCAATGCTCTGCTGGAAGTCAGTGTGTGAGTGCTTGTGGGACAGGACAGACACAGGCATTGGTAGAGGAGTTTCTTAAGGCACCTGTAACTATTGAGGTGGATTTTGATCTCCACAGAGCTCATTTTAACTGAGACTCATCAAGGCCAAATTTTCCTTCAAATGTTAGTGCTGACAATCCCTGCCAAACATGCTCATGGTACACAGACAAGCCAAGTGCTCTGTTATCCTCCAGAGAGGCTCTCCCCTCTCGTGGGTCAGAAGGACATCATTAGACATAAAGTACAGGATTACACTGGTCTGGCCCATTCCACAGCTGCTGCAGGTCTGCAAGGCACAACACTTTTGTATTAACCACAGCTATCACAAACAGAGGAGCTGTTGAACTAGTGGATCTGATGCATGTAGGGAAATGCATATCTGCTATGAGGCAAGAAATACTTCTTCCTTTATACAGAAATACTGCTGTTTGTTAGGTTCCCAGAGAAATATGTGGTTTCATTGCCAACAGACTGGCAAAAGACCATCTCCCACTAAAGTTACAAGAAACAGGGGTAACACGACATGGGAAATGTTTTCCCTCAATATCCCCATTTCCCCTCTGCGGTAGCCAGAAGTGTACAGCACAGTCAGCCCTCTTACCAAAGCCTCCCTCTGCTTCTTCAAACACAATGTGTGCCTGTGAACACCTCTGTGCTGAGGGCAGGCAGTGCCCACAGACAGCCCAGCAGAGCAGCAGCTGAGCTCAGGGAGTCAGGCCCTTGAGGGGCTGCTCTTGGGATCTCTTCTGCACTGGAGAGAGCCGAACAAACCACTCAACCACTCCAAATATCCACTTGGGAGAAATGAGAGAGTAACTTCAAGACAACACCAGGAGTAATTTATAGCAAGCTCCAAAAGAAACACTGCTCTAGATGGTGTCAATGGAGAATAGAAATGCATCTTGAATGCTTAAAATGAGTAATTCATTCTATATAGATTACACAGTTTAAATACTTTCTATGGGTTTGCATTTAAATAAGTCAGTAACTTTCCTCTTTTAAGACCTGCAGCTGGTGTCTACTTTGTATTACCCTCACATAAACAGATTTCTGCTTTGGTATCGGTGAAATGATCTTTCCTCACCAAACATCTTATTAAGACACTCAAACCATGCAACTATGAATTTGTTTTAATTTCCAGAATTTTCTGCAGCTCCATGATCCAAAATTAACTTAACGAAACCAAGAACCGTTAATTCATTCCTTGAAAGTTGAATAATGAGAGATACAGAATTCTTTGTAATGAAATTTGGTGGAAAATGAATTCTTAACTAAAAAACAGAGAAAAATAAGTAACTGCATTAGTGGTAGTTCAAGTGGTAAATAAGCAGTCAGCCGTACACTTCCTTCTTCTGTACTATTATGTGAGCAATTCCAGAGCATATCCATACACACAAGTAGCTAAAGCACAACTCCAACTGCCCAGATCACAAGGCAATGAAAAAATACTGGGAGCTGGTTTCAGCTACTGAGCTTTGAAGCAAGTTTGGGGTATATTTTCAGGTTTTTCATTATAAGTAGAAGGACAAAAAGTCATATTGCAGAAAAGCAGGCAAGCTAGATATGGTCACACAATTCCAAAGGCTGGAACTTTATGAAAAGTCTGACAAAAAGAGTCCCACTGGACTGAACCACAGGTTTCACATTCTGCAGCTGATACAAATTGTAAATATTTGCAACCTAGAAACAAAAATGATGACACTGTGGTTCTCACTTCACTGTTTTCAGAGTATTTTTGACTTGATCAGGATTAGGAGCAAGCTGTCAATGTAGTTGTAATTATCAGTCCAATCAGAATTACTAAACTTAAGCAGATGCAAATGCAGATTAAGGATTTTTTTGAAAAATAACCCTATCCCATCCGTACTTAAAGAACAGAGCTAAGTGCATTAGCACAATGCAAGATGACACACTAAAAATGGCTGTATTGAGAGCATGTGCCTGAAAAAATAGCAGAGCCTGTGAGTTCCATAAAGAAGGGATCACCTTTTTTCTGTAAACAAATAGCAGCATTTTGGGACTTACCCACAAGTACACAGACCCTCCAAATGTTTCCAATGACTGATATTTGCTAGATTTTAGTTAACTAAAAAATTTGCTATGCCCTTGATGTAAGGGAGGCCAAGCTTTGCAGGACAAGATAGGAAGGAGTCATTTGGACTCTGTGGACATAGGATATTCCTCAATAGCCTCTACATGGGAAATCTCCAGCTCCTCGGTGTGAGAGGGACTCAGATTAGACACCAATTTAAAAAATTATAAAGCAGTAAACTATTTCTCATTATGTCAGTTTGATGAATTTTACCCACAGAACCGGTGAGGTTGGAAAAGAGCCCTAAGGTCACCATGTCCAGCCATGAATTCAGCACCACCACACTACCACTGAGCCACGTCCTCAGGGGATCCATTCCCATGTCTCCTGAACACCTCCAGGAGCACTGCTACAAAACCACAGCTGTACAAAAGGATGTGCATGAGAGACCTCCCTGTGCCCTGCCTGCTTTGGAAGCCAGCAGCCTCTCTCTCCCTGCAGACACAGAGGGATGCCCTGCTCCCAGCCACAGGCAGGGTCACAGCAGGTATTGTGGGGGATGCTTGGGCTCCTTGGCTCTGTGGGCACAGCTCCCTCCTCCACGGCACAACCTCGTGCTGGCTCACACAGACCCCTCAGCTGAGCATGGCTGCTGCTCTGCCAAACTGCTCCTCTCTCCAGCTAATAAAATTGCCTCCCAGCTGATAACAGCCTAGCAATATAAAGTACTTGGTTGTTAGCTGCTGTTGTGACAAATAATACCATTCTGCTGACAACCCCATTTTTTCCAATACAAACCTACTTGAACTGTTTATTATTGACATATGGGACTGCTCTGCCATTATCTAATTTTAAAAAAACACATAGTAAACAGCAATAGTGAGCCTGACAGCATTCCTACTGCTTTAGCAAAGCGAAATCAAAATCCAAAGCAACCTCCTTTTATTGCCAGCACAGTCCTGTCAGGCTCTCTTAAGTAAAAAAGAAACACCTACACAGGACTAGGGTGAGATTCATTTCCTGGCAGAGGCTACTTTGTGCTTGCTTTCCAACTGCAGCCCACACTGCTAAAAGCCTTCTCAAAACCAGCACCAGTAAGGCTGTCTGGGCATTTCTTTGTGCCACCACTGCCAAGTTGTAAACTGTTAGGGACCTATATAAATCGACAACACAGTTCAAGCATTAGTTTATACATCAGTAAAGCTGCACCAGTATAGCAGAGGTGGGGAGTGCATAACAGTTACTGCCTCTCGTAAAAGATACAGAGTTAGCTGGTTCTGCAAACTGAGATAATAAGATACCATTTGCAAGGTATCTATTAAAACCATGTATAAAGAACTAGCATTATATGTATATTTCTGCCCCAAAATTTTGCTCATGCAAAACCACATGTGGGTGCAGTGAGCCTTTCTTCATATAAATTTCTAATTTTCACTCACTAATGAATCAATCTTGTATAGAAATCTACACCAGTGTTAGGTACAGCTCCCATATTCATTGAGAAGACCTGGAATACCCCTTTCATTGTGTTTAGTAATATTTTTAGAAGATTTTTTTCATCTGCAACCTAAAGATATCAAAGAAATTCCAATAATATTCAGATTTCTTCAAGGGCACTGAAAAGGCTGGAGTAGAATAGGTTAGTGCAGTTTTGTCTGTCCTCTGGGGAGCAAGCAAGAACTGCTGAAAGGAGGTTATTCAAATAAATTGCATTTCCACAGTACAAAAACACCCAGGCACAGCTTGTTTCTGCCCTAGATAATGAGGTGACACAGTACAGCAGTTAGTGCTTTTGTCCAGTTCAAGAATTAATCCATATTACACAGACACAAAAGAAGATATTTGACCTCACTTGTCCCCAAAGCAGTCTAATTTGCCTAGATATTAAAGTGCTAGTGATGTGTATTTAATGAGAATTCTTTTTGCATGTTTATTATCCAGTGACATTTAGGAGGTCAGCCTGATAATTCAGTTATGGCCTCTGCCTTGCTACTTTATTTAATGTAAAGGAAAATGTGATGTGACCCAGGTTGCATTTAACTACAAGTAACAACAGAATTGTGCTCATACATGGTCTCATAAAAAGCACAGGGGAAGTGGAGTAGACCCAGACATTACTGAGTGGGAAAGGCAGAGAGCCTGAGCTGAGCAGCCTCATAGACTTTCCTTTCTTGCTATTTCACCTAAAGTTCATCTATCAAACATAAACGAGCTCCACAGGCTGTGCCTCAAACTAGCAGAGAGTCTAAGCTCTGAGAAAGCCAGCAGAGCCCTGAACCCAAACCCTTACCCAAAGTTAGTCCAAACCCAACCACAGCCCCTCCAAACAGAGTCCCCCTAACCAGCCACAGCTCTGCACACTCAGTAAAACACTCTGCTCCTTCCTCTGCTGCCTCTAAGCTGCAAAGACTGTGCACTCCTGCTTCCTAGAGCACAACAGAGATCTGAGGGGCTCCACGTGGCCTCCTGCCTCAAGCAGGGCTGGCTGTGCATGCCCTGCTCCTCTGAGCACCACGGGCACACAGGCTGCAGGGCTGGGACCCGCTGCTTCGTCTTGGCCAAGGAGCAGAGCTTCTCCTGCCTCAGACATAAAAGGCTTTGAGGAGGGGAGGGGCAGGCATGGAGTGAAGAGTTATGTTCTTCCTTGCGGTGACCACTTCATCTGTGCATAACACATGAGCCTGTGGCCCTCCTAGAGCTTCCTGTTTCACACTCCCATCTTTGTTTATTTTATTTAAAGCTCTCACTTCTGAGCTTTGAGGCTAGAGATCAAACAAATAAAAGGGAATTTGGAAGCTGCAATGTCTGATCTACATTCTGCTCAGAAGTTAAACTAAAAATTGCCCCCAAGCCAATGCAAAGGCACTCATTTTGGAGACCATTTGGTAGGATATAATACAGTCAATTTCCCTCCCAGGAGGTCAGGATGAAGATCCTTGTTTATTACTTCACCATCAGATGACAAAGTTAGTCTCACGACTAAGGCACTGGACTTAAATTTAGAACATCTGAAATTAAGTTTTCATATTTAATTTCACAGCTGTCACACGAATCAACAAAGTCAGTTATTGTTCTTGTGTCATTTATCTGTCTCAAACACTTGGACTATTAACTTCCTGAGACCCCGTGTGTTTCACTCAGTGATGCTCCTGCATCCCCCCTACTCTACCCAGTAAAATCCAAACAGTAACAACTCTGCACGCTTTCACTTGCTCACCCCATTTTTTTCCCTACAGTGTAAGATTCCATTTGTGTACAAGCATTTAAACTAAAAGCTCAATATTATTTCATTTAGAACCACATGGACGACTGCTTCTCTGATAGTGTTAAAAATGGTCTTGCCAGCAGATCTTTGTCTCCTCACAGCCCAAATCCCATTTTCTAGGTTTCCACTTCAGTTCACCTTGCTGGCAGACAAGCAGTAACCTTTCTGACTCATGAGACCACAGCACCAAGTTTTTATATGGTTGTTTAAAAATCACAGATAAAATTCTGTTTAAGTAACTGGTATTTGTGTCATATTGGACAATTTTTCAGTTACACAGGATCTATTGCCTCATATACCATAATGCTGATCACAAACTTCAGCCAAATACCATTTCTGATGATGTCCAAAACAATGGATTTTCTATTTATACCCGGGTTGTAAGATGAGACTCTCTGCTCTTCAGATAATCTCAGTAACAGACACATTTATCCTCATAAATTCATGTTTCAGTTCACTTAGAAGATGTAAAGAATCCCACTTTTCCATGGTGCATGACTGGGACAGCAGTAGAAGTCAACAAGAGCCCTGCAGGCATATCCCAATGCAGCATGTGATCTACAATCATGCTTATTGGAATCCAAGTACTTGAGGTCCTCTCTTACTACACAGAAAGTATTGGGAAGATTTCTATTGCAAGGAAAATGGGATTAAAGGGCAACTCATGCAGGACACTGAAGCTGGTGCCATGCCATCAGCTCTTAGGCAGAGCTCTCCACTGTTTTAAATGAGGGTGCTTCTTAATCACTGACAGCAAATCCATTGCTCGACCACATTTCTGCTTTTATAGAGAAGAAATATCCCTGCGTACAATGAAAAGATTTAGAAATGCTAAATACTTTCAATGTATTAGACTATTCAATTATTACACCCAGATTTGGTGCAAGTACTTATCTGTGTGTGTTACAGAGCTCAAAAGAGGATACTGAAGCATACGTGTTACACTGCTCTGCAGATGTAACTCATACAGCAGCACAAGGTTAGGTCCTGCAGCCTTAATCACCACAGGAACAAAGATTTAGTTGGATTTGTTGGCCCTACTGTGTGGAAAACCGGTTACAACACTGCCTCAGGGGGGTGGACTTCAGACAGGGCTTCTAGTTCCCAGAAGTAAATAAAAGGGAAAAAAACCCATTTCCTATAAAGCAGCTACATTCTTTATGGAGAGCAGTGATTACTGTACCTAATGCAGCTCTAAAGAACACCACTTTAACATACAAATGGGAAACTCAGAAGGTCTAAGATGTCATTTTCTTTCAGGACATTTTGAAGAAGGTTTAGTGCTTACCCAACCTGAGTGGCAGCACTGGAGACCCCAGTGTTCCCTTTCCTCACAAAAGCAGGTGATACTCCTGCAAGCCCTCATCACACTGACTCCCATGTTAGTATTTTATCCAGGTCTGTATGCAACATTTATGTCTAGGGAAGACTTTTTGCCTGCACACCAAGCTGTCTCTCTGCTTCAAATCCCTGGCCCAGACTGTCTTTCTGAAATACCCAGGAGGTGTCCTGGGACAGCAGCAATCTGCTTCACAGAAGCAACCAAAGAGACATCTTGTGGTAACAAGCCTCAGTTCTGGTCCAGAAGGCACCCCAATTGTGAATTTTTGAGGGTCAAGTCCCTCAGCTGCTTATCTCCTAAGCCATGAAGTGATTGATGTTCTATTGATTCAAAATTACAGGCAGCTCCAAACTACCATAGGTACAGAAATTACAACAAACCAGGGAGAAGCCTGTTATTCAGGGAGGGCTTGATTCAAGCAGAGTAACAAGGTATTATTTCTACAAGAGGACCATACCAAAGCACACGATTCGTGACCTCCCTCTTCTGGGGACAAAAGCAGGTGCTGGTTCACAGCATACAAAGTCAGTACAGGAACAGGAACAGTCTGACTGGGCTCTCTCCAGCACTGGAGCTGCCACGGAGTGGCACTGTTCACAGAGAGCAGAGTGCCCAGCAGGGAGCTCACAGCACGTAGCCCTCAGCATCAGCCTCCACCTGGAGACCCCCACTAGATGTTTTTCTGTATTCTGCTACCCTTTTCACTGATTCAAACCATTCCATTACCTCCACTGCTGGCCACAACACTACCAGTTTATTTTCAGAATTTTATGCAGCCTAGAAATGATGCAGAAGTGCCATATCCCAAAGCACAGACATGTAAAAAATCGGGACAGACAGCAGTTTAGCTGATCTGGGCAGGAGGTCTTGCCCTGACAGGCATATGTGACACGCTGTCTTGGCGGCACACGCTCACATCCATCTGTTGACGTGGAACTGAGCCCACTGCACTTCCACTGTCCTGATTTTAGTTCATATGCACCACATAAGCTCTGGGTTCAGCAGGCAGGGTGCTCAGTGCTGCCAGTCCTAAACCCAACCTCTACTGACAGCATGGAAAACAGTACAAGAATTCTCATAGTCACAGAGTGGAGAAGAAACATGAAAACAACCCTTAGCCCTGGGGTCCCAGGGGGAAAGTAGATCTTTCCAAACAAAAAAATGATAGATCACGAGCATTACGGTGTCTGGTTTAACTTCTGGGGGTCAGCAGATTCACCAAAAGCAAAATGAACTTCTGCCTTGGTTTGGAAACCATAACCCAAGACAACTTCTTTAAATGCCCACAAGCACCTGCAGTTACATCTCAGGAATTGTCACCTTATCTTCCAGTAGACACCAATGAACAACCAGCTTAGGCTTGGGAATGATAAGGAGTAAAATCTAACTTTCACATGTATTTCTACAGAAGAAAGAAATCAAATTATTCAGAAAACAGGAAAAGGTAGTACCCAGATAAAACACAGCACCTATAAAGCACCAGCAGGTCACAGTGACCCATATGGGCATGATTTCCATTTCTGTCAGCCAAAACCTGCAACTGTTTGCCCAGAAAGCGTGAACAGGTATCAGGAAGAAGTGTGAACTTCCCAGTGTGAAGATTATGAATCTGCGTCAGAAGAGACTCAGCAGAGAGGGAAGCTCAGGGCCTTCCCTGCACAGTTGGTGGCATAAAATTGTTTCCCTTCTTCCACAGATAACTTGGCAGGGACATTTGTTCAGCATTAGCTAAGTCACAGCGGCTGAGAGGAGAGCTGAAGCCCAGCCAGAGCAGCACCACACTTCTGAAGCTTGAAACACTTTTGCAATGCAGATTTAGGACTATGTTCCTCATCCCAGACATTCCTGTCATTGGATAAATAAAGGTTTATAACTGCCTTCTCTGGCAAACCACAATATGGTAATGTGGCATTAATAACTTAATACAGTATTAACTGATAGACAATCAGTATTAGCATGATATTTACATTTGGAAAACATTATAGAGCACTGTATCTCCAATTTTTATCCTGCCATTAATTCAGATGTGGAGCTCATTACACGGCAATTGACATTTCCCTTCTGAATCTGCATCCTGCTCTGCACGGGCCTCACATCTGCCTGGGACAACCAGCCCTGTATGCCACCCGCTGATCTAAATTCTCTGCAAATCTAAATTCTCTGCAGGACATCCATGGTGTTCCGCTCACCTGAGGCTGCAGCTACTGTTTCAAACACTGCACCCAAAAAGCCTCAAGGGGCTTCCGAACGTGGGGCCTCCCACTGCACCCACCAAAGGGATGCAGGTCCCAGCCCTGTACTCGGACCCATCTCCCCAGCTCCGTGCCTGCGTTCCTTCCTGTCCAGGCTGGGGCATGGCACCAATCCCGGCCTTTGGGACAACCTAAGTACGCTTCACCAACAGCCTTGGGCGCGATGACTCAGTTTCAGCGCCGCAGCGAGACTGCCCCCACAGCAGAGGGTCACAGTGCCCGCCCCGCAGGGAGCGGCAGTGCCGGGGCTCCCCTCCCGCCCCCCGCCCTACCTGACCCGTGCTGCTGGCGGAGGATGGCGGCCTGCCCGGGCGGCGGCGAGGCCGAGGAGGCTGCGGCGGCGGCCGTGGAGGCGGTGGCGGCGGTGGCGGTGGCGCTGGCGGCGGTGCCCCCCGGGGCGGAGGCCGGCGGCGGGCGCTTGGCGGGGCCGGGCGGCGGCGTGGGGCGGGCGGCGGGGCCGTGGCGGCGCGGGGCCGCCCCGCTCTGGATGTGCGACACCGCCTCGGCCGCCTGCACGTCGGGCGGGGCGAAGCGGGACAGGACGCGCAGCAGCGCCTGAGCCTTGTGCTCCTGCGTCTCGTCGTCGCTGTAGTCCGACACGCGGCACTGGTAGACGCCCTCGTCCTGCCGCCGCACGCCCGACAGGCGCAGCCGGTGCGAGATGTCGTTGCCCTGGACGCGGACCGTCTGCAAGAGAGCGCACGGCCGGCACGGCCTCAGGGCGGGCAGCGACCTGGCCCCCGCCCTGCGGCCCCTGCCCCGCTGCCCACAGCGCGGAGCCGGGGCTGATTCCCCCAAGGCAGCGGGCACTGAGCCCGGCACCTCGCGGGGGCTATCAGAACCAGCCCCTGTCCCCACCGTCCCCACGCCACCTCCCGCCGGTCACCACCAGCGCTCTGCCACCACCCCCGCGGATGTTCTCTCGCCCGCACCGGCCGGTCCCAAGCTCGGGCAGCCCTCAGGAACGCCCCGGACCGCCCTTTTCCCCCCGGGGCAAGCGCAGCCCCCGGGGTCGCCCCCCGCCCACGGCAGCGAGCCAAGCCCGGCCGGGCGCTGTGGTGTCCCCGCTGTGGCTCCGAGCAGCTGCCCCGGGGCCCCAGCACCGCGGGCAGGGACAGTGGCACCCGGGCCCCGTCCAAGGAAAGGGCCCTGCTTCCTGCAGGACAGCCAGAGAAGGGGGGCGACTGGGGGTTGCACAAGGCTGGGGAAAAAAAGCAAAATTCTCTTCTGATTTGGCCCACAGTCCTTTTCCACCGTGGCTAAGGAAGGGCTAAGTAAGGCAAGCGTCACCTCCTCTGGATTTGCAAAGAATGAGACGTGACTGCAAAAGCAGCAACAGATGGTAACAACGTCTTGAGCCACGGCACACTGAGGAGGGGAAACGTGCCACACTCCCGCCGTGCTGCAGGAGCGCGGCTGCCAGTGAGACCAGCTGCATTCGTGTGTCAGGAAGCGAGGGGGGCATGCAGTAAACCCCACGTGCGTGGGAGGACGGGTGTGCACCCATCTCGAGCTGCACTTACGCTGATTTTGGTTGCATCCTTATTTGCTACCTAAAAGAACAGAAAAAAAAAAAAAAAGGGCAATTAGACTCAGCGCTGCCAGCACATCAACAGGATGCTCCTATTCCTACCCCAGCGGAAGGACAGGACATGGGTAGATGCAACTTTCTCCGCTTGCCACTCGCACAGCCTGTGTGGCTCTGGGCAGCTCCCCGGGTGACAAGGAAGGCAGAAAACCAGAGCTCAGCCCGGGGGCACTGTTTTGGTAAAGTTCCCATGCTGCCCCACAGAAGCGCTGCCTTCCCCAAGGGTGCGAGCAGCAGCCAAAGAAATGCTCGTTGCATGCTCTGCTGCTCACAGTCACTGACAAACACTGGGGAAGACGCTTCACCAGCAGCACAGCAGGGAAGGGCTTGGGCAAGCTGGATCCTGCACGGCTCAGGGCAGAGCTTCAGTCCTGAAACGCCCTGGGAGCAGGTATCACGCAGCAGGTTTCATATTTGGTTATGTTTTTGTCTCCAGCCAACCACTGTAAACCTAAGTGATGCCTCAGACCTCACTGATACGCCTCTCGGGGAGACGGTCATCATTCTCCAGGCTTGCTCTGTCATCATTTATTGTAAAAGCAGCTCGCAGTTTTTATATAAGGTTAAAGAAGACATTTAAATCCAAGCGATTTATTTCCCAGCCTGACAACTGACTTACACTTTCCCCAGCTAGGCGGCATCGCATTAGCTCAGTGTCTATATGCTTTGCATCTCTATTTGAGCTCTGCAGGAAAACAAGCGTGCCACAGAGACGGGAGCTGGCACAGGCACAGAGGCTGCCGCGGGCCACCCTGCTGGCACAGAGGACGGGGGCTGGAGAGGATGACATGTCCTGCACAGTGAGGCAACACAGCCTCAAAGTCCTGCTTTACCCCAGTCCTTGTGCAGCCCCGTTTGGCACCTGCAAGTTGTCTCTGCTCTGCTGAGGGGGTCTGTAGAATGAACTGGCTTATGCTGGGGAAATGCAGCTGAAAAATTTAGACTGAAGCCTACCCTCACACCAAGCGGCTTCCTAGGGGGAGGGGAAAAGGCACGCAAGATTTAACTCTGCTTCATGCATTTTAATTGCTACGTCTGACTGAAAACATCTTGCTGAGCTTCAGGTACGGACACAAGTGTGGAGGTGCACTAGTGACTGTGTGTCTGTAGATGCAGACTGATAGATACCACATGAATGTACCAACAGAGAGGTGTACCCCTCGTGCCTTTCTCTGCACTGTCAGTGAGCAGAGGCTCTCCCACCTTTTACAGTGATTCCTAGCTCAGTCCACAGAAGCACTGGTTTATGCTTGTCCACACCTCATACTACAGCTTTCCCTGGGACCTCATTGCTGATTTTGCAGTGGAACATTTTATCATTTTCTGTTTACAGTCCTTAAAGCATTGATGTTTTTTCCTGACACAAAGTCCCTCATGGTGCATGCCCTGTACTCCTGCGTTTCCTCAGAGGGCCTGGGCACACTGATGCTTCCTACTGCTGGCTGGCACTGGGCAGAGGAAGCGCTCTGGGAATGCTGAGATTATTCTGATCACTGCCTAAGCACGTTGCATTTGATGAAGAGATATATCTCCATTGCAATGTATTACCTTGCTCCTGCTGCCGGGGACACTGATGGCTAATTCGTGTGCAAGTTCTCTGGCTGGTTCTTTAAGGTACCACCACTGGATTTCCAAGGAGTAAGAGGTGGATCCGCTGGCTCGGAAAGCACAAGGCATCTCAATATCATCTCCCTCCCTAACAGTCACATCTTTGGGAACTTCAGTAAAGGTAGCTGGGAGGGGAAGATAGAGTTACAAGGGCTAGTTAACGAGAGAGATTAAAAGACAAGATCAGTGCTTTTCAGTCTAACGTGAGCTGCTTCAGCTCAAGAGCTAAGCGCTGACCGCGGCACAGGTTTCCTGGAGCCCAGGGAGCACACACAGGGTAAGCAGAGCATCCCGGACTGCGCACCCGGGACAGGTCCGAGCCGGCCCCCGTCACCCTGCCGCCGCGACTTCAGTGGAAAGTTTGAAGAGGACTTTAAAACCTGCCGGTCCTTCTAAGAAAGCCCTCGGCTTGATACAGAGCCACCGGTGTCCCACTGTCCCCTCCCGCCGAGCGGCGGGGGACTGTCCCGGGCTGCGCGCCCGCCGCGCCCCGCTCCGTTCCGCTGCGCGCTGCCGGCAGCTGCGGCCCAACAGTGCCACCTTGTTCTGCCAGAGCCCGCCCGGGCAGCTCCCTGCCCCCAGCCCCGCGCTGGGAACGCGCCGGGGAGGCCGGGCCCGGGAGCAGCGGGGCGGCTGCGGCTCGGCTGCGGACGGGCGGCCCCGCAGCCCCGACGGCCCCGCAGCCCCCGCCAGCGAGCTGTGCCCGGAGCGGCGCATCGCCGCGGGGAGAGGCCGAACTTTGCTACTCACCGGTGACAATGAACAGCAGAGGAGCGTTGAACATCAGGTAACAAAGGGTGCAGAACAGCCCCCGACTTTCCATCGCATCTATGTGGGCTGCGGGCGGGGACCTGGCTGGGGGCGCAGCCGGGCACGCCTCAATCCATCGCACACAGCGGGCCGGGGCAGGGCTCCTTCGCAAAAAGCCAAAGCCTCCCGGCTAACGTCGGTTTGCGGAGAAGCAAATATAAAATCCACAGCCGGCTGCTCAAACTCGCTCGAGGGTGGAAGCGGCGTTTCTGGGAATGCAGCAATAAATTCGCGTCCCGCTCCTTCGCTCCGCCGCGGGCGGGATTCACCTGCCCTGCGCTGCCTGCGGGCTCCCGCAGCCCGAGAGCGAGGAGGCGACGCCGGGCGCCTCTCCGAGCCCCATCCCACGGAGCGCTCCGCGCCCGGAGCTCGCCGCGAGGTCCAGCGAGGCGGCGGCGGCGGTGATGGGGACGAGCCTCCCCTTCCCTCCCCTCCCCTCCCGCGCCCGGGCAGCGCCCGCCGTGCGCCCGTCGCGGGCTCTGCCCCTGCGCGGCGGAGGCGGCGGCGGCAGCCCGAGCCCGCCTCTCCCCGCCCGGCCGACGGAGCCGCTGGAGCCGATGGATGCGCGGCCCCGGCCGCTGCTGCCCCGCGGGCCCGGCCCCCGCCCGCGCCCCGCACCGCCCCCCGCGCCAGGCCCCGCCCGGCGCCGCCCCGGGGACCTGCGGAGCCGCTGGGGCTCGCTCGCTGCCCGTCCCGCTCCGCTCCAGCCCCCGCCCGCCGCTGGCAGTACCTGGGCAGCACCTGAGCGCGCAGCAATAATCCCGCTGCTGTTTGCGGCATCCCCATCCACGCCCGGGATGGGCTCCTCCTGGGCTGCGTGCCCGCGGCGGATTGCTCCGTCAGGCTTCCGAACTCACCGCGCTTGTTACTTGTTAAAATACATTAAAGGGAAAAAAAAAAAATAAAAATCACAAACCAACAAACAAACAAACCACCACCACAAAAAAAAAAAAAAAAAAAAAAAAAAAAAAAAAAAGGCAAAAAACCCCCCCCCAAAAACCAAGAAAACAAACCCACTCCTATTGATTTACGAAACAGTATCATAGCAAGAAAACGTTTCCATGGATCAGCTGTTTCTCAGGCAAATGTCCCAATTAAAAAAGAGAAGCGTCAAAAGTCATCATCAAAGTCGTTACAGTGAGTATAAATCACAAGCAGAATTTGATTTTTGCAGTAAGTAGTGTGAGGGAGCTGTGTTTTAATAAATTTGAGGTGCATTTCTAAAATACTTGCCCTTTCCCCTGCTGGAAATTCCATTAAAAGTCACCATTTTGTTCAGCCACAATTTTATTTAGTCACTGTGATGGCCTGGGACAGGTGTTTTAAGATCTGCAGAAATTTTCCTTTGTGTTTTAATGGTTTTATCCTATAGCATAAAAAGATGCACGATGTGTTAGCTGGATACGCGAAGATTTCTACGGAACAAAATATTTCAGAACATTCACTTTTTGAGTAACTAAACCAGACCAGCTTTGATCTAATCTCTAGCTCCCCAGCTGCCTCCCTGTCCCATCAGAAAAATCTCTGGTGGAGGCGAGATCTCTGCTGGCTCCCTGCTAGAAAAATGCACCTCTGCAAGGTTTCCATCAGGAAGCTCCAGTAAAATTCACACAGTCCTGAAGAACACCCAAACTGCATCAAATCAATATTTCTTGCTGCATTTTTTTTTTCTTCAGAGCATTTTCAGCCATTCCTGCTGATCTTACCATGACTTAAATCCTGTGGCAGTCCTCTGGCAGGTCTATGACAATTTGCCTGAAGAGCAACTTGCCTTTCTCCAGACTGGGTACTGGGAGCCAAAATCCTGCCCCGGGCAGGGCCCAGTTCCCCAGGCAGGTGCAGTTAGCCCCTGCCAGTCATAGAAACTTATTGTAATAACAGGCCAATACCATTTAAATCAAAAGTCTAATAATTACTGACACTTTGCTTTTTCAGCTCAGGGTGCTTCATCCAGCATGATTTCTTTTTTCACACGTGGCCTCAGGCCACCTATCACTGCAGGTGGTTTTGCTGTCACTTTGCCAGAGTCCCCACGCAGTGCTCCACCTACCAGGACATGGAGAAGGCAGGGAAAGGCCATCAGGACAGACACACCTGAGGAAGTAAATCCAGCAGCCACTCTGCTCAGCAGCTCGAGTCTTCCAGTCAAATCCCAGGAATGGGTTAAGCTGGTCTTCTGCTAAAGAGGCAATTCCACAACTCTGTGCCCTCTTCACAAGGATTGATTAGAAAGCTCCTACTGGGTAAATAGAATCAAAACAAGTTATTTTTATGTCAAATCACTAGTGACAAACCGTGTTTTAAACACTTTTACTCAAGTTTTTATTAAAATTGATGTTTAAAAATTTCTTCTGAGATTGCAACATTGTGAAAATTTACAACGGCTGGGAAAGTGAAAATGCCCAGTTTATGGTAAGTGAGTTTTGTTTCTTAGAGATAAAAAATATGTAATAAAAATGAAAAGGAAAAGCAAATGTGCTTAAACTTAGTTCTATTTTAATAAATTCAAGGTTGTTATTGTAGTAGTAGTGTTGGTTAAAACAATTCTATCTTGAATGGTTCTCTCAATATATAACACTAAACCTTCAGTTCTGCTGTATTTACTGCCCTCCAAGTTTGATTTTATGTGTAGCAGCTGACACTGAAGTGCTGATATCTTTGTGTTCAATTAAAGTAAGGAATAAGAAACACAAGAGCATGTTTTTCACAGTCTTAAGTTAGTGTAATTCAAGACTCTTTTTATGTTCTTCTGTTCTACTAAAACTCTAATGAGGGACTATGGTGCTCTTCACTCACTAGCAAGTACTCTGTGCAAATCATCTTGCTCTTAGGATCATAACAACATTTGAAGTCATTTATTGATCCAATCCTGCAAGCAAAGGGGACTTCTACAGCAAAAGCTCTCACCTGCTTGCCCTCTTACCCCAAACAGGTGATGAATGGCAGGAATGTCATAGGGAGAAGCACACTTTGCACTTGCTGATTCTGCAGCATCATCCAGCAGTTCTCAGAAATCAAGGAAACTGTTCAGGTGCTTAAAGTAAAGGCCATGTTTAGTTGATAAGCTTATATTTTTGCTGCAGCTGTCTGTATGGCAGATAGGTAACAATACACTTGGGCAAACTGAAATTGGTTGTTTTTTGTGGAGAAGTCCTATGGCATTTCCATAGTATTCCACTTCCAAACCAGATTTTCCTAGGAAAACCCTCTAATGTAGGATAAACCAAAGCACAGGAGCATTTGTCCTGTAACAGGACTCTCCATCACTTTGTACAAGTGGCTTCATTCCCAGGCAATCCTCGAGGGGATGCTGGCAGGGAAAGCTCTGGAGCCCCTTTCCTGAGCAGCTTTCCAGGTAAGCTTTCCAGGAGGAGTCTGAAGGGACCACTGGATGAAACCAGCAGAATTCCTCCTGAAGGGACAGCCATCCCTGTCATCTCTGAGTCCCATTCTCATACCCCACTATTAACCCAACCCCCCTGGTATGAAATGCAGGAGCACCACTGAGCCCAGGAGGGGATGGATGTGAGTGCTGGATGGATGAGTGCCTGGTGCTTTAGGCAGGCAGGGATGGTGGTGACAGACCTCTTTGGATGTTGCTGGACTGTATTTTACAGGAACTCATGAAATCCCCTAAGTGGTTCCAGCACTGTGTAGCTGATTACATTTAAGAATGTCTGTAAATTCTCCCTGCAATAGTTTTAAAAGACTAGCAGCTCCTCTATTTGAGTGACCAACATGCTTCCTAATGGCTGCCTGAGGAGTCTTCACTCCTGTTTGGAGTTAATCCACTCAGAAATTAGGGCAGTGCAGATTACCTTTGGAAAGGAAAAAGCTGCAAAAACTTCCAAATTTACACACACAAAGCATGTGGGATGAGACATACTTTAAGCTGGTGTAAAAGCACTGTAACACACTAGATGTGACATGGTATTCCTACCATATTTAAGTAATATTCATCTCTCCCCTAAGTCCTCTGGCAGAAAAAAGTCCTGTTCACTCTATTCTTAGATTTTTCGTCAGGTTTGTTTTTTTTTTCCTTCTCATTTTTCTCATTAGACTGACATGTTTTGGTAGTCACAGGAGCCAATTTTGCTTCTAGTCACAGAAAGTAAATGCTTTTGCACGTGACCCCTGTGGACATGGGGGGCTGGAGCAGACAGTGCTGTCTCTCACAGCTCACACAAGGGGTTCCAGCACACTTTGGGGCTCGGGGTGCTTCCCTGGAACCTCAGTGTGCTGATGGCAGGCTGAGGGGCTTCTGCAAACTGCATTTTCTGTAGAAAATGGGTGAGGGGCAGAAAAGAATATTGGATGTAAAGAGACCCCAAAAAAGCAAAAGTAGAGATGCTAAAATGTTCCTATCTCTGCTTCCAGCACAGTGACCTTCACTGTGGAGCTTCTATCTCAGAGCAGCTCATAAAAACAGGCTGGCAACTGCCACTCTGGTTGCCTTTAAAATGTCACTGGTTTAACATCAAATCAAGGGGTATAATTGCCTTGTTTCTGCCTTCTCCCCACCCCCCGAATTCCAGTCCTGATCAGGCTGTGTTTTGGGCCTGATCAAATATGAACAACATGTTTGTGTTCCTGGAAGGAGTTTGTAAAAGGTCATAAAAAGTGCGAGTTCAAAGAGCTGGATTATTTTCAATATCACTATGAATTTCCTATTTCCCATCTCCAAGCAGGGGCTGCACTGCCTTGAGGTTATTCCAGGATCCAGGTGATAGTCAGAAATCTAACACAGTATCTGAGAAAGATTGGTGTCATATGAGGAAATTCAGGGTTAAAACTGGCAGACTGTGCTACCTCTTTGGTTTATTTATCCTTGCTCTGGACAAGTGACATTTGCACCACAAAGCTCCATTTAACTTTCCATGAAACTGATTAAGGTAGAAAGCATGTTTCTGCATTCTGGCCAGTTCTCACTTTATGCAGCAAATGCATTTTTAATTAGCTTTAGTTTCTACTTTTGGTTTCTTATCTGACATTCTTTGTTAAATGATCTAACAGGATGAGACACTCGTGCAGAAACATATGGAAAGACAAGACAACATCTTCATAATAATGCAACAAAATCTCATATTCTAGTATACCATACTTACAACAAAATCAAAGACAGTCAGAAAACCTGGTTATTCCACACTGTAAATTGTATCTGAATTTTTTACCATATAACCTGTTTTAATAAAAGACATGATGCTGGCTGCCTAAAAGACAGGAGTATGAGATGGCATGAGAAGAAAACATATAAAAATTGTCATCTGTCAGGTCCATCAGCACATGGGGCTGGCATTTGGCAGCTGAACCTGCAGCAGATGGGAGCTGCTGCTCCTCCACTGCTCAGTGCAACTCCTGCATACGAAAGGGATTGAGCAAATTTATTGGGAAGAGCTTGAATGAGGTGGATCACCCAGAGGCAGAGAGTGGAGTAAAAGCCAACTCAGCTCAGTCTTGGGAATTAGAAAAAATACTCTTCTTTGCAGAAGTAGGCTAAATACAGGGTAGCAGCCAAAATTCCACATTACCATGAGAAGCTCTGACTCCAAGATGTCCCAGCAGTGCCCAACAGAATAGAGGTGAATTTTTTTGACTCTGAAATGTCTCTACCTGCACACTGTGGTTACTTCCTGGGAGTGAAAGGTTTAACTTGCACCAAGATCTTTAGAAATTATATTAGATCACCATATCTAAGTCCAAGAGAGAACACCACTGAGTTTGGCAATCCCTTGTATTCCCACTGTGCTCACTGTGCCAGATATCCATAACAGCTTCCCCCTAGAAAACCAACATATATTTCCTCTCAAAGAACTCCCAGCACCTCATAAGGAAAGAAAGACATGCAAGAAACCGACAGATCAGACAAGATCTGCAACAAACTCTTAAACACTTAGGCCTCTCAGCTGTGCAAGTGTTTCTGTGACCTGCAATATAAATCTCTCAACAATCTTCAAATGTAAAGGGGGAGGAGATACACCTGCTGGGCAATATTATAAACAAGAATATATGCTTTCCCATGTGTAAAACCAGGGAGTTTGCTTTAATTTTTAAAAAAGCTAAGGTTGTTTAGTCTTTCCTATACATTATTTGCGTTGCCAGGATCACATCATGCTAAGCTCTCCACCAGTACAAAGCTAGAAAATCTAAAGGATTAGAAATTCAAGTCCCATCTATCCAGTTCTTTGAGAGAGATTCAATGAATGATTGGATAATTAGTATAATTACTGCTACATCACAGATACTAAGCAAATAAAGCCTGATTAAGTAGAGGTGGGGAAGTGAGTTTTATTTGCTTAGGATACATCATTTATTTTCCTTTCCTTTTTTTTTTTTAATAATAAATACTTGATAAACAATTGGAAGGAAAACAGTTGCCATTAGAAAGTCATCTCCTGCATCCCTCTGGTCATGCTGAAGCTAAAGCTGGTAGAAAAGCTTTCAGTTGAAACGTGGTTGAATTAGGTTTCATTGAATTAGGTTGAATTAGGTTGATGTGGCTGCCAGGTAGCTCAGAGGAGCCACTGTGGGTGAGAGGAATCTGCTCCTGCAGGAGGCAGGGAGCAAGCTGAGTCAGCAGCACTTGCAGCATCCCCTGCAGCCTGATGGCCTCTGATTCCTGGCCTCACCCAGGTACAGGGGCAATCTTCCTGTGCTCACCTGTGGGCCTTTCACCAGCACCAGTTGTTTTAAAATCTGTTTAACACACAATACATTCTGTTTTATGTAGATCTATATTTATATAGAGAGACACAGTGTCTCTATGTAGATATGTGGTATTCAGAGTTGTTGTGCTTTAAATGATTTATCAGATTTTCTATATGAAATACCTTTATAAATGGCACTTAAGCTGTGAGAACACAAGGGAATACTCCAAATGGACGTGGGTTACTGCAGCTGGCAGTTTGGAGTTTAAGTTCATAGCACATCAATGTACCATGTTTTTGAATCATGGGTGAGTGAGACAGCAAGAGAAAAGGTGTTGGCAGTGTGAACCTGGTGAGTTGGTAAAGCCAAATCATGACCTTTGTTAAATAAGTGTAGTCAGGAAACGTGCCGAAATCCCATCTTTCCAATTAATACTAGAGCACAAAAGAGCTGAGTGCAAGGAAAAGTGCAAGTAAAACAAGAATCTTATAGTACACATAAAACACATACAACATGGGAAATCATATTGGGTGCCAATATGCGGACTGATGCACAGAAAGGCTTCTAGGTATTCAGTTTATTTTCCTTTACAGATCAAGAACACATTTATATTTTTAAGGAACTGTCTGCAGCTGCTGTCTGCCTAAACCACAAAAACCTATCCACTTAATAAAAGAATGCAACACAACTCATTGAAGCCAACAGCCTCAAAAAGCATCCATTAATTTTGGATGCTTCTGGTTTCAGATGTCTCTCTTAATGAGCTTGAATGTAAACATGTTCTTAATAATTCTGCCAAAACTGAGCTAATAAATCGATGTCTTCGTTTATCAAGTGAAACACCCGACCTCATGCTGTATGGATGAATCAGATGCTCTGACTTAATCATTTATATTACTTTTCTTTATATGAAAAATAAACAAAATTTAGCCCTGTTTCCCTATTCTGTTCTCATTCCTCTCAGCAGCTGTGGCACTGTGAAAAAGCCTGGACGGAGAGGGGCTCTCTCACACCCCTGCCATCACAGCATGCACTTGTGGAAAGGAGAAGGGGATGTGACAGGATGAGTGCTTTTCAGTTTGCAGATAACCCTTCTGTGACAATGCACCTCTTCAGCCTGCTGGTGAATCAACCCACTGCCCACTGCTTCAGAAGGACTGTGAGAGACCTGTGGCTCCTAAATGAGACCTGAAATGACTCTTTGATCCAAGCAGGATCCATTACTTGCTGGTGTGTCCTCAGTGCTCACTGTAGTTACAAAGCTGCAGGGTTGATGGATGTGTAGGAGTAAGTGCTGGACATGGAGGTGACACTGGGGAAGTTGTGTATGGCCTGTTGGCACATCAATATTTTATGGTAGGAAGGACTCAGACTGAAATCTGAACTGTTTATCCCCCAAAATGAGAGGAACTGGCCAGTGGGCGTATATCAGGCAGATGCTGGCACTCAGTTGAGAGGGGCTGGGGTCAGAGCTCCAGCCACTGACCTGGGACACACAGATGTGACGGATGCCTCTCAGCTTCTGGCTGGCAAAGTTGGAACCCACTCCTGGCCAGGATGAACTTTCTCTTGGGTAATTTTCCTGCAGCCCATGCCCGATAGGAAATTTTTTTTCCAAAGAAGAAAATGTAGCATAGCCCCAAAGGATCAACAACATCCAGGAAGAGCAGCCTCTCCCCGTTCTCCAAAGAGTTTGTGGCACCAGAAGACTTGGGGAGATACTGCCATAAGCAAAGGAATGAAGATGGAAACAAAAAGGTAGATTGTTCTTGATTCCACATCCTTCATGTGCAGACTCTGATGTTTTTTCTCAGTGTTCTCATGGAAATGAGATAAAAAAAAAATCTATTTCTCACCTCCCTTATCCCAAGATCTGAACAGCTTAACTTCAGACAGGTCATCCTTTTGTACAGATTCTATCTAGTAAGAAACACCAAAACCTAACCTCAGCAGCTGGTTTGGTAGGTGTGGGTTAGAAGCTGTGCATTACAGAGTGGTAACTAATAATTTTCACCAAACAGGAGTTTGTAAAGTGCAAAAAGTGTGGGCAGAAAACACTGGCTGTAGACAAAGCCCAATACTCAGAAAAGCTATTTAACATATGGGAAGATAGATTTGAGTAAATGCTCAGAAGAGTTTGACTTTTACAAAATTTTAAATAAGGTCTTGTCAGCTTAAAATAATAATGGCCACTGCAGAAATACACAATACACAATAGACAATACATAATACCCAGCAATTAATCTACAAAAGCATCCTGGAAGAGATGGGGACAAAATGTCTTGATTAAATGAATATTTAGAGGTGAGCAAATGGTTCTAACAAAGAGTTTCATAGACAAGTAGTTCTATTTACAGACTTTCAGAAAAAAACTGCAACACACACTTGCTCAAAGGGGCTGCTGTTAGGGATAAGCATGTGTCTGACTTCAGGTGCTTCTCCATGAAAGCTCTCCTTTCAGGAGGCTCATTTAGGTGATAACACATAGATACCAAAACTCAAACACATAAACATGTTCCTCACTTCCTGGTCTCTTATCTGGGTGAGAGTCCTGATGCTTGGATGTGACTTTGCCCTGACTTAGACCTTCTACACAGTGACAAGGGTTGAGCAGAATGCTTATTCCTCAGGCTGCACTTCAGTCATGAGCAGCTCACCGCAGGCTGTTCCAGTGTGGAGCCAGGTATCCAGGTGAATTGGGAAGGGCAGCTCCATAGCAGGCTGGGAATTCATTTGGTTTCTGTGGGTGACATCTGTGAGGCTTTGCAGGGGGCCTGCAGCTCCAGCCCAGCTGTGCCCAGGAACATCCTACCCAGCCCAGGAGCCAGAGCCTGCCCAGAGCCTCCCCTGCCTTCAGTGCATTGCAGCGACAGGGAGGAGAAAGGTTTCACGAGCAGGAAGGGATTTGAAGCAAACAACTTTGTAAAAATTCTAGAATTCAGATGTTTACAGATGCTTAAATATTAAGGCTTCCACTTCACTAATCTGAGATTAATCCACCATGCAAAAATGGACATTTGTTCAACTAAATTGACCACACTGCTAGTTAGAGATTTCCATTGTTCAGAAGGTCTGTCATTTTTTAAAATCTTTTTTAGGAGATAATCCTCATAATCCTGTATAAAGTTGACCACAATATGTGTTCTCTCTTAGAGCTCTTTGCATTCAGCTGTGATCCTGCCACCACTCAATAATTCTGGCCACTGTGGAGTTCAGGTTTTCAGAAGGAAACTGGGAAAAAGTTATGAAGATGTTAACTGTGGTGATAACCAGAACAGATTCAGCCACAATACTGTTAGCAGATGAACACTGAGGACAAATCTAAGCACTGATTGAGCTTTCTATCCCATCAAAATCAGTGTTTTTCTTAGAGCACTTGCAGTCTATTCCACTGCTCCCAACCCAGACCGCTGCATGTGGCAGTTCCGTCTGTTTCCCAGCATTATTATTCTGTGTATGAGAGCTCGACGGGGTGATGTTTTCCGCTTATCTGTTTTTATTGCGTCTTCCTCGGCAGTAGAGCCTCTCGGAGCCGTGCTTTACACCTCGGAACGAGTCCTTTGGCCAGATGGTGGCCGTGACAAAGGGGACAGATGTCAGAAGCGCTTTTGCGCACCTGGGCACTGAGGCGCGGGGCTGCCCCTCGCAGGGACACGGGGCTGAGCACAGCGCTCCGCACCGCGACCCAGGGACACGGAACAACAGCCAGCCCAGGAGCCAGAGCCTGCCCAGAGCCCCACACACAGAGCACCCCGTGGGCACACACAGAACACCCCGTGGGCACACAGAGAACACCCCGTGGGCACACACAGAACACCCCATGGCACACACACAACACCCCATGGGCACACACAGAACACCCCGTGGGCACACACACAACACCCCATGGGCACACACAGAGCACCCCATGGGCACACACAGAGCACCCCGTGGGCACACACAGAGAGCACCCCGTGGGCACACACAGAACACCCTGTGGCACACACAGAGCACCCCATGGCACACACAGAGAACACCCCATGGCACACACAGAGAACACCCCATGGGCACACACAGAGAACACCCCGTGGGCACACACAGAGAACACCCCGTGGGCACACACAGAGCACCCCGTGGGCACACACAGAGCACCCCGTGGGCACACACAGAACACCCCATGGCACACAGAGAACACCCCGTGGCACACACACAACACCCCGTGGGCACACACAGAGAACACCCCGTGGGCACACACAGAACACCCCGTGGCACACACACAGAACACCCCATGGCACACACAGAGAACACCCTGTGGGCACACACAGAGCACCCCATGGCACACACAGAGCACCCCGTGGGCACACAGAGAGCACCCCATGGCACACACAGAGCACCCCGTGGGCACACACAGAGAACACCCCGTGGGCACACAGAGAACACCCCGTGGGCACACAAAGAGCACCCCAGGGCACACAAAGGACACCCCTCCGGGGACAATCCCTGTGCTGGAGAGGGGCTGCTCTGCCTGAACTACCTGGCTGTGCCTCCAAGACCAGCTCCTAGATGTATTCTAAAGCCAAAACCCCCGTGAAAATGTTCTCTGTGTTTTCTTCCTGTATGACACACGTGACCTCTGCTATAAACCCCATCCCCAGTGCTTCAAAGAAAGCTTTGAACGGGAAACTTCTAGTTGGATTTCAAATCATTATCTCACCATGCTTCATCTTATCCTGATTACCAGGATTACATTGCCTGCTTCATAGAGTATCCTCTTACCTTATGGGTGATGATTCCTCACTGCTGCTTATGACTTTCTACCAAACCTTTCCTTTTCAGGAAAAGTGTTTGTTAAACTGCAGCTTCATGGCCTTGTTTTGTGGATTAGAAAAGCCAAGTCAAATAGGCAGGAGTGGTTGGCTGATGAGACTATGGTGAAGTTCATGGTGGTGAATCACACGGTTACTGAAAATTCTGATAAAAACAAACAATATTTTTTAGCATTAGGAAGCTCTTCTGTTGTCTGTAGGTTCTCTGTCTCAAGTCAAAAGCAGATCTGTGGAAAGCAAAAGCCTGAAATTGCTGATGGCAATTATGGCTAAAAGGACACAGGCAGTGAGGCCAGGGTGGCCTCCCCAGCGCTGCTGTCATGAAGCCACCCAAACATCTCACCTTTTCAGGGTTAAATTAACAACCAGAGATGACAAAAAAGAGCAGGTAGGCTTCTCCTCAAACGTGACTACTGTCATGATTAAAGTTTTTAAGATAGTGTCATATGTACTTAGTTTTTCTTCCAAGATGCTTTTTGTTGTTTTGGCTGTACCTGAATCCACCTATATATCCAGCCACAGCTGCTGGCAGTTATGGCAGTTATTTTTGACCTTTTCCTGAGAAATGGCTGATAGCTTTCCAGACTCTTTGGCTGGTAGAGTTGAAGTTAATACTAAAATGTTCATCTGATTGCATTTGAACTTGGGGCTTACTCAGGTAGAAAAAACAAGTTGCACTTTTGACAGAGACCTGCTTCCAAAAATATTGAGCAAGTGCTTGGGCTACAACTTTCTATGCTCTTGAGTTGTATTGCACAGGGAATTTGACACAATATTCCACACACACTGAAAACCACCTTTGTAGTTTATGAAATGTAAATACTATAGGATGAATTTCTATGGATATGAGACTAGAAATTCTAGCCTGTGGAAAAAGTCTTATTTAGAAAGTTACATTTGTTGAAAAACCTAATGATTCACCTTTTAGGTGAATCATTACAAATACATTAGCCTATGCTGGTTTTTTTTTTTTAATTCTCCAAAGTTATTGATAGGCTTTAGTATAACCTTGATAAGATATGAGGGCATTTTACACAAGTCAATGTTTTGGATGTGGTAAATCCACTGTTAATTATAGAAATGTCTGCTTACAAATCTAGGAAAACACCTGTCCTAAAACTATCCTTTATCTAGCTCTCTGCCTACATTCTGTGCAGCTGTACTTTGCCATTGCTCTCAAAATAAATAGGAGTATGCTGCAGTACAAGTTAATGAATAAATGACGAATTACTAAAACTGTCTGACCAAATTATTCAATCTCTTCATCACGAGTCAGAAATTCTACTTATGTTTCTTCATTGCCTGCATTTGCTTGTGTGTGCTCCCTCAAAGCACGCTTTTTAGTTATCACTGTTATTACACACTTTAATGGTTGGTTAGATTTGTCAGATTTTTGCAAATTCAATGAAATGCCAAACAGAGAAAGCACATGAAACACAGTGTTGTTTCTACTGAAGAATTATTTTTTTCCACATTTGATTTCTGCTGGTGTTTAGAGACAGAGGAAAGGAAGAAGGTGTTCCTGATACCACATGCTCATGCTGCCAAACTGAATGCCAAGAATCTTTTCTGTCTTGGACTCAGCAATGGTTTTGGGTTTATTCCTTTCTTTGGACTGGAGGTTTTGTGAGTTGAGTTTAACAATCTCTGTGAAGAGACTGTACCTCATCTCCCGGGCAAAGAGCCACATAAATCTTTAGCTTAGTTGAACAGTAGTGGTGGGGATCCATTCTTGGATTAGGGCCTTGTGGAAGTACCAGCTTGGAGTGGCATGTTATGTTAGTCTGTTATTTCCCCCCAGCTGCTCATTGTCATTTGTCACTTCTCATGGCTGATTATCTGGAATTCTCTGGCAGGTGCTTGCTGGATGGGCACTGTAGCATTTGTGTTTGAAAAACTTGTGCCCATAATTAATTATTTCTAGAACTTTGGTTGATACTTTCTCCCCAACCCAACAAGTTAAATTTTTCTTCCAATCCCACAACAAACCCTGATTACATTTTATATAAATGTTATTCCTGAGATCTGTTTTGACTGGGGAGTGCTGGCATTGGTCTCCCCCGTGAAACCCTACCTGCCCCTTGACTCTGACCAATGGCCAAAGGCCCCCTACCCTGAAATGGATAAAACCCCCTCTCCGAGCTCTCTCTCTTTGGCCCTGGGACCCCTTCTTGGAATAAACCTTGGAACACATCTCAGGGTAAGAGCCTCTTTTGGATTTACCTCCCTATCCTGAAGATCCCCTCACCCAAACCTCCCTAAATTCTGAGCTAGCAGCTGGCCTCGGGGGGCAGAGGGAAGGGGAACACTTCACTGGAACTGCCTGATCATGGAATTGAATGGCTACTTTCTCCCACTGTCTTAGCAGGAAATGGCTTTCAGGGCTCCAGATATTGGCTAATTCCCACTAGGGCCTTCTTCCAGCTTAGGATGAGCCAGGAATTTGACAGATCAGGTGCACGTGTGGAGCTGTAGCCCCTGCCTGCAGCAGTGAGGGCCAACACACCCAGTGTACCTGAGCAGCTGGGACACAGCAGGTGGGGGCAGATAGATTGAGGCCATTCCTTCCAAGTTGTGACACTAAAATTGTGTGTGTTTTAAGCAGTGGTTTTGATTCTTTGGAATCACCCACAGTAGACAGCTAACACTCTCCACCCTCAGGGAACGGAAAGGGAGAAGCCCCTGTGATGGAGAACTTCAAAGTCTTCATTTCAGCTCCCCCATCTTATGCTCCTTTTCACATAGCAGCACAGCCTGTATGAATCAGTTCTGCCTCAGGGTCATACTTCCCTCTGTCCTTTGACCCTCTGCAGGTGAGAGCCTTTGCACCTTTCCTGGGATGGGCACTGCTCGCTGGTGCTGCTGAAGGCAGGAATGGACCTTGCTCGTCTCATGCTGGCTCCCCTTTCCCATGGCCATCAGCTGAGTGCATTTTTACACCTTATTGAAAAGCACAAAAATGCCCTGTCCAATTTGCCAAAACTTCCCACTAATTACAAAGTACTTTTTGCAATTTCCTGTGTAATATCCTTTTGAAAGTTGCCCTGTTTTCTTTCTCTTTGAATGCGTATTCAGAGCAGGCAGATTTGTAGGCACACAATAAGAAGCTGATTTTGAAAAGAGGTAAATAAATTGCACTGGCTGGAAAAGGGTTTCTTGCTGCCCTTTTATTATGATGTGCACAGAACTTGCTACAAATTCTTTACTTTGCATTTCTATCACAAAAATAAATGAAATTGTCAATCCTGTTCACATTTCCTTTTGATGGCTATATAAAAGTAATAGCCAAGGTGCCAAAAAAAGCTTTCATTAACTCTTCTATTTATTAAGGTGAAAGGAGGACTATTTTACAAACAAAGAAGAATAAACAAACTGTGGTGAATGTCTGCTCTTTTTCTAGAGAATATACCTTCTTTATTCCTAACTTTAGAATGACTTTGAGCAGTTTTAAAATAGATAAAAAACTTCTTGATTTCAGATTTCTGTAGCTTTATCTCAGTATTCACCACTGCAGCACTACACAGGTTAACTGAAATGCTGCATGGTAATGTTGAAATTTAATCCAGGGAGTAAGACCACACTTTAAAACAGAAAAAAAAAAAAAACCAAAAGAGAAATTCTGTACTTATTCCACAGAGATATCTGATATTAAGGAAAAAAAAAAATCAAAAACTAAACAAAAAAAACACCCTGCTCCGCTTTTTATATGTGATAGATATAGATATCAACGTCATTTCTTCAAAACCATCCTGGCAAAAGAAGCCCTCATAAATCACATTTATTAGGAGTAGTCTGGAGCAGAACAAGCCCTGTGTGCTGCTGTGGAGCTGACACAGAGCCTGCCCCAGCTCCCTCTCCCTTGGCAGCTCCCCAGGGGTCAGCCCAGGGGACAGCAGGACCTGTCCAGGGCCAGCAAGGGGGGACACAGCGCCAGCTTTGTCCCCACTGCTGCCAAACCCTGAGCACTCCTGCCTGGGGAAGGGTGGGAGCAAGAGGAGGAGGAATGGGGAGGGGAGAAAGCCCCGTGGGGAGGCAGCAGCAAGGGGAAAGCTGGACAGCAGGGGGAGGTCAGGGGAAGTGAGATGGGCACTGCCCAGGCATGAGACACCCTCTGGGATGGGATTCAGGAGAGGGAGAGCTGGGGCCCTCGACAAGCAAGTGGAAGAAGCAGATTGTGGCTTCCCTGCAGATGGGGTAAATCTGCCTGCAGAAAGGCTCACCTCTTAGAGTCTCAGAAATTTCTGTGGACTTTGGCCCTTTACTTTTTTCACAGCATTGGGTTTTTTGCTAGGTGATTTTATTTTATTTTATTTTATTTTATTTTATTTTATTTTATTTTATTTTATTTTATTTTATTTTATTTTATTTTATTTTATTTTATTATTTTCCCCCTATAGTTTTGTCATTACTGGCAGAGGAATGGGATTTATTAGATTTTGAGAAAACAGCAAGCCCCAAGAGACAATTAAGTCTGCAGAGACTCTGATAATTAAGATGGGGAGATTTGAAAATCACACCACGTTTAGCAGTATCACTGTAACTTCCTGTCCTGCCTGGAAAGTATTTGAGCAGAGAGTTTGTAAATGTCCAGGTGAGGAAGAAATCTCTTCCTCTGAGGGACAAGGTGAGGTCATATACTTCCCTGAACTCCATGAAACAGGATCAAGTCTCAATTACCACACCGAAGTTGTCTTTGTCCTTCTTATGAGCTGCAAAAGGTCTCAGGACAATTAGTCCTGTCTTTTTTTATTGTTTCAGTGTGCAGTTTAAAACCCCTGACCTTTTATCACATCTATTTAGCTCTATATCCATGGCTCAGGAAAAAAAATTAAAAATGAGATAGATATCCTGTGTTTGGCACAGAAATGCAGTAATTCATCTTCTGGCTACAGCAGTCCAACTGTGTTTAGTTTTCCCTTCCTGCATTCACATCTAAATCTGCCTCCTCTCTTCCACTGCTCCTTATACACATTAGCATCTATATGTGTTTATGTGTCAGTGTAAATCTTCAGAGTCAGTTTTTACTACAGCTCTTATTAGTATAGAATATATAAGACCTTCTGCAAAGGTTTGAGTTTTCAGAACAGAAAACTCCTGTGCTCGTTCAGATGTGGTTCAGCCTGCTCGAAACGTGACCATAAAGCATTCATTCCCTCAGACACTCAGAGGCCACAAAGCATGATATTGACTCTGCTCCTGGTGCAGCTGCATGTGATGCTATTCACAGCCAAAGCCCCAAGCCATCTTTCTACTCCACTTTGAAGGAATCACTCTCTTTATCAGTGAAGGAAACAAGCAGCTTGTCTGCTACAACATTCAGAAACCTCCCCTTCCATCTCCTTCCCTCCCTTAGCTACAGTATGAACATCAGATATGGGAGAAAAATAACACTCTGCTTCCTGATGCAATTAATTTTACAATAGTTCAACTTTAACACCTTTGGACATAAGCACAAATGGGAAGAAAAAGCTTAGATTCACAAAGCCATGAAAACAGCAGTAAATATCCAGCAAAAATATGTTTCCTTATCATCTACAAGCAAAGGATTTAGCCACTGGGAGATGTTTTAAAACCAATTATTTTAAAACCTCCATAAACACCATTTCTGATTCCACTGGAAAATCATATCCAGTTCCAAAGGCTTCAGAAAAACCAGGCATAAAAACTTGAGATCTTACTTGAAAACAAGAGGCAGCTGAAAGTGCAGCCTTCCCTAAGGAAGCCACAATTTAAATATCAAATTTTAGACAAAGCAGAAAGACAAAAAACTCAAAACCACCCCATATATCAAACCCAGCTGTTTTTAAAGATCAGCCCAGCAGGTTTTGACAGATCTGGTGCCACCCACCTGCCATGCTGGGGACACTGCCTTTGCCAGCACCCTGTGCAAGTGCTCTGCTGGGGTGACAGAGAAGATGGGCTAGGTCAGATCAGCCTCTAATTTCTCCAAAGCAGAGACATCCCTCTGTTTGTTTGCACAGCCCAGCACTAAAAGAAGCTTTCACTGTGGTGAAAATGTCAGTATGCAAGAACTGAGTCCCTGGAGCTTTCCCAGCTAGATTGCTTTTTCTCCCCATACCCTTTTTTTTTTTTTTTTTTTTTTTTTTTTTTTTTTTTTTTTTTTTTTAATTTTTTTTTTTTTCATTTTGGATTTCTTACCCTTGTGACACTTAAAAATGATATAAATATTATGGGCTAGGTTCTGCTCTCCTGAAGTAATAATTCTGAAGCAGCAAAGGTATCCATGTTTAAGAACACAGGACTCTCACCAGCTGCTTGGCTGAATGTTCTTTGCTATGCAAAGCTCTGCAATATTTCCAGTAGTGCCTTATAATGTCAGCCTTTGGAGTATGATAAGGTATCTCTGTGGTTTCATATTGCATCAAGTGGAAATCCAGCATACAAATGACTTGCTCAGGAATATTCTACACAAAATTATTGAAATTTTTAAGCTGTTTCTGCTTTTACTGAGGGAGTGAAATAGATTATATGGTATTGAAGCATTTTTAGGAAAGTTTTTTTACTTTTTGAAAAGATCATTTAAGCGAGTAGTGTTATATTTATGGACTATCATATATTTGTGGTCCTGTACATTCCCCTCTATCACCCAAAAGAAGGGGCAGCACGTCAGGATGGTCAGCAAAAATCAGGTCTGTTTGGTTATAATGCTGTTTCCAGACCATGCAAATACCAACCCATGTGAGATTTTACTGGAACATCACCCTCTTGCCTGCAGAATGGTTCTGTACCTGATGTTCAATCATTATGTTCATTAGTGGGGAAAAATCCTTCAGGAGTATCACTCTTTCTAAAAAGCCATATGCAATTGTGTGGCTAAAAGGCAGAAATGTCTTTAATTATATCAACCATGCTTGCAAATTAAAGGCATAATAACCCATCTGCATCTGTGTAAATCGGGTATAGGCCTGAAGTCAGGATTCATTTGTGTACATCTATTTAAAAAATAAAGGAGTAAAACACATGCACAAGCATAATGTTTAGAGTTTGTGATGGATTGGAATGATATCAAAGGGCGTCAGAACAGTGAATTAGTGATACCACACAAACAGAAAATCATGGGAGATGCTCGATGATGGCAGGAGAAAGAGGGAAATTTACTTCCACATTTAGAGACTTTTCTCCACAAAAGCAATGAGAATATTCTCACTCAGTCCCTCACTTTACCAAATTTGCAGGGCAAGGCTTAGGGGTATCTTAAAACTGGAGTACAAAGATGGCATCTTTCCCTGAGTGTCAGAATATCTCAGGGGAGTAGCAGGCATCAATATGTTCATTTAACTTTCTCCTCCAGATCAGGCTTCAGATTTTGGCAGGGAACTATACTCCCTATATTTTAGATGCAAAATTAAAATTTACATTAAAAGAGTTTAAACATCTATAAGGAACATCTGGAAGCCTTTTCCCAATCACTGAATAAGCAAAGGCTCCAGGACTGGCTCCTTTGTTCATGTGTATTTGGTTAAAATACACAACAGCATCAGTGTCAAACAAATGGATGTACTTGAAAGAGCTACAAGGAATTACAAAAGACTCTTGCTCTCTTTACATCAGCTCTGTGATGCTTCCTGCTCCCACCTCTTGTTGAAGCTGCTGCTGTAAACAAACAAACAAATCCCAGAGCTGTGCAGGAGATGTTGGAACCATCACCAGCCACGGCTGGGGAATAAATCCAGGCATCCTGACTCTGGAAAGGAACACACACGTGTTGAGTCTTTGTGGAAACCCGTTCCCTTCAGCCCTTTGACAGGGCAAGGCAGCAAGGGCCGTGTGAGCAAAGCCAGTTGGTCTCAGGATGTTTCTCAGGACTGCTGAGGAACTGCTGCTCTGATTAGTAACAGTGCAGTTAAATCCTTGTGGTTTAACTGCAGAAAACAAAAAAGAGTTTATAGGAGAAAATAAACTTCACAACTCAAAATGCATTCTACAAATACTGGGTCATTTCCTGCTGCCCTGGTTTATCCAAGCACTCAGGCCTTGGCTAATCTGAGAGCAGCCCTGTCTGCAGCCAGGGCTGGTGCCAGTCAGTCATTTCAGCTTTATCTGCTCCCCTTTGGGAATTCCACCGGGAAGCTCCATTAAGGGCTTATGGTCCCAATGCAGAAAATGCACAGGGAGTAGAGAGTTTCCTCCAACATGGGTTTATTCCCTGGCTCTGTGTGTGTCAGCAATCAGTAGTCTTGTCATGCTAGTGCAGAGTGTATTTTGTGGTGGTCATATGTCTAACAGTAAAATACATTTGGTTAATGGATCTGTGCCAAAGAGCACAGGAATATAAGTAATTCTTACAAAGAAAACTTCTAAAAATAGTGCTGCTTCTTCTAAGAGATGCAAAGGGATATTGCTGATTAAGGGTCACTGCTTCCTCTCCCACTGGGACCATTTCTGTGCTTGGGGCTGGGCAGCCTGGGCTGGAGGAGACAGAGTTTGGGCTGATGACAGAAATTAGGGGAGCACAATCAATAGTGGCAGGAGACCTGGAGGAGCTGGTTCCTTGTCTCTGGGTTCTTATGCCAAAAACAGACGGAAATTTTGTTCTTTTGTTCTCTACATATTTGTTCTCCTTTTTTTTTTTTTCTTTTCTTTTCTTTTTTCTTTTTTCTTTTTTTTTCTTTTTTCTTTTTTCTTTTTTCTTTTTTCTTTTTTCTTTTTTCTTTTTTCTTTTTTCTTTCTTTTTTCCTCTGCCTGAAAGAAAATCTAGTTTTATCTGGTCATCTGGTCTTAGGCCAATTAGTACTTCTGCCTGTGGAACCTCTTGGCAGCATCAACAACAGCAGATATGTCCAAAATATAAAACTAGTCATTCCTGTGCTTTCATCTTAATGGGAGTTTTAACACTGTTTTAAACATTAAAATAATGCAGGAAAGAAGAGCATGAGTTTGGAGGGTTAAAGAATATTTTATTTCCTATGTTATTTTCAGGAAGTTATGGTAATTATTTTATAGTGACAAGAAGAGTATTTGACTTAATTTAATACAGAAGATTGATTTCTCAGAAAAAAAAATTACTGTAACGTACACAAATGGAAAAACAATACCAACATTTCCCTACATCATTAGAAAAACTTCCTTATCCTTCTGTGGGACAATCATGCCCTGGGATGTGTGGTAAAATTTAAGACACAACTAAAATGTGGGACACAACCAAGGGTCAGACATTTACATCCAACTCACAGCTCTAGCAATTCCTTCCCCCACCCCCTCCCCAAAATACTTCTACACTGGAAAGTCTCTAGGTTTTCTCCCTTATAATCAATTTTTTAGAAATTCTTTTAAATTAAGTTTAGCTGTGAACTAATGGAAATAAATTATCTGTGAAGTATATCATGGTGGTCCTGCTCTCGCAGTCTGCGGTGCGATGATAAATGACCAGCGTCGTAAAATAGCTGTTAATAGATTTTAAAGCCAGAGGGGAGAATTATGATCATCTAATTCTGACCTCCAGCATGGTGCTGGTGCCTGGACACCCCCCCTGTAGCTCCTGCATCAGGGCCACAGCTGCTCACGGGGTGCCAGGACATTTTTCAGCCAGACAAGCCCAGCAGCCCCTTTGGGAAGAGTGAGATGGATTCTCACCTGGTGGAAATCAGAATGGTCACAGCAGCATGTTACAGCACATGGAAATCTGGTTGACTGCTTTCTTGTTTTTATGGTGCCATGAATCCTGTTCTCCTCCCTGGCAGTGCCATTCTCCTCTCTTTGCCTGAGCCATCACTCTTAAGCTCTTGTATTTTCATCCCAGCAAGCTGTCTAAGCACCAGCTTTCCCTCTCCTCTCTGCAAACTGCCCTCAGCCCTTTCCCTTCCCTGGTCACCCTGTCCCTCTGCTGGCTCTACCAAATCCACTTCTTGGCACTGGTTTTTAGGGTCTGACATCAATATCTTGCTTATGACAGCACAGTCTCTTTTCATCCACTTGGGGAATGCTTCACTGATTATAAGGAAACCATGAGCAGAGAGAAGGGATAAATTACTCAACCAATCCTCTACCAATGACTCTGTTATGTCTGCTTTCAGAATTGTGAGCACCATAACTCTCTGATTTCAAGGTTTGTGCTCTAATCAATTACTTATGAGATAGGAAACAAAGATTTTTGTTCAGCTTGCTGTATTTTCCTGCCTGTATTTCCACATCCAGGAGAAACTCCACAAAGCAGAGTTCATGGCTAGCAGTGCTGATCACTACTGTTCAGAGCTGCTACACTGTTCTCCTTCTACTTAAAAAGTCTTAATGCCCTGTGGATTTTAAAGCTAATTTTTTTTACTAGGAAAAGTCCAAAATGGAGTTCGAGTCCTGAGAATTGCCAGTTTTGATTTACTCAACACCATTCTTTATATTTCTGCAAGCAGGCAATGCCAGCCCAGACTATCTATAATTCTTATTAAACAAATACACAAATAACTAACGAAATAAAGCAGATGTACAGACAGAAGTTCATCAGGTCTTGTTCAAAACCAGCCAGACTCATGAACTGACACACAGTGACAGGAAAAAGACCAGAGTGGACTCCACTGGCTGTCTCTTCCCAGACACCAGGGGCTCTTCCCAGACCCCAGGGCATCACTGAAAGAGAAGCAATTGCTGAAAACTCACCTGAAAGGCACTTGGAAATGCCTGCAGTATTTACTTGGTGACATGGGTTCCTGAGCAAGTGCCAGCAAACACTAGTGCATGGAGCAAAGGGAAGCCACTCTTCTGCTGGCTTACTCTGATCAAAAAGGATCAAAAGTGGGGTGATCTGAATTGACTCTTGAGCGTGGCTTTTCTGGTTAGCACTCTACAATGCCCATTACAGCACTGTCAAGACTTGAGGATGTGAGGGCATAAAGCAGATTTCAAGCCTGAAGAGCAAAATAAATTACTTGGCTTGGGCAGATGGAAAAGGACACTTCTTTTCTCAGCTGTCTAGCAAGCCAGGAGCAGAGTTCAGTCCAGTGAGAACAAAAATAGCCCAATAAAACCTACTGGCTGCAGCAGTACAGATGGTTTGTACCATCTCCTAAGCCATTTACTTTTAGAAGCTAAAAAATGGCAGCGCTGAAATTTTAGGTGAACCTTGCACTGCAGGTGATCATCGTAGTGAGAAGTGTTAACTCAGGCTCTTATCTTGCATCCCTTCTCTCAGTGTTTTAACACCTCACTCTCCTGCCTCCTTCTCTCCCCAAAAGACCTTAAACCAAGCCAGGGCGTCAGCACACAAGGCAAGGGGCACTGACTGTAGGGATTCCTTTCAAAATCTTTGTACATTGTTCCTGCCCTCAGAAACAGTTGCTAATTATCACTTTCACAAATATTTACTGCTATCTGATTCTTGAACAGAACATGTTATGAAAGTCTCCATATGCCCAGGCACAGCTTGACTTAGCGGGCGAAAGACGATGACTCTATTTTGGATTCACGCTGCTGAGAGAAGAACACTTACTGTATTGAATTCATACCTCATTTAAAATTGCCTTTACAGATAATAAATCCAAATGTTCCTTTGATAATTATTCTGTACTAAAATTAATGCCAAATAATGTGCAAGCAAGCAGGCAGGCCTTTATGGGTATGATTACAGCATTTACTTCTCTTTGGGAACTGCTGGAACTGTCTACATAAATAATACCATGCCATTATCCTTAAAGCAGCACATTTGTTTTACAATGAGCCCTTGCCGGGGGAACTTTTCACATATATACTATTGAAGCTTTCTGTGCACCTTAATCATCTATCATATCCTTTAAGGAAAGATCCTTTAGAAGAGAACTCTTTCTTCCCCCCCCCCACTACTGCTTGACATAAAACCATAAAGGTTGCTAGGAATATTGGAAACCCTCCCTCTCTTCTAAAAGACAATTTATCTTCTTTATTCATTCTGCTTGAATGCCTTTGTAGTGAAAGAAACTTTTACTGTGCTTTGCCTGAAATTCACATAAGTGCATATGTTATAAGTTCACGGTGAACTGCCAGAGCTTCAATGTCTCTCCCAGCCTGACGTGTTTTCCTCCTTCTCTGCTGTGCTGCAGCCCCTTCCTTAATTGAATCCAAGCTTTTTGGGGCACTTGCACTAGCATGGAGAAGTGCCACCTGCCTGGGGCACTGCCTGTTGTGCATTTTGAACTTTGTGTGAAATCTATCAGTCGAGGCAATCCCTGTGCCCAGTGAACACAGCTGACAAATTGTAACCTCAGCCTGTTTGCTGCTGTCAATGAATTCTAAGTCAACAGCCATATTTTGTGCTAAAGTCAAATAAGCACTAGGAATTGTGATAACAGCTTAATTACAAGCTGGAGGGACCTATGCAGCACCGAGTCCATGAAATTACTGAGCTGCTCCTAACACTGGCATCAGAAAACCAAAAATACATGGATGAGGAAAAATGGCAGTTTTGTTGCAGACTGCTACTGAGCAGCCATTACACTCTAATCAGAAACTTTAAAAGGAAAAGCAGGAGTAACTCAATTCAGAGGCCTTTCACTGTCAATTACACCAGACCTTTTCTTATTCATTTTGCTGAGCAGCTCCTGAGTGATTCTGATGGAGTGAAATCACAAGCACTGCTCGCCAATGCAGCTGCAGCTCCCCCAGTCCACGTGGACACTTTTTGCAAGTCAAAATGGGGTCTGATAAATTATGAAACAAGGACTCCAAAATTCAGATTGCATTACGAGTGGATTTATATGCTTGGGCCCTTCCTTCCCTAGAGAGACAAGTTGGAAATTGAGGTTGGATGATATACATTGAGTGTATTTTCTCTTCCAGGGTTCCTCAGCAGGTGAGGTGTCACTGCCTTCCTCTGATAGGTTCCTGCGTACTGTTCTCTAAATTACCAGGCTCTTCTCTGCTCTGCAACGGAAAAAGAAGATTCAAAACTAGGAAAACTCATCATGGACAAGGACTTTCCAGCCTGGCCTTGCCTCTGGCTCCCTCCTGCTTTAGGCAGTGTTGGGCCTGTTGATAACTCCATTCCATAAGGGAGGTGATGCTTTGATCAGGGTAGGAATACCAACAACACTGTGAACACTGAGCAGGATGGATAAGCCTCTTCCCCCTTGGAGTGCCCAGCCTCAAAGCTAATAAGGCCACTCTGCAGTAGATGCTGAGAACAGCTCTTTTCTCAGCTTCAAAATTTTTTTCAAGAACTTTGTTGATTGCCTCTCACTCCTAATTTTGCTTTACCATATATACTTGAGTTCTTACATTTTAGAACTCTTGTAAATGGGAATCTTCATTTTTCTTGAAAGGTTGATTTAAATAGCCATCTTTCTGCCCTGATTTTAACATGTGTTCCTTGAACACTTTTTCATATGCAGTAGCTTCCTCATCCTGTAACAAGGGCAGGGGACGAGGCAACACATGCTCCTCAGACATACCACAGTATCTCTATTGAGAGCTGGAAACCTTCTGACTCCTGAGGGTGGCAAACGATTTCATAAGCATTTCCAGGGGCACTTGTTGGGCTGGTCATACCATAAGCAGTTGGTATCTAAACCTTTCTTGTCTCAGGTTCAGTAAACTTAAATTGCCCCAATCACCTTTGGTAAGTGTGCAGGGACTCTGAGTGACTGTACTGGGACTGGCAGCTCAGACTGGAGGCAGGGCAGGAGGATTCCCTGGGAAAGCTGGAGTGGTGAAAGGCAACAAAAGTTTACAACTCCCTGAAAGGAGGGTGTGGCCAGGTGGGGGTCAGCTCTTCTCCCAGTGACCCAGTGACAGGACAAGAGGACACAGTCTTCATCTGTGCCAGGGGAGACTTGGGTTGGAAATTCAGGAAGAATTTCTTTAAAGAAAGGGTGATTAGACCCTGGAATGAGCTGCCCAGAGAGGTGGTGGAGTCACTGTGGCTGGGGGTATTTGAGGGAAGACTGGAAGTGGCACTCAGTGCCATGGTCTGGTTGACATGGAGGTGTTTGGTCACAGACTCGCTGATCTCAGGGCTCTTTTCCCACCTCATTGATTCTGTGATTCTGTGAGGTTGCACCTCCCCTGGCACTTTTGCACTGCAGTAGCTGCTGTTGGATCAGAGGACACTGCAAATTCCTTGTCCCCAGTTCTGCCCCCCCAAGCTGAGCCAGGTGCTGTGTTTGCCATGGAGGAACTGAACCCAAGCTCCACTCTGGGTGGGAACAGCAGAGTGCAGCAGCAGCTGGGTGCTGTGCCAAAGCAGGAATGCCAGGTGCCTCCCTCTGTGCCAGCACCACAGCTGGCAACAAACCAAACCCCCCAGAGAAGTGAGAGACATGGCTGTGGTAACAAAACTGAACCTGAAGAGGTTTTTTGAAGTTCTTATACAAACGATGAAATGGAGGGGTCATCTCTCCTCAGAATTAGAAATCTGCAGAATGCCATAGTTTAGAAAAAGCAAACAAGAACTGCCAGAATGAGAAGGTGAAATAACAGCTATTGGTGCTGTGACAGAAAATAGGAGACTCGAAATCCAAGGGGAAATAGTTTCTTCTATGTTGAGATGTCTGAAGGAAATGGACAACAACTGCACAGACCCAGTCCAATTAGGAAAAAAGATTTAATTTAATTACTTTCCACAGATCTTGGTCTCTGAGAACCAGTCAAATGCAGAGCTAGAAAAGATAAAGGGCTGCCTTAGGGGTGAATATTTTCACAGAACTCATCTGAGGGAAGTTAAGCTGAACAACAGAGGAAAGATATGCAAAGGAAGATATATTTCTCCTTCAAGTTTACTTACTCTTAAGTGAAGTATTTGCCAACTTTTTTCAATTAGTTTTCTTAGCTGAAAGAACTCTGGAACTGTGAAGCCTTGCAAAGACATGATTAAATTGACTTCGACAGGTGAGGTTCAGAGCTCACTAAAAGGTCATACAATTTAAACTGACAGGTATCACAGAAGACAACCTGACTAGCCCAATATATTTCCCCTGCTAGAAAAGCCAAGGACTTTTAGGCAACAGATTATCATGGATGCTGCTACTAAAAGTTGTTTAACCTGGAGAGTAAGTGAAAGTTCTAGGTATAGAGACAGAGCTGGCTGCTGAGCCTGCCACTGCCTGGGTAATGGGAAATCATTCCATATTTTCTGCCCTGCTGTTCCCAGGCCCTTGCAGACACTGCAGTGCCAGGAACACCGTGCTCCTGCCACACTGAGTCTGGATGCAGTGCAGTTACCTCAGTGAGAGTTAGAGGACAGCCCAGTCTGGCCCAGCTCCTGCTTCTCTCACCAGTGGTCATACCCTGACAGTGAGAACAACCTAATCAGCCAGTGCATTCCCTCCTACATGGAAGGTGACTAAATTCAAAGGTTTTCTATCTCTCACTAAGGCTGAACTTTAATACCTGCACAAAGACACATCATCAGGACACTTGAAGATATTTTAAACAGTTTTAGGCTGTTTTACTAGTCCTGCTTAGACAGTGATGTACAGCCCCAGTTAGGCAGAAAATTTAGTGCTCAGTGAGGATATGGAAAGGGAGCTGAAACCATCCAAGGCTTATTTAAAACCCCTTATTTAGTAACATACCATCTGTTGTAAAGAGGGAGAGACCTTCCTTAATTTTCTCCCAGGACAGGGATACAGCTGTAAGCCTGGCAAAAGGACCAAGGCAAGAGCTATGCAGCTTTACACAGCCAGGAGTCCATGGTGGAGCAACATCTTCCAACAAAGTGAGCTTCAACACCCTCCAGAGATGCCCACAAAATGGAAACTGGTGTGAAATATTCACAGACCTGATTCATTTTTTCCTAAATGATTCTGTTCTCCATGGCACATTTCTCCTCATCTCAGAGTGATGGAAGCAACTGCAGGAATTGGTGCATAGTAGACTTGGATAACTGACAGCTGCTTCACAGTTCCTCAGTTCCTGTATTCTGTGGACCAAATAACCAGGTGGATCAAACAGGCCTGCTTTCCTTGGCTAGAAGGCTATTTTCATGAGGTGTTTTTATTTATACACTTAGCTGCTCTGGACTCTGAGTGGCAGACAAAGTGTTCTCTCAGAGATGAGTCAGGCTGCTCTCCTTGTAGCGCTAAATTACAGAGGGATTTTCACTGCACACTGATTCCAGCAATATGAAAGGTCAGTACACACGTATCTCCGGCTTCCAATGGGAGATGAGGAAATGCTTAAGCTTTTATCTTGTTTCCCAGTGCTTTGGGTTAAGCCTTACAAGTTTGCTGAAAGCTTTAGTGGCTTATATCTGCTGAATGATAGTGTTAAATCGTGGCTGTAGTGGTGTCCTGCACAACACTGCTCGTGGCCAGCTCACCACCATCACCTGCTTTCCACAAGAAAAGCACGAGGAGCTAATAGGATTGGGAGAGGGGCCCTATCATCTCTGCCTGCACTGGGTGAAACAGGAGCAAGCACCCATGCAGGCTTAGCTTAGGCTTAGCTTAACTTAAGGTGCTTAGGCCACTTTTGGAGGAGAGACATGGCAGACTGCTTCAAGAGCTAACAGGGACAGAGGGGAAAGGGGAGAAAACTTAAAAAAAAAAAAAGGTATTAAACTCTGCCAGAGAGAACAAACAAACACAGAAACAATTGCAGTGGCAAAGCTGCATGATGGGAGAGTGCACTGGCACACACCACTGGAATTGGAAATAAGTATGACCAAAGGCTGTTAGTCCAGCAGTGAGGGGGTGAGGGAGGGTGAAATGCACCTCGTGGGGACCTTCAGTGTGTTTGTGCTGTTTGCTGCTGAGATACAGGATGCTCTCACTGCTCATGTCAGCTGTTAGAAGTCAGAGCATTCTATCTTAGAAGTAGCAGAGGGTACCCCTCAGCCCTGCGCAGGCTGGCAAGGTCAAAGCCAGCCTAGAGGGAATAAATTTTCTCCTTTGAATGTCACAAAGCCAAAACCTGGCTGTTCACTCTGCCCTCAAACTCTAGAGCTGCTGTGTTCACAGTTTGCTTCTGCACTACTCCTTCAGGTCATGAATGCCACCATCTTTTGTGAAGCACAAGTCTAAAACAAACTAAAAGCTCTCCAGAATTTTTAGGAAGAAGTGAAGCAGAAGAATCCTTTCTTTCCTGATTGCAACAGCCCTGGAATTCCCCACAGATCCTGCTCACCCTCACAGACCTTGCATTTCTATTATTAGCATCACTGGCTTTTGCATTCTATCTTTACATTTCAGTTCTGGGTTGTACCATGGGACTACTCAAAATTTCTGCTTCCTTTCCATTTCATAAATAAACATGCATGGGAGCAAAATCCCCAAGCACTCCTTATATACATAAAACTGATTCACCAACAAATAGCAATTTTGCTATGAAAACTGATATTTAGCTTTTTCTGCTGCTGCCTCTGCAAATGGAGAGCAGTGACTTTTATTTTTTGTGTGTGTTATTTCTCAATAACACCATTTTCCCAGTATAGCTTTCAGTAGCACACTAGAAACTGGCAAAACCTCCAAGATATTTGTTTTATGGTAATAACACAAGTGATTACACTTTCTAAAGCCAAACAAGTGCTGAGAAATTCTCTGCTTGTCTGAAACAAGGTTTTGCTTACAAGCCTTCCCTCACCCCCAGCTCCAGGACAAGAAGCAAAGCTGATGAGTTTCAAACCCTTCTGTTCTGACCAGTCAGTGCCAGTGCATTTCTTTTGATTTTTGCTAAACTGCTCCTGTTTTGGGGAACATAAGGGGAAGGAGGATGAGCCCCCTTCCAGTCAGTCCATGTGATGGACAAAGCTGCTCTCCCTGTGTCCCAGCTGACAGGGCTGTGCTCCTGTGCTGACTGGGGAAATAACCAAATCCTACCACTGCTCCCCTGGCTACAAAACCCTCACCCACTACAGCCCTGTTCAAAACACTACAAGGGGAGCTCTAGGGGGCACAGACCTGACCCTGTTTCCCAACACGAGTGTGAGCTCAGGGGCACAGCTCACACACAGAGGTGACCCTGGGCATCTCCCCAGCACTGACCCAGGCTCTCCAGCCACACAGGGCACTGCAGGGACAGTGGAGATTCTTCTGCTCGTGGGAGCAGCTGCTCCTGGGGCAGCAAGAGCCTCCTGGCACAACCACAGAGCATTTAACACAATTCCCTCCCTCTCTCGTTCTGCAGAAGGAGCAATGAAATCTGCAGTGTAATGTATTCAGCAAAGTTTAAATGATAAATGCTGATGGCATTTCCATTCACTGTTAATATTAGAAAGCTGGGGAAGACTCTCCTGACGTGAACCACTGCAAATCAGGAATATTTTAAATCAAAAGAGAGGCAGGGCCAACCTGCAGTGAACTCTAAATTACACAGCACTGACACGTGCTGAATCTGGGGATCCTGTTTAGCCCAGCTCTGCCTGCAGGGTAAGGTGAGGTGCTCAATGCCATCCCACACTTTGACTGTAGCTGAATTCCTTTCTGGAAGGATCTGACAATCCTGGCCTTTCCCCGTTTTCTGTATAGAGCTATTTCAAACCTTCTATAGAACAGAGATCACAGATGTCCTTTTAGCAATGGTATCTTTACAATTTTGGGAAAAAGAAAAGTGTAACTTTTTGGTTTTCTTCCTTTTAATGATCGAAGTCAACATTCATTTTTGTACAGAAATGTGTGTGTATACTAAAATGATATTTGCTTTGCCTGAAATCTACCTGTGTATGTAATATTTACAGCAAACACGTTTTTATCAGAAATAGGTAATTAGACAACATTTCAAAGACACTTCTGGAACATACCAGGAAGACTTTCCTACTGCAGCCGTGGTTGAGAAGGAATTCTGGTCTCAGGAGCTCCAGGAAACCAGAGGAGCCCCACAGCTCTCTGGGGTTTCTGATTCTGTCAGTGGCAACTAAAGCAGAGGCTGAGCTATTCCCTCTCAATGGCCAGAGGGCTGAGAGAGTGGGAGCTGCAGCAGTGGAGAAGTGGGGAAGATGAGCATTGCCATTTGACAAGTAAATTTCAGAACCTCTAGAAACAGCAGAGGTGGCAGTGCTGACATTTTGCATGTCTGTGGAAAGCACAGAAACTTCTGCAGAGAACCCTGAGAAGGTGAGAAAGAGTGGAATTTCAAGGGGTCATGTCTTATGTCCATGAGTCCTTGGGCCAACTCATCAAGTTTAGCTTTAATGCAACAAGAAAGGAGGCAGCTCCTTTACTCTTAGATCAACACTGATGGGCAGCTGCCTGCCAAGGGCTCTCCCAGGCACTCACTCAGAGGAGTGCTCAGGGAGGCCTGCAGGTGCTGAGCTCCTGGGGGCTGGACACAATCAAACATTTAGAGATGTTTCTTTTTGGTCCAGGCTCTGCAGTGGGACCTTTACCCCTCTCTCAAGCTGTACTTGGTTTCACTAAGGTGAAAAATGAAATAGAAATGCTTCAATACAACCTTGAAAAGAACACATTGAGTAGGAGGCTGGCTGTGGCATTTTAATGAGAAGATAGGGGCAAGATGGTATTAGAAATCCAATCCTTCTCAGGGCCAAAGAGTGTTTTTTGGAAGATGCAGGGAGCTGTGCCTGGCGTGGACTGCCTGGAGTTTTGCTGCATGTTTCACTCAGGACATGGCTGAGGTTGCTCTAAGGAGATACAGAAGCCACCAAAGCAACAAAGCATTTGTCATTCCCCCAAAAGTTACTGAATTGCTGAGCAAGCTGCTCAAGCTAACACAGTACAGTCAAGGAAAGCAGACTGGAAGCCTTTAACATGATTTGCTGCATTCACCCTTTAGATAATTGGTAAGCAAATATTCACCATAAAACCTTTGGAGCCAGTCATTCACTCACATGGAAAGAAAGGGGCTGTGAAACTGTCACCATTTGGAGGTTCCAAGAACAAACTTCTATCCAAAAGAAATGAGCTTGAAGAGCGAAGTTGTCACAAACTCTAAATCCAAACAGTCCTTTGTGTCACAGACCCTCAAATCCCAACCCAACTGCTCAGGGCCAGCAAGTGCTCCACCAGCAGCCCAGCTCACACAGGCCCTCTTTGGCCAGAGGCACCAGGCTGAGTTTAAAAATACATCGTTGCCCTGGTCAAACTGTTCTGTCTAAGGAAATAACATTTCCTCAGAGTTGAGCCATTAATCCAGTTAAGTGTAATTAAAGCATTTGCACAAGTCTGAACTAATTTCTCTGTTTACAGAACAGATTGGATAAATATCCCTGTGAGAGGCAGAAAATTCATTACAGCAACAGCTTAGGTCCCTGTATTTCTAAGCTGTCCTGATATGAGGAAATTACTTTGGTACCCTAACAAATATATCATTTCAGTAAGCTCTTAATGTAAAAGCACTGTGGAAATAATGTCAACAACCTTGTGATGACTAATAAATAGACTGATGTACATCCAGCTGCAAATAATAAACCTTTAGAGAGCCTAATGTCATCATAAGCCAAAGGAAAAGGTAACACAAGATTACAACCGAGCTTTTATATATAGGCACAACACTTCACTCATATTAATATTTCTTTTTCTCCTTATTCTCCCCAGATTGCTGCCCTTGCTGGCTCCACAGGCAGCCCTCTGAGCTGGTGCCTCATGACAATCCCAGCTCTTTCTGGCTGCTTCTCAGCTTTGAACTTTCTCAGCAGCAAATCCTGGAGCTGCTGCATTGCTGGAGAAAGCTTTTTACTTGCACTTTAGACAGAATTTTGATATTCCTGGTGCTGTGTGAGGACTGAAACCCACAGGGCTCCACTCAGCTAGCAGGGACAGAGAGGAGGTGACTGGGCTGGTGTTGGAGGGCAGGTGCTTGCCCAGTGAGAGTTGCAGTGCCACCCACACCTCACAGCAGGCACTAAAGGACTGTGGAACAGGAGGGACATGGCCCTTCAGCCTCCTGGTTCAAGACAAAGACACCACTGAAAACCTGGTGGTTTCTCTTACAGGAACAACAGAGTTTTGGTGCATTGTCCCCCTGGCTGAGCTGTGTTAGTGTGACAGAAAATCCCTAAGCTGGTGTGTGCTACAAAATCCTGGGACATGAGTTGCAAGGAGATACAGCCATGTGGTGTAACTTTAAGTCCAAGGGGCACTAAAAGTGGAAGAGCATTCCTCAGTACCAATCTCTTGAGCATCCCAAAGTGCATGTTTGAATTCTGCCCAGCTGCAGATTAGGGAATTAGAAAGGATACTGGCTGTCAGTTTATATTTTTTAAATGACTGATATTTTTTTCCTGTACACATCTGCTTAAAATGGGTTTCACTATGATACCGATTTTTGGAATGGAGAATGTTCACACATTCTCTTACCTTTCCAAGTTTCTGTTGAGTATTAATAAATTTCTGTACATTCCAATCTCACAGGAAATTTGAGCAACAGTTTTTCCTCTCCTTATTTTAAAAGATCTCAAACAAATATAGCTACTATTGCTGATCAGAAGCATTTAACATTTAATTTGTATTCCTCATCTTTAGTCTCCAGGGTGTTAAGGTATATGGCAAACAAGAACACATCTAGCTCTTCCTACCACTCCACACACTTCTGCTGTGCTTTCTATTTCCACACCTCCAGGTCTTGTCCTGGACACTCTTTCCCATGGGAGGCTGTGGGAAAGGAGACTCCCTCCCAAAGCAAGCGGCCATCCTGGTGTGCTGGCTGCTTCCTGAGATCCTCCTGTTCTCCCTGACAAGGGATGGGATGGTAAAAGCCCAGCCAGCAACTGCTGGTGCTTTCAGGTTTGTATTCTCTGACATCCTGTTTCTTGCCCAGTTGCACTGCCTGAGATGTGAGCTGGCAGCTGAACACCTTGTTAGGAGATGCTGTCTTGGAGGAGAATGATTTTGTGGTCTCACAGCAGCCAGATTAAGCTGCTGCTAAAGCACCCTTGCAATTCCAAAATCACTGTCTCTTTAGTTTGCATACAGTACAGGCACCAACAAAACACACCACAGGCAGAGACAGCCAGCCCAGGGAATAGTATGGCAGCCCTTGAAGTCCTTGAAGTGGTAATTGCACAACCTCTTTATTTATCCATTTGGGTCCATATATCAGTTCTCCACAGGAATCCTGGAGAATTTTAAGTGGCTTTTGTTAATACAGTGAAGAGATAGGCTGATTACCTTGTGCTCATTAGAAGTGTACAAGGCTACCAGAGATAATTGGAGAGCTCTGTGAAATATTTGCCTTTCTCAGGTTGCAAATATTGTAGAACCTCATTAGTTTACCCTGCTATTGCCCATTGACTCATTAACCAGGGGTTTGCAACCTGAAAGGACAGTGGATGAATTCCTAATAAAATGGGAATGTAGTGCTCCTATTTCTGCAGTTTTACTGCACTACACAAACTTTCTGGCACAGTTTTGTCTGTGTAAGTGAGGAAACCAGTGTAAAAGAGGATTCAACTTGATGTCATATCACCAGTGTTAATAAAAGTGCTAATAAAAAGGGCTCTGCAAATATGAAGAAGAAATCAAAACTTCTTTATTTTGTATTTATGATTCATTTCAGGCAGGAGTGCAGTGAACCTAATTTAGTGTGAAATGGTTTTGTGTCAATGTTCGTCCATGAGCTGCACCGACACATTCACACAGGTCCAGGTATGCAAAAGGATCAGTGTATTCACATTCCCATCACAATGGATCCAAAGGCTGTCCTGGGCATGGCTGCAAGGAGGACAGGGACAGTGCAGCTGCACCACCCCATAAGAAGACCCTGCAGCGTGTCCTTGAGTGAGGCTGGACAGACAGACTGGCTCTGGACAGAGAGGAGTCACCTCCCCCTGTGGACACAAACACAGCTCTCCCTGACACAGAGATGTGCTACTTCCTCCCCAGAGAACCATTTCACCACTTCATGGTCTGCTTCTGAACAGCATTGAAACACCAAAGGAGCCTGTGTAGAGCAGCCTTCCCCTGTGGGCTTCTGACAGACACACTCCAGCTTACACCAGACCACCTGAAACACTGGAAGCAAATCACCTGCACCTGGTCCCAGTGCCACTAACTGGTTCTGAATCACCTGCACCTGGTCCCAGTGCCACTAACTCCTGAATCACAGCAGGTATTTGAATACAAACTCTAGTCTTGATTAATCTCAAACTATTGACAGGAAAAGAAGGGAGGAGCTCTCAGCTGAGCTGAAAGTCTTTCTAATTGGCCTGTGGCAACTGCATTGCAACAGAAAATTTTATAAGGAAGCCTCCAGAAATGCAAGTACCATTTTGAAAAACCCTGTAGTTTCATGGCACAATTTAGTTCTAAATGATTATATAATTACATTTGTGAACGTAATCCTGTGGGGTATTATTCTAATTATAGACCACAATCCTTCTTAGCAGCTTTCAGAGAAATAATTTGCGTAATGAAATGAAGGTTTCCAGCTGCAGCAAACAAACCAATCTCAAACCTATTTTGTAAATGACAGGCTACCCTTAATGGTGTGATCCAGCTTGGATCAATCCACTGACTCTGCATTTGCCTGGATTTTGGGGGATTCCTTATTGCAGAGCAGGAAACGGCTGAGGGCAGCATGCTACCTGCAGAACCCACAGATCTTAACTAAGATGATAAATAATGCAACAACAAAAAAATTAAAAGTGAGGCCCCAGCTATCCCATCCAAGTGTGAAGTAGCACCTCTCCCAAGTGCTGCTGTACACAGAGGCTGAAGACAAGGGTCTCCTGGCCTTGGGGACATGTTTTTTTTTTGATGATACAAAAGGAAATTTTGCTCAAAGCAGCTTTTCTCTATAAACCCCGAACTGCATTGCAGAGCAATGAATGTATTTGAAAAGGAAACACACAGTAACTCCAAATAGGTGTTCAGCCTTCACCTGTCTAAACTGGAATCTTTCCAGATACTAAATGTCTCTGCAGACACTCCAATGCCACAGATTAGTGCTTCATGGCACTGTTATCTGAGCCCTGGGATAAAATCTGTCCGCTGTCCCAAAACTACCACCAGTCATTTGTTGACACAAAGAGCACCTACAAACCAGCACTTTATTGCAGCCTGCTTCCCAACAGGCTGTGCTGGAGGACGCACCTGCACACCTCTTGCCTTGTGAGCAACCTTGTTTGCCAGATAGAAGCTTCCTGAGACTGTGTCCAGCTTCCCTTCTACTGCTTTTTATATAACATCTTCATACAACCCCTCACCCAAAGTAACAAGGCAGATTATGCCAATGCAGAGCTATTGGAGCATCCTGTGAGGACAGAGGTTTACAGAAACAAAAGGCACACACCAAATGAGTAAATCTACCATCATGCAAGAGGAGGATGTTGGTCTTTGATCAGGAGAGCACTGGGAACGGAGCTGGGCTGCAGCTGCTCCCCAGACCTGTGCCTTCTTATAGCACTGTAAATACTGCAGCTGGGCAGACAATGGGTGTGTCCCTACAGCAGTTTACACTGAGAAAAGATGAGCAGGGAATACTCACAGGAATAGAGAAAACAGAGGCTGAACCTATTCAGTTTGACCTGGCTGAAGCTTTCACATTGATGTACTGCAGGACAAGGCATAAAATTTCTGTTCTTACCATATTACTTGATCCTGAGGCTTTTTTAGTCTGACTTCCTTAAGCAACCAACCAGTAGACTATCATTTTTTTTCAGCTCAACATTGTTATAAATGCTGTTTATTGGTGTTATTACTTATAACTAGGTGTACTTTGATCTGCTATAAAATCAGAGTACTCACAGTAGAGCCAACACATGGGGTGGCTGTGCCTGTGCAGTCCAAGACAAAGACACATGACACAAGAACATCTGGAAATGACTAGCACTTGCTGTGTCTTTAGTCAAGAATGCCTGCTAGGCCAGGGCAAGAAAACAGATATGCCTATTTCATGTAGCTCTTCTTTTACAATAATAGTGTTTGTAGAATTGGTAGTCAGCTTGAATTGTGTTCTGTACACTGCATTATATATGCAAATTAATTCCTATTAATCTTTATAATGTTAAGCTCCTGCTAAAAATGTTCATTTAAGAAGTGCCTTTGTTCTTCTGTCTCCCTAATTTCAATTCCCTTCAGTCTCTTCACCCTGTGTATTAAAGCACTTTATTAATTTTGTCACGTTAATCTGATCACTGCTAAACACCACCACCATTTCTAAAGACCTAAAACAGGAGGCTAAGCCCCAGTGACACGCAAACAAAAACGTGCAACAGGCACAGCAGCTCTCGGGGTGCCCACTCCTCCCAGGAGGTGACAATCTCTGCCCTACTTGTGGCCCAGCCACCCACCTGGGTGGCAGAGAGGGCAGGGCAGGCAATTCAAACCTCGTTAAAATAACAGGGGGGGTTCAGGGTGTCATCAGAAAGGAGGGCATCAAAACCTGACAACAGCAAACCCACCCAATTCTGTGTCACCCTGCACATTAGGGAATGGAAGGCCTGGAGCAGACAGGATTATCTCTGGATGGTGATTACCCAGGTCTGTGGAACCGGCATTAATTCTGAAATTATGGGATGGAAATAGAGAAGTTACTACCAAGTAGAACTCTCTCTCCCATTACAAGATGGACATGGTAAGAAACTGAGGTTTTATGCCAGAAGAGATCTGTAAAGAAAAGCAAGAATTCATGAGAATTCATAAAACACTATGTACTTAAAAGAACAAATTTCTATTTTAAGATTAATTTCCATCCCCAAAAATGCATGTCCAGAAAAGTGTTGTTTATTTAAGCATACCAATATTTTGCTAGAATTATCTTTTCCATTTATTCTTACCAAATTCTTGCAAGATTTTAGCAAGTGTTTCAGCTGATGCCTGATGAAAATGTAGTTAATTTGATGTACAGGGGGTACTGAAATACAGGTGTACTATATAACTTGCCCAGAGCTCCAGGCAGAAGCAACAGGAGGCACAAACAGATTTTTCTGACGGAGCATATTTTATCTCATTTTGTGATTGTTGATTAAGCTATGCCTAACAGGTAGGTTATGATTGAAATCACAGACTCTTAAAAAAACAAAAACAAAACCCCCCACCAAAACAAAACAAAAACAACAAACAAACAAACACACAAATGAAAAACACAAAAAAACACAACTATTTTTCTTGAATAAACATGCAGTTTGAAAACAGAATTTCAAAACTTGTTTCATAAACAATCCACAGCCTGTCAGCTTTTTGCTTACTTGTAGTATTTGTTAACTATTTCTGAAGGAAGAATAGATTATGAAATTCTGAGCCAGTTCACAAACATTTCATTTATCCCAAAGAAAATAAAATTTACAGAAATGACTGCTATACAAATTAGCTATTCTATGACAAAATTATTTTCTCCTTAATAACAGAATCAAAGTATTATCTTGAATACTTCCAGTTCATTAAATGCCAGTAACATAATTGGGAACTGTCTGATATGAGGAGGAAAGATGTGGCTTACAGTAAGCACAAATATTAATTTAATTTATTTTTTCAATTCATTTGAGTAATGAAGAAGGGAAAGAAAAGGAAATAAAATAACATGATCCAATGACAGTGGTGTGCATCAAGACTAAACAGGACATAAACTAAAAGATAAACTGCACTAGTCACATCTGCATGCTCAATATGAAAAAATTCTATATTGAGAATGTATTTTCAAGGCCTGAGACAGAAAACTTCATGATCTGTGATTAATCACAGAGGGAAGAAAAACCCAGTCCCAAACCAATTGCTGCTCTGAAAGTTGGATTTGTTGAACATGCAGTTCACCTATAGTCTCCACATAGTTTTGAGAGATAATCTAGATACCTGATGCTGTTGAAATACAAGAAGAATAAAAAGGACAGCAAGTGGTAAGAATTCCTTTTCCTATCTCTGGAAAAAAGAGCATCTGTAATTATAACATTTTCAAGTTCAGCTAAATTCAGGAAGATTTAAATTCCTTACACAGTTTCATGCACAAAGCCACATTGACTTAGAAAATAAGACTGCATCACAAATTCTGCTTTCTGTGAGAGCTTTGTTAAGCTCATTTAGAAAGGGTGTATTTTGTAAACTTTTTTTCTTTGTTCAAAAAGCTTTCAAATCACGGAACATTTGCGATAGAGAGCAAATTTGGTTTGGATGAGTGGTTAAAGGCTTTGGCCACAGTCCCTAGTCCTGTTGACCACCCAACAGAGCGTGGTTATGGCTGACTGAAAGGCCTCCCAGCATTATTTATTCTTGTCTTCACCAACAGGCTAACAGGCAGAGCTGCTCAGACACACTGATTGCTCCACGGAGTGCTTGGCAGGAGTTTAATTCTCTGGTTCAGAAAAAGTTCCTGATGCGTATGCTGAGTGCAAGGGTCACAAATCTCCACAGAGACCCAGATCACTAAACCACTCTGAAGCCAGAGCTGATGTAAGAGTGGCACACACGGGGACTGGCCCTGCCCCTTTGGCTGCTCAGGATACAAGAGAGCAAAGGGAAGCATTTCCTGACAAGCTGCTGAGCACTTTTGCTTTTGCTAGCGGTGCAGAAGATACACCAAGTACACTGACACTCCAAGTTTGACAGGGCACAAAGGAGGAAATGGACACCTCAAGTGAGGAGGGTTTTTAATGGATCAAATCCAAAACACAGTACTTGCTTGCAGCAGCACAGCCTACAAGTGTGACAAGGGAGCAGTGGGGCTGCATGGGGGGCTGTAGGCTGCCAGCAATGCCTCCGAGCTGGTGTCTGCTCACAGGAGCCCAGGGATGGGATGCCACACCCTTTGTGGGTCTAACCAGATACCAGGAGGGCAGATGTTCTCAGCCCTCCAGAGCAGCAGATTTCTGTTGGGAGCATTCACCTATGCAACTTCAGTAGTGAGCCCCAGAAGGCTGCAAATTGGCCCAGACCTTCCCTCTAATTCCAGAGGGGAGCTTGTCCTGCTCAGAATGTACTAAATAAAACCATAAACACACACAGCTTGTTATTTAATTTTTTTTTTCCTGATCTGTCTTAATTTCTAAGCAAAACTCCCATGTTTGAAACAACTGTTGGTAAATACTGCTGTCTGTAAGTTTTCAAACAAGACACCTGGGTCATCCATTTAAAACCTGAACTTCCCTAGATCCAGATAAGTCCATTGGAGCCAGGTGAAACAGTGCCGTGGTACTGGAGGTGGATTTCCTCAAAGGGAGTATCACCCTGTCTGCAAACACATCATAAGCACATGAGTGTGAAACATTTTTCCATCATAATGCTTCAACTATGAACGAGAGAATATTCTAGTACAATAATAAAAAAAAAAAAAATATATATATATATATATATAAAATAGCATCTAGCTTCAAACTCTTGAAATAAGACTCACTACATGCCTCCTGCAACCCAAAAGATATGCATAAGCCCAATCCAAACCATGAGACTCTGTTAGGGATGCAAAAAACGGGGCAATAGCAGCTTAAGCATTATTACAGATTTCTCAAAGGGGCACAGTGGGTTTGGAGTGCTCAGTTTCCAAGTAGTTTTCCAAGCTACAGATTTCTTGCCTTTTTAAAGTTTAAGTTCTATTAGAGGTATAACTTTATTGCAGTTTTACCTGCTTAGTTGAAATAAATACTTTTGTAAACTTTAGAAAAGTGCAGCTCTGAAAAACTTAATTATCATTATCTTCATCTATCCAAAACACATAACAATCAAACATAGGCACGAGCCTTGTAGCAATTACTGGTACAGTGCTAACGGCAATAATTCAAATTCTCTTCAAATCCTCCACAGAGAAGTCTGTCATCAAGGCACACTGGCCGTAAAGGTTAAGTAATTTTGGCAGAACTACAAAATATTTACAACTAAGACCAATAACTTCAGAGATGCAGAAGTGTGAGAGGAGAGTTGTCTGTGCCTTCTGCAGCACAGGGGATTGAGATTCTGCCCAGCTCCTCACATATTTGATTGCTTGATTTATTTCCTGGGAGCCCTTCATTTCAGATGGCATTCTACTTCTTTATCTTTTTTGTGCACATTTTAACTTGTTTACTGATTTACTAAGCAACTTTATATTAGCTCCCACCCAAAGGACTGCTGAAACTGCTCTAAGTATTTACTTTCAATCAGACAGCTTTTCTCTTCCATTTGTTTTCTTGACATTATCGGTGCCTTCATATGAAAGAAGGAGCTCCAGCAGTGCACCTCTATCACAGTGGCTACACATTTTAATCAGAAGGTAGTGGAAACAAATCTGAAAAAATTAATATAAATAGGATGCTTGAACTTTATAACATGACTCTCACAGCTTCATGTCAGAGGCGTGGTAGCTACTGCAATAGGAAAAGCTCAGCTCAGTGAATAATTGGAGAATACACTTCTGATGTTTTTTCAGAGACAATTTACAGAATACAGCTGCTGCCTCCACTCAGATCAAAGCCCCTGTTAAAATGGCCAGATTTCTCTTCCTTGATAGGATCTGCTCTTCAGCTTCTACACTGAGGGGTCCTCTGATCCTCTCTCAGCAATGGCAGAGGTCTACATTGGAAAGGGGTCTTTCAATGAAAAATCAAAGTAGGCCAATAGATACAGATGAATATCTAACCTGATCCTACGGATCTAAGCCTGGCAGAGTAACCTGCTCATTTCTTACAATCACCAGTAATTTAAAAAATATACATTCTTACTTTCATTTTTAACCCAGCTAAAATAAATCTTTGTCTCTTTTAGTGGGCCTTGCCAAAGAGAACACGTGTATGCACATTTAATTTAAGGATACTTAAGTTTATAGAGAGGTTTCAGGGGTAGGAAAAAATGCTCAGTTTCAGAATCCTTTAGTGGATTCTACAGGACTTTGTATTTATAGCTACTTTTCCCTGGGAAGGACTTTAGAGCAGACCTAGGATGTCACTGAAGGTCAGCATGAAAATCCCTTTAATTTCATGAGTGAATTTCCAAGGTCTTTTGTGGTTAAATCACTAAAGGCAAACACTGAACACCAAATAAGTACCAAAAAGCACCACTAACTTTAAACCAGGTTTCTATCATCCCTAGACACTACTGGGAGTACAGTGAGCTTAACGTATTAGGTAGTAGACACAGATTATTAAATGGTTATATTGGTTCTTCTGAAATAAACCCCTTGGACTCCCACAGAGCCAGAGCAGCACCCACACTGCCTGACTCCAGGCTTGGCTTAGCTGTTCCTACCACTTTCAATTCAAACTATGAAGAAGCAGACACAAACCTCAGAGGCAACAAAACCATGGCTCCTTCTCCCATGGAAAAAAAAACCATCCCAAAACTACCCAATTCCCATGTTCCTGAATTTCTGCAGCTGATTTCTTGGTGACATTTTTCATCTTGACAGCACATTCATGAAAAGTGACAAATCTAGGCAACAGTCTCGCACTGAAAAATGTTCCTGTGAACTTTTCCCAGTTAAGCTGCAATGAATTTGCTTAGCAAAAAAACAAAAGGTTTTTCCTCAGCTTAGCTTCCAGTTACTTTGATACATGATGCTTCAAGAAGTTTTAAAAAATAGACCTGGCATGGGTTTTGTATTAGTTTTTAAAGCTCAGATCATCATTCAAGATCCTGTGGTATTTCTCACTGCTGGGTCTGAGAGAGGACTGTGGGATTTTGCAGTCCCAAGGCATCACCACCACCCATTTCCACAGAGTCCAGTTTTCCAAAGAGCCCTTTCAGTTTGTGGCAGCAGCTCAGTGTGTGACATCACCTGGCTCCGCAGCAGCAGGAGTGCTGCATAATGCAATCCTGGAATTGTCAGCTGCCAGAGCTCTGGCCAGAGAGCTGGGGGACATCTCTGCTGCTTTTCAGACCATCCAGGGATGAGTCAGGCAGGCCTGGGGAGGTCTCACATGTCTGAAATGAAGCCATAAACCCTGTCACAGAACTGAAATGAAAGCTCTGGCAAGCTGTAAAGGACTGGAGTGAATGATGGGCTGGTGGGGTCACAGAGAAGATATCTGGGCTCGGCGGGGCGGCTGGACAGGATACCTGTGGCATTTCATGGATTATTATTCTAAACAGAAAATACAGGCTGGCAGCTTCGTGTGGAATGCAGAGGAAGAGGGTGCACATGGAGATAGGTGATCAGGAGGCTCTTAGCCAGCTGCACTCACAGCCTAAGCAGCCAAGAGCCTTTTAATCCTCTTCTGCTTTTATAACCTCTCTCTACCTCATGAGTGGAATTTCAACACCGAAACTCTTAAGGTCATCTTTTGGTGAATGTTTAGCTTCACAACCATACTTTCTACTCAGCTTTCACTCATCCACAGGGCTTTAACCAAGACTGGAGTACAAATGTACTTTCTGAAATATATTCTGAGTTGGGTGCATGACCAGGTTACCAGGAATTATTACACAAAACATTCATTATATTCATTATGAGAGACTTCTGAGATCAACAGCAAAACCAAAACTTCAAGATCCTTTCAAAGCATACCCTAAAGCCCCCAGAATATTTCTACTTTATTTAAGCTGCTCTTATGCTCTGCCTACAAGGGTCTCACTGTAAATGTAAAGAGCCTTTGAGGCTGTGCTAGCAGGACAAAATTGGAAGATGGTCCTGGACCAGAAACACACAAACCCAGCTTTTTCTTGCGATGGAATTTGTTCTCACAATAGAAACCAGCTAGGAAGAAATTAAAAATCAGCTGTCATCGCAAATGGGTACAAAAATTGTTTTGGATGCTATGTACAACAATGAGAAACAGAAACCAAACTGCAGTAGGGTAACATACACATTTTATCATCAGCATTGAATTGCCAAAGCCCACAACCAGTCTGGAACAGAACAAAAAGCACACAGAGGAGAATTTTATACTAACAAGTGTTCTCCTAGGGGATAAATGTTACACAAATACCAGAAATGCCTAACTTATCCTCGAGAAGCAAGTGTTTCTTGAAATGGGATGCTAGCAAAACAAAACTATTCTTTGTGTTCTTAGGAACATTGCACTGCAAAACTGACTCTGCTTTGGTAAACTTCTCCTTTGCAGTCTGCTGGGATAGATTAACAACAGATCTATTAATTTCATCACTCCCCATGAAACAACCAGTATGCTGAGCTCTAAATACTGTGCCTATGGGTACAGTTTGTTTATTCTTGCTTAGCATGAGAAATTCTAGAAGAATAACTGCAAAGAAATTTTAGAAACTTTAAAATTAGAAGGTTGGAACCATTGTTTCAAGACTGAGCACCAACAATTCATTTAGGGGAAATTCACACTTGTGTTTCTTAGAGCTTCAGGCACATTGGACAATTGGACAATTGCTGGCCTTCAATCTTCAATAAAATGCAGTTAGTTCAGCTCTTCCATCCACAAATCCCACATTTTCATCCATGATTCCTTGGAACACATACTGCAAAATGCAAATCAGGTTAGGAAATGTTCATCTGTGATCAGCACCTAATGATTTGAGTGACCTGAATTTGGAGAATATTCATGGAAGCATAATAATTAGACATGGAAAAGACCTGAGGCTGTCTTCTATTACCCTAGTTAGTGCAGCACTGAGCCAAGACTGATTACTTTTGACCAATCTCATTTTGCAAAGAGCTGTGTGAAGAATCTTCCACTCCTTCTCTTGAGAGGTTTTCCCAATAAAGCAGATCTTGCCTTTAAAATATTTGTCTTGATAACCTGTACCCACTTTTTGAGTGGTCTACTTCATTTTAATACTAGGTACACATTGCCTTGCTTTAAAGGAAGGTGTGTTCAGCTTTAACAAGTATTCAAGGATGTTCCAGTGGCTCTTTAGCTTTTGTTTGGTCATTTTGTTCTCTGTGTGCTCTTCTCTTGAGCCCTTTGGGATCTCAAGGGCATTCATCAGGCATCTCCTGTACAAGTTTGGTCCTCCAGAAAATGGATAAGAAATGAGAAATTTTACTAGAAGTAGCCTATGAAATCCCCACTAGACTGCACAGATGGCCAGAAATCATAATTGGAAGCATTCATACATATTTCAGAGTGATACACTGGGAAAAAAAAAAAAAGATAAAATGCAAGAGGAAAAGGAACAAAACCCCTCAACTCAAGATGAACTTTGCTAAAACTAGGTTAGTGTCTCCCCTAAACATCCATCATGCAACCCAAGTGACAACACTTGAATTAAACAGGTGCAAGTGAAGCATTGTGAAACAGGACTCTCTTAAGAACAGAGACTGCTACAGTTTGATTGCCTATCTTATCTTCAGCCAGAATATTAAATATATGAACAAAACAATTCTGCTAGATACAAACTACCCAACAGGATATATGTAAATACAGCATGAATTAGAGAATACAAACAGTCCAGACTCTAGGGCTGGACCTTACTGCCAAGGCAACACTGTGGCTGACATCATGCATAAACAATAACAGCTAGGCTTCCTGGAGCCCAGCCAACATGTAGGTTTTGTCTTAAAGGATGCACTAGCCTAGTGTCAACATTATTCTTCAAATCATGTAAAGTCTCACAGATTTAGAAAAAGAAAGAAAAAAAAAAACAAAACCACACCCAGAAAATTCATGAACAGGAAGAAATCTAAATATAGCTATTCCATCATAAAGATTTTATTGGTGCCAGTTAAGAATGATTTTCTCGCTTGTATCTTCAGCAGATTTGTGCCAGTTTTGCAATTTTTGTGCTTTTACATCCCCCCTGCCAGTACATCAGACATTCCCCTCCCTTTGGAGTACATCCAAGGAAAATATATTCCAACCTCAGGGTTGGATGAGCCATGGCTGTAAGCCAGGGCTTCTGCACTGAATTCCCAGGTTTTTTTTTCCAAATCTCTCTGCATATGCTTTGCCAATTCATTGTCTCCAGAAGTAAGAAGAAGCTAATAAAGCTGTGTTGGTATGTTCAGTATGGTTCAGCACTCTCTGCTCACCTCCTGTTTCACTAGGCTGAAATCCCACCTCCCAGTGCTAAAGCATGCTAAAAGTTTTGGAGAGGTGTCACTGGAGAGCATTTGCTAAAGAGCTCAGAGCAGGTAACTCATAACTTGCACAGAATGTCAGAAGCTGTCTGTGAAGGCATCAGGGCCTTATATTCTGAAGAGGTGATCTGGACTAGTTCTTTGCCAGTGTTACTGCTTGGACTTCACTAGAATTGCCCTTGACATCAGCAGCAGAGAAAGGAAAAAATGGCCTTTGAAGATGCTAGTGACATTTCCCATGGCTTCTTTAGCTTCAAGGACTTTGATAATACCACTGTGCAGAGAAAGGAAGTCTCTGCTAGGTTGAAAGTAACCTATTTTATTAAAAAATTTCATCTCTGATGTTTAGTAAAAGCCAAGTGCCCTCCATTATCTACACAAAAATAGCCCACTAGGTATTCAGGGCTGTCTTTTCTAGTATCTCTGCAGACTCTGTAGCCCTGGGTGTGTTCCTCATGCATTAGCTGAACAGGATTCTCTGAACCACTCCTCGATCTGTGGTACACTCCACATTGAACATTGTTGTGCACTCACTCGTTGAACCATTTTTAAACTCAGCCTCCTGCTGAGAGCTAAATGCACTGTTTGTATTCTAATCTTTGTACCTACTGCAGCTAAAGTATAGTGGTTCCACAGCTAGAAGGCAATAGCTAAAGTGGAGGAAATGTAATTAAGGAGAATAAAAAAAAAAAAAAAAAGATTGATAGAAAATGCAGCACATTGCTCTAGACATATTAATTTAGTGCTATCTGAGTGACTTGAACAACTAATTTATTAAAATTACCTGGAAGCATCTTATGATTACCCCAACATAAGCAGTCTGTAATTTGCCTCTGCCTCTATTCTCGGCAAGCCAGTCCACACTTTGCATGCTGAATGTACGAGACGCAGGAAAACCAATTAATGCTGTTGACCTGTACAAACAGGGTAACAGCAGTGGGTTTGATCACCATCACACAAGTGCAGATAACTGGTAAATGAAGGACTTGGTCCTGATTTGTGAAGCCAGTCAGAATTAGAACATGCTGAACTCTCCCTGGCTTTGATGTGAATGTTCAGGATCCTCTGAGATGGTTGTTACACCTCACAAGTGCATTGCCTGTAGCAGCCAGAAAATGAACCCACAGAAGGGAGAGGTGGCTGTAATGAGAGGAATGCCACACACTTCCATGCCAGGCTCCTGCCCTCTTGGGCCTCACAGCTCCATCCCACCCAGAGCTGCCCTTGTGTGACGAGCTGATGGCTCCTCCAGCAGAGCTAAAATCACACCACAGGCTCCTTCAGCCTGCTGCTGACTGACTCAGTCACAGCTCAGTCTCCTTCACTGCACGAGAACACTTCAGAGGCTTGGTCTGAAAACACAGAGAAGGCTTTGGTTTCTCACTCCACTATTAATTATGTTGCATATTACTGAACTGACTCTGAGGGTTTGGGGAGATTTCCATGGTGGTTTAACAAGACCAAGCTTGTCACTGAGCTCCTACGTGCTTGCTCAGAGATGACAGCAGGGTGAGATCCCTGAAAAAGTCTGAACTGGTTAATCCAGAATACCACAGAAAAAAATTTCTCTTATAAAAAACCAAGTCTAATAGCAGAAGACATCAGACATAAGTCAGAGATCACTTTAGAGAGCATTTTTTTTTTGTTGGAACATAAAAGAAGGTTTTGTCCCTGAGCAGAAAATTATGATAAAAGTGGATGAGCAGGACATGTCCAAGGGACAGCAGAAGAGACCCAGCCTGACAGGTGCAGTGCTGTTCCACAGATCTGGAAAAGAACACCCAGCCTGTGCTGACTACTGGGAGAGTGGTTCTCATACTTAGTCCATGAGGAGAGAGACCTACTGGGAAATGAAAGAAAAAGCCTGGTTTCTGGTGTTTGATCAAGCAGTGTCTCCTCCCTGGAACTATGCTGTCATATGAGTCTGCTCATCAAGGCTTCACACAAAGGCTGGGCACTGTTTTGTCACCCCACAATGTCACACAAAGAGAATGCACACCACATCTGGCCCATCTGGGCACTTAGAGTTAAAAGCCCTTCCTGGAATACCTGGCAGCTCCAGGCCATGCTCCTGCCCAGTCAGTCACCAGTGACACTGTGGTCTTGACAGCTTTGGCCTGCATCACATCTGGCTGAGAGATAGGCACAGCTACCTGGGGATAAATGTCATGGCCCATAATTATTGAGAAAAACTATTTCATAGGGATGGAAAGTGTTGTGCTGAGCTCTCCTTTTAACATCTGTGTCTCTGGTAAAAGGCTGCAATTCACAGCAAGTGTGAACCCAATTCAGCTACAGTGCTCCTTCAGCAAAGTGAGGGGGATTGCACCAAGGGATGGGTTTGGCCCCTTGTGTGCAATCACAAGGTGATAAAGGTGCTGCTGAAATGACCCACTGCACTGCATAACAACTGCTGGAGGCCAGGGAAAGGCCCCTCCTTTGTTTGCAGAGATGGCAGGGCACAGCCATGAAGCTCAATGTTAGTTCCTCTCTCAGATTCTCCCTCAAGTTCATTTTCTGAATCATTATCCAGCATATGATTCTCCCAGCCCCGTGTCTCTTCTGGTGATTAGTTTGCTGCCAACTCAGTCTACATGGACCTTCCCCTAGTCCATAATGGGAAAGATATTAATTATAGTCAGGGAAAATTGAGTTTCATGACTCCCAGAGGACCATGCTGCAGTCTCCATGAAACAACTTTTTTCCACCTTTTTATGTCAAGTACAACAGACTCCACATAAATGGTGCAAGACATTTTTATGAGTTACATCATGAATGGAAAAGAACAGCAATCGTATCAAACTGCCTGTGTGCATTAACCTTGTTTCTGAGGAGCTAAAATTATTTTTGGAAGCGAAGTTAAAGATCCTGCACTAAGAGTCTGTCACTTGGTCTTCCTTCTCATCTTCAGCCTTTTAGCAGAGGTCATACCCCTGCCTGCTTGAACACTGGAGAGGGTTCTAGATAGTGAACAAAATTTGCAAACCCTAAAGCTATGCACTTAAGTTCTTACCCTGAGGAACTTTTTAGAGAGGCACCACAGAGAGAGCCAAACCCAGTGTACATTAAGTACACTACCAACTAATTTCAGGAGGCAACTTGCACTGAGAATGAGCCTTAGTTCCAGCACATAACCATTTCTTATTGCTCCTATCATGACAGCATCCTTCAGAAAGACCATTGCTCTCCCAGAAATAAGTGAATTATCCCAAATTCAGTAAGGACTAAATCAGAGATTGCTGTTAATTTTTCCTTGATTTGTGCTAAATACTGATAACCATTAAAGCACAGCTTCCTTGATCATTCACTTTTTATTACTTGAGGTTCCTCTGTATGAGGACTCTACTTTCCCAAGCAGTGTGAGGTGGAAGAGGCAGCACAGAACTGGGAGAAAAAAAAAAAAAGCCCTTTAAGTTTGAATCCTTACCCTGCCACAGCAAAAGAAGGAAAAAGGGAAAAAACCTCCCTCACTTTCTCACTTCTGAAGAATGGGAATTAATTGCCTTGCACATACACACACACAATTTCAAATAGGCTCAAGTAGCATACGTATAAGAATTAATTGCACATGCCTGTTTTCTCTGAAGTAGAGACACATTAAGGATGTAAAGACATTTCCAGACCCATGGGAACAGTGTTCTTATACTGCAGCACTCTACTGGAATACAAAAGAACTGGTGGGGTTTGCTTTTTAAAATGTGTTTAGCATGGCTGAGGAGCCTGGGGCTGGCTGCTGAGTCCCTGCCAGTCCCAGGCCAGGAGCACAGGGAATGTGAGGAGCCTGGGCTATGTGTCCCCAAAACTGATGGACACACAGAAGACACATTTGCATACAAGAGGAAGGAGCTCCGTGTGGGTAGGAGCTCTGACATTGGTGGGCAGACAGGGAAAGGGCAGCAAGGGCAGGAATGGACACAGAAGTAGGTGGTACCAGGAGCAGAACTGAGTTTGAGCATCCTCTCCTGCCCTCCTTCCCTCCTACTTTTAGTCATTCCTTTCCAGTTTCCTCCAACGGATTGAGAAAAGGAGAACAAAGAACCCACACTGCTCAAAATGAAGCCCTGAGTACTGCTTCTCACACTGCTCCTGTCTTACCCTGGAGAAGCAGGAGGCAAGGCTCCACAGCACCCTCAGGGGCTCATCCAAGGCCTCCCTGTGCTTGCTCTGGTGTCCTGTGGGAGCCCAGCGCTGTGGGGGAGCATGGAGCAGACACAGTGCATCACTCCTCCCTCCTGGAATGCACCTGATGCTGCCAGGAACAGCTGGGCAGGCTGAGCCATCACCCACCTCCCCTCAGCTCTGAGCCAAGGGGAGGAGACACAAACCCAGCCCAGGCAGAGAAAGCAATTGCCCAGGGGAGCAGGGAAAGAAGCTTCTTTCCCTGCCCCTCCCACGGGTGTGTTGCCACCAGCAGCCCAGCAAGAAGCCAGGCTGTGGTGCTGGTCCTTGTCTCAGCAGCAGCAACCCAGGTTGGGCATCCTGGGGGGCAAGCAAAAGGGCTTGAAATGGAGATTGCCATTTCTGTCATCTAAGAGAGAGGAAAAACTCTTAAAGTTTCCTTGTCTCACTCTTCCTGCCAAGAGAAACTGCAGGTTTTGTGTGTAGGGACCTTGGGCTAGTTCAGAGTGCCTCGTGTGCTCGTTAGAAAGGCCTGGCACCAATACACAATATCAACTTCCAGTTCTGAACAGTCAAGGGCTTAAAACACACACACAAAAAAAAATCTAGCCTTGAATTTTGTGGCTAGATAAAACAAGAAAACTTCACAGATTCTTGAAAATGCTGGATTCCAGTTTTAGTAAGATCTTATCCTTGATTAAATGCTGCTTCATTGAAAATGGTGTGTGACTTTTCATCAGCATGAGTAATCTGCTGTAATACCTGTGTAGGCTGTCAAGCTATTGCCAGATTGAAACACTGATTTCCCCTTTCTGTCCATTTGATCATAAATTCCATTTTGGATTTCTCTGCTTTCCTTACAAAGGCTTTTGAGCTCAAGATCACAGAGACAATCTGGCAATAAAAACATTCAAGCAGCAATACAGAGAGCTGGGAATTTATTGTATCAAGATTTATTTTTAAAATACAGGTTTCTTCTGATAAACTAATATTGTCATCTGTTCTGGTGGCAGAACATACTGCAAACAGCAATCTTCCCCTAGAGAAAAAATGTCAGATTGTGATTTATGAACAGGGAGCCACTAAAGAGTATGATTTCACCCTAAATTAGTAATTTATCAAGTAAAGAACAACAAGCAAATAGCCGAATATTGGTGTCTTAAAGGGTCAATAGACTTTTCACTAACTTTTGCTTCAAGCACAAATAACCAGAGACTCCTCCAAGGAAAAGCTGTTCTAGTGGATGCCCTAGAAAATGAAAACATTTAGGTCTAAGTGTTGGGGAAAACATTCCCAACGTGACCTTTGAGTGTCCCCATGGGTTCAGAGGAGCCCCACACAAGGGGACTGCACAAAGCTGCTAAATTTAGCAAGCCCTTTGAAATGTGGTAGTATAAATCAAAAGGACTTAGTGGGAAGAAGAGGAGAAAGGAAAAGAGAACAAAGCCATCTAAAAGGGTGAGTGTTTGTTTGCAACCTTAATTAACTGTCTGAAGTGAAGCGGTTGATTTCCATGTACAATGGATTATGAATTATTGGAAATCACTATTACACAAGTCAGCAGAACAATTGCTTTATAAAATCCTCTTACAGGCCAGGGAAATGAGTTTCTAGACATCCATCTGGGAGGAGGTTCCCTCCACCTCTGATCAATTTTGGCAGGAAACATATACCATCAGTGCCTAAAGGCATGACCATGGATGCAAAATTATTCAGCCAGGACTTCAAGCAAACCAAGGAAGATCAAACTGTAATTCCCTAGTCACTCCCTCAGAAATCTTTTCTCCAGGCTCCCCAGCCTTCACTCCCAAGAATTTCAATGATTTGTAATTTTGTTGACTTAGGAGCTGCAGTGCACTGAAATTCACACGGCTCCCAATCTTACAAATGAATTACGAGTTCTTTTTTTCCAAATACCATACTGCAGATGTAGATGTCTGGATCTTGGGTCCATAATTTCCACAAAATTAGGCAATTAAAATTTTACTTGCGGCAGTTTAAGTGCATCTGTAAAACCTCTACTAGACGTGTCAATAGAACAATTTATGGTTCTGTGCCTTTAGATCTGGACTATTAGAAGATTTCATGGGGCATCAATCCACAACTGCCATGAAAAATGGGTGTTTATTTTACTGGTTAGATGCCATCAATCTGTTTCTTTATATGGCACAGCTGGATTTAATAATGAATGAAGAACTTAGTTTCTTAACTACTGCAAAAATTTCTTGTCCATTCAAGAACTGATTCAGATTTATCTTGATGTAATTCCACTGTCTCCTGTCAATTTTTATAGGTCTGCATCTTTTGCTGAGATTGCTTAAATAACTATAATTAAGCCAATAATCAGAGCAAGCAAAAGAAGATTCTCCAAGCCTTATTGTGTAGCAGAAGGGTACTGGATATACTACTTTTCTAATAAAGTTTTGTAATTTTTTTTTTCTCATCCTTTCTAATGCTAGAATTTCCTTGGGTGATGGTATTTCAAGCTGCAGAGAACAAATGCAGTGGTAACCAGAGATATGCAGAAGTAAAGAGCTGCAAAAGAAGAAGATTGCTGTATCACAGGAAATTTAGTGGGAGAGGCCCAAAGCCAACCATCTAAATCAGTGTCACTGGTAAAGGTTCAGTTCTGATCCTGAAAAGTGCTGGAAAGGAAGCCCTTTCCCATCTCTGTTGTAGCTTGCTTGAACACTCACAACATCTGCAAAAGTTGTATTTTGGCTTTGTGAGAAATAAGAGTTGCCTTATTCAGTAGAGTCAGTTCATAGGTCAGGTGGTCTCAATGCTTTTGGCATTAATGATTACAGTAGATGTGCTTTGAAAAAATGAGAAGTATTACTTAATCTGCCTGAAGGACCTGTGTATGTATTCTAAAAGGTGGCATAGAGGACAGGTTGGCAGCTGCCCTTTGTGTCTGATCATCAGCTCTCCCCTGGTTCCTCCCATCAGAAGCATTTCCCAGGCTAGAGGAGCAATCTCCTGTGCTGGTGGCATCCTCTACATTGTTTAAACTTTGGCACAAGAACTGAGTCTAGAACAACCTAAATTCACATTCAGGGGAAACAGACTGGGACAATCTATAGCAAGAGAGGCCAAGATTCAGCTCTGACACAAATAACCTGATTACAAATTTATCCTGGGTAGCAGACAGGCAGCCCAGAGAACCATGTACAAAAGCTTGCTCTGGCATTCCTGCATCAATTGCCTGAAACAACTCCACTTGTGCAGCACAAAAGCTGCAATGAGACATTAAACACGGCCCCAGAAAAGCCAGAGCCTTAATGACCAGTGCCCACACAGGAGCACAAAAGGAGAGAGGCAGCTATTTCATTTTGCTGTCCTTAGAACAGAGAGCAGAGAGGCCACAGCCTGAGTGTTTACAGGGGCTGAAGCCTTGGAGAGAGCCAGGGGGTTTGCAGCAGTTGTGAGGAAAGGCCTGGTCCCCTTGGGTGATCTGATAAGGCAGAGGGATCACTGCCCTCGCCAAAAAACTGATTAATGTGAGATGGTCTGTGTCAGCCACAGACTCGGGCAGCTCACAACTCAGTGCTGACATATTTCAATCAAAGCATGTCTGCAGCTGAACTTAATAACCAGCCAGCCTATTGAGTGCTGGGCACTGAGCAGTCCCAAATCAGCCCAGGAATTTTAAGAGGGCCCTGACTTGCTGCAGGACTGCAGGGAGAGCCTTGTCTGTCAGATGCAGTTGTATCTGTGGCTGACACGGATTCATGATTCCTGCTCCCCTCCATGAGCACTGCTGTGATGCTGGAAAATGGAGAGAGCCACCTGGGATCACTGCCCTGCACAAACCATCCCCAGGCTGTCCTGTGCAATCTCTTCTGCATTTTCCCAGCAATGACATCTCATCACTGTTGAATGAAATAAGTTCTTTTGCAGTGAAACTGCCTTTTATTTTTCTTTCTGTCAGCCAGAGGTCAGACAGTCTGCTTAATAGCAAAGCAAACCAAAAATGCCTCCTTTTTATTCCATTTTTATTTCTTTCAATTAACATTGCAATTGGTTTAATTTGACTACCTAAATGCATTTATTTGATCATGAAAACATAGCTTTTTTAGGGATGGTTGCAGTCCCCTGAATTCCTATGAGAAGCACTTAAGTTTTAAACCCCTTCTTACCACACTGCTCTGTACCACCAAAGTGTTGTTTTTGACACATAATGTGCATTTCAAAAGCAGAGGTTACTTCCTAGAGAGCATACACATAGAGCATACACCCCTTGGACTCACCTGGAGTCAAACACTTTAACATATACTGAGGCTGCCAAGAGTATTTCATAGGAGTTTCACATTTGAAATGGGTTTATCTGACACAAGTCATGGGAATTGATGTACTCTGCCAAGAGAAACAGCTCCAGCTTCTCCACTCTTTAATAATGCCCCTGGAGAGCCCTGATGGACAGTGGAAGTAGCAGTAAGGAACAGCCCAGAGCTAACTAGCAGAGGCCAGATTATCACACTGAAACTGTGCAGCAGCGTCCACGTGGACCTTTTTGTCCCATGCCATTCATCCTCCCATGATAACAGATCATCATAAAGCATCAACATTCAAAACTCTTTGCTGAGGGCTTCTTCATGATTGATCTAAGTAGCAAGAAGCATCTAAAGTGACAGGTCTCAGAAGAGACCTCTCAGGTTCTTGTTTGAAGCCCATGCTGGTTGAGGTTTGTAAAATCAACAGAACTCTCTGCTCATGTTAGAACTGCTTTGTTAATAGTTTTCACTTAGCCACAAAAGCTGTTAGAAAAAGGGCATTTGCTGGCAGAAAATAAAGCAAAGATGGATAGGCCTTACTGGATATAAAATACAGGACTACTCAAAATCTTGTAACAGTTCCCAAGTTGAAGGAAGAGTCAAGGACAAAACTGAAGTACAAGAGAAGAAAAATGAAGGCAGAATGAGATAACTGTCCTGACATTTTAAAAAAAAAAAAAAAAGTTTAAAATACAGGTTTGTTTGTTTGTTTTTTTACAAAGCCAAAATAAAATCCTAGTTAACAGCTTCCCATGAACAATGACCTACAGAACAAATCAGCCCAGAAATCTGCATTCAGCAGTTTGTTGCCAAAGTCCTACTCTTTACTCCCTGGAGCACACAGCCCTCCCAGAGCCATTTGCAGTAATGAATGGGTCACATTTGCTGTGAAAAGAGACCCAGGAATAGGGCAAGCTTCTCACCAGAGAGTTCTCTTGTAAAGCCCCTGCTACACAAAACAGCTTGAATGCCCGGGGAATGTTCTGCTGCTGTTGCTGGCTGAGACAAAGCACCGTGGAAAGCCTAATCTGTGTGTCAAACAGTTATAAAACTAATATTTACCCTGACTGCATTAAAATTTCGCAGAAATAAAAAGATCTTACTTAACTCAAAAAGACAACCCTGTTCTCACACCACTCTTTTCTTATAATAGTCTGCTCTTGTATCCACCTTGTATTACAGTTTTTCCCTTCATATTTTATACAACGATTAATTGACAAAGGTAGCCCATGTGTGCCATAAAAGAGACACAAAATCAAATCAGGTGACAGTAAAAAGCTAAATGGCATGGAGAGGTACAGCTATAGCATCTGTAAAATCTAGTGCTGCTGAGGTTTCACTGCTTCTCTGCACAGACACACAGGCCCAGCTGCTAGGATTTCACTGGCGTTTGCCAAGCAGTGTGTGTTTTACAGAAGGCAGTTTGACACACCAAAACCAACAGGAGTCTTTAACAACTCCCTGAGACTTTCACCAGCTCACAATTGGAGCTCCAGGGGCAAAACTTCAGAGCCATTGCAAAAGGATCTTCAGGCTGTCCCTGCAGCTACACAGGAGCTGTCCCCCCTCCCTGAAGGGTGGATCAGTGCAAGGCAAGGAGCTGCAGGGCTCCTCCAGCACACTCACTGCTGGAAATGCACATTAAGCCCCACACCAAGGGAGCACAGCCTGCAGGAGAAACACAAATCTCTTCTGGGTGGCTGAAAAACCAGCACAGCCCTCCCCATGAACGTGGGGGGTCAGCTGTGCTGAATTCAGCGGGGAGGATCACTAAAAACCAGCTGTGCTTGTCCTGGGGAACAAAAGAGTGCAGCTGACCCAACTGGAAGCGATTTTTCAACCAGCAGTAGGAGTCTCAATGCTGTTTGCAAACCCAGCCTAGGGCTGAGTTTGCAGTACAAGGGTGAGGAACTCGGTGGCTGCTGGAAGGCAGGAAGCCTTTGGGAATTAACACTTGACCTGCTGGCACAGGGGCTTCTGCTTGCTTTTGGTCAGGGCTAAGTGTGGCCAACGGGGCCAGGACTAACCCTGGGATTAGGATGTGCATGGGGCATCAGAAGAAGAGGACTACTGAGTGTGATTTTTGCACAATCCCTAAAGAGTTCATTAACTGAGTGAGAGAGGGCATCAGTGGAATCTAAGGGCAGGCATTTGAGGCAAATATGGGTCACTGATATATTTTTTTTAATCTAGTACCGTATGTATCAGGGAGTTTTAGAGAGAGGCACGCAAGGCAAATCTTCAGTCCTTTCATATTCCTCAAATGTTTTAATATTCAGAATGAGTATAGACTTTATGGCCTATTTTTACTTTTCAGGAAATTCTGACTCATCCTTTTAAATTAAAAAAAAAAAAAGAAAGAAGCATTTGGGAGTTATATTCCTTGTATAATCACTACAGATACATACATATAAAATCAACTCCATAAATTAATAAATATAAAAAGAAAATATGTATTTATATAGAGGTAGTCATCTTTCCCCAAGTTATGAAGGGCTTTGAGACTTGCACAAAAAAAGAGCTGTGCAGCATAATTTTGGAATACTCTTGACATTCTGGGTTGTGAAATCATGTCTGTAACTGATTAGGATTAATGGATTTTGACAAAGGAAAGGGATTACTAAGTCCACAATTTCTTGCAGTTGCTATAAGTGGACACAGAAAGCACAGCAAAATGAGTAACATCCCTCCTGCCCTAAACACAGGGTGGCAAAGATGACACTGACCCACGTGCTTTCAGAAAATCCAGCCTGAGCAGTCGAGGCTGCAGGTCTGGAATGCCAACAGCACCTGTAGGGCTCCAGAACAGCAGAGCTCACTCAGAGGGTAGCAGAAGAAAAACCCCCACAGGTTTTATGTGGATTTGAGTAACAAGCTGCTCAGAGAAAGAAGCAGCTTCTCAAACACCCCTTAGCTTGAACACCAACAGCACAGAACAGGAACAAACTCAGGATCAGTGACACCACGGTGGATCTGCCTGCCAGGTGTTGCACCCCATGTCCTTTGCACACCAAGCCATGCACAGTCAGGTGCTCCTAAATAAAAAGGTGCAAAACTAAAACTAATCAGGAAAATTTCAGTAGGTGAAGGAATCTGATGCTTCACCTACTTTTTCCAGTTGGGTTTACAAACACAAATGATGTTTCTGTGACTTTGCACTCTCTGAAAGGAAGTGGAGTGGCTGGAGATTCACTTTCATCCTCCCATCACGCTGCAGGTAGCAAACAAGAGGGAGAATATTAAGCTCCTTTCTCTCAATAATGATCTTCTGATCTAAAAGTGTCTTTTACCTCTTACAACTAAAAAATAATGTGAAATGAGGGGAATTTGAACAAAAGGAGCTCCACTTCAGCATGCAAATATCCTTATGAGTTGGGAGCTCAGAAACACCACTGTGAATACAAATATATTTCATTTGAAACAGAAGAGACCTTTTATCAACACAGAAGAGAGGAATAAATCCCCAAATTGGGTCATGAAAGTGCACTTTGGACTTATCTTTATTCTTAATGGAAAGCCCATTCCTGCAGTTTTTAGGGAACAACTCCAAAGAAGCTGTGGTACAAGGAGAACTTCACACACTTCCAAGTGCAGAGTGCTTCTCAGGTAAGTATTTTTCTTGCCTTTTTTTAAGCTACAGAAAATACTCTCCCCAGAGGCAGAAAAGAAGATAAATGGTTTACATTATTCAAAGACAAAAACCCAACTCATCCTGCCCACTATAAGATCTCTAAATATACCTGCCTTACCAGCAGAGCCCATCTCGGAGAAGGGATCCAATTTCTGGCATCGATAATTCTGCAGAGGTAATGCATTATCTCCTCCCCCAACTGTTTGCCAACAGGAAAAATAATCTGTGGGGAAGCAGCATGAAAATACCAGAAACTCAAGTGCTGGATACTCCACCTAACAACCCTCATTAATGTTGTCAGTAGAAGGTCCTTAAGGGAACAATCACTCTTTCTGTCCCAGCTCTTAGCAGACCCAGACACCCTCTTGCTTCTGACTCTGTGTTGCCTATTGCATTCTTACATTTCATCTACAAGTTGGTTAAGAAAAGCCAGATGTGTTAATGCCAATAATCTGTTCCTGAGGCCAGCAGATATCTGTATTCTGCACTTAGACTGAGAGTTGGAAGTCATCACAATTAAACACAGGCAGATGAAAATGATGCATTGTCTTTAAATGCTGTGCTACCATTTAATATTTTTATCATTTTCTATTAAGGAATTGTGAGGATCTCACTTATAATGCACACCCTTGCTAAAAGTAGGGGTGTCTACTACATTTACAATTCTCAAAGGCAGTACTTCTCAGTAAAACATTAAACTTGTGTTAAACTCTCCTATTAAACTTGTGTTAAATCACCTTTTTATTGGGAATTTTGGCATTTGTTTTTATGTCAGATCAAACTGCTTTGTGTCCAGAAGGATTTTGCAATCTTCATTGAATGATAGTTGAAACAAAATATTTGACACATAAGGCTCCAATGATTTCCCCCAGCATTCTGATAAAACCTTATGCATTTTTGGGAAATGCTCCCATTTTGCCAAATCAGTAATATCAGATAGAAGAAAAATGCATCAACCAGCACCAGTCAGTTACCTCTGAATTAAGTTTCATTCATTCAGTTGCTGCACATGATTTTTTTTCCCCTCACTTTTTATTGACTGAACTTTGTTCATTGGATTTCAAAAGTGTTTTCCCAATAGTTTCTTTAGAAAATACAAGAAAGAAGGTTCTCGGCTGGTGGAAGCTGGCAAAGCTCCAGCGAAGTCAATGGGCCTCAGCTGAGGCACTGGCCCTTTGTGAGTGCTCACAGAGGCTTTTTATGTGCTGCAGAGATGCTGGGTTATGCAGAGGAGTCAGGAAACCTCACAGTGTCTCCAGTTTGCAAAGATTATAGATATTTTAGCAGTCACCAGTCATTTCAGGCTAATGGTTTGGTGGCAGTTTTGGATAAAGGAGAAGCTCAGTGGGATTCACATCACTCTGACTGCTTTACCTGCCCAGACCTTTGCTCAGTGTGTTGGGAGAGCCAGGGGATGCATCTTCAGGCAGATAAGCACCTATCTGGAAACTCCCAAAAGCACCTCCTGCTGCTCCTTGCTTTCAGTTTCACTTGAGTTCTGAGCACTTTGAGGAACAAAATCTGTACCATAAAGCTGGAGGGGAAACATTCTGTGGCAAAGCCTGCAGGAGAGAAAGGAGAGAACCATTTCTGTGAGGAAATGGGATGTCCAGGAGAGGCCTCAGGCCATGACATCACCCTGCCGCTGGTTTGTTGTTTGGTGAACAGAGGAGGGACCCTGAGTGCAGCCTGGGGATCTGAAATGATTCTCCTTCCTGCCAAATTATCTCAAACCTGCACAAACCTTTCCATGTTGGATCTAGAGCAAAGGCTTGAACTAATGGCATTTCTGCATAAATCTGCATTGCTTTTTGCTGTGGAAATTGGCCAACAGTCTCAAGGACTTTCATCACTGTGGCTTTTTAATACAACTTTTTATTGCTTAATCTGCATGGAGTCTGTCACGGATGGCCATTGCTTGCACACAAGAATTTATTTGCCTCCACAGTAACCCAGACACATCCCATGGGCTATGGAGAAGTCAAAGTTCCTCCCTCAATCCTTCACTTTTCTGTAGTCTCTGAACAGGTGAAAATCAGTACACCTGCTCTAGCCACACTAAAGAAGGTGGAAAATCATCATAAGGATGACAACAAAAGAGCAAAGAAAAATGACATTATGGAAAATGCTAATGTGATAGCTGGTCCTGATCCACCCCAAAAAGTAACTGAGATCAGTAAAGAAAACTGATTCCATGTGATCAGCATTTGGCTCTACCATGATGCTGCTCACTTGCTTGAAAGTGGTGTCAGTTTAGGAATTTCCTGATAATGACACTGCATTTTCATGAGAGTAAGAAAAGTTCATCTTGCAGAGCTGCTCATGTGTCAGATCTGACTTAGCCATATGAAGGGTTTTTAATTTCAAGAGAATTGAAAAGTATTTTGGGGCATATTGTTGAATTTTTAAGTTCAGATGTTAAAAATATCCACCATATAGTAGCATCTGTAGCATAATAAAGCATCACCTATTTTATAATTTAATTTCACAGAAAGTGAAATTAAAGTGCTATTGGTGAGAGAAAGAAATAGAAAAATCTGGTACTACACAAGCAATACAGTTCAGTAGTCTGGAAATAAAAAAAAAAAAAAAAAGGCAGGAATAAAGAAGGCAAAAGAGAGTGAAACAATATCAAAACCAAGAAAAGAGTACTGCATTTTAATCCAGTTCTTAATACAAAGTCATGCCTCAGTGCACAGATGGCCAGGAGCAATAAAAGAATACTGGAGTCAAAAGCCCAGGATCATACCTTCCTATTCCCCCCAAAAACACAAGGAAAAAAAAACAAACAAACTTGTTTGAGACCACAGGAGATGAGGCTTTGATTCTGCCAGCCGCAGACAAAAACACCTCAGAGTCACTGGCATCAGTGTGGAAACCAGGAGCACCAACAAAATTTCTCACAAAGTTTTTTAGAGCAGAGATCATCTAGGTTAAAAATGACCCCCCCTAAGTACAGCAAAAGCAGTAGGTTTTTTTGCTGGGAGATAGTGAGCTGCAGCTCAGTGCAGAGATGTGACCAGCAGCCCCCTGAAAGCAGTGGAGAAGCCCTGCTTGGCAGCAGTGCCCAGAGCAGGCTCCACTCCTACAAGGCAGTCAGTATCCCTCTGATCAGCTCAGCCTGTCTGGGGAGACAGAGCTTAAGACAGGACTGCAATAAACAATTGAAGGGAAAGGTTTACAGAAATGCTGCTCTGAAGGGCTGGGAACACGGACAATTCACCTTAAAGCTTTGTAACAGCTGCTCTGCCCAGGGATGACAAATGCTACCTCCTCTGCTGCGAGATGGAGAGAGAGAAATCAAATGTGTCAGCTGCTTTTACTGTGTAATGCTGCTTTCCAATCTTTGAAAAATATCAGATATTAAGAGAAACTTGTGGGGAGAATGTGAACAGGCATTCTGAAATAGAATTATCCAGAAAAAAATGTTGAAGGTATTTTAAAACACCCTGAGAGGTATACAACCCTCACACAGCAAGGAGAGAGAAAAATTACAGCGGATAGAAAACTTGTTCTGTGTTCCTCCAGCACTGTAAAATGAAATAGAACATGTAGGAAAATGAATGTCAGGGTATCATATCTGGTTGCTGTCAGACCTGGCACCCAAATGTTCAAGTTTTGGGTGCTCTAAAAACAATGGATACAATAGATGCATTGAGAAATGGAGGAAAACAGAGTGAAATAAAAGGAAAAAACCTTGAGCACATTTTCAAAAACAGTACAGGACCCTGCAGGGTAAGCCTCTGGTGCAAATGTCATTTAGTACTTCTCAACTTGTCACCACCTTAATTTCTCTTCTATATATTAAACAAACCCTTTTTTTCCCACTACATCCCCCATTGTTGTAGAGCTGGGCTGCAGCTGCACCTTGGTTTTAACCTCTAAGAATGTGAATATTTCCTTCCTATTTCACTCTGTTCCCCCAGATATGACAGTCACAACATCAAAATACCCACTTACAAACCCCTGCATGCAATAATCCTAAAATGATGTTTTTTGTACAAAAATATCATTTTAGATTCATATATTTATAAATTAAATATATTTTTATATTACACAAAAACTCCTTTCCATACATAGCTCTCTACTGAGAACTTTCCTACACCTAGAAGTTATCTGAATAACCACTTGATGTGTATGTAAAACTTTCTCAACTGCTTATTCACAGGGATGATTTTGTTGTAGCTTGCTCTGTTTAACAGCAGATAACCCTTCAGGGGAGGCAGGATCTGTGCCTGATGCACAGGACCCTCTCCTCCTTTGGTGGATTCATCCCTGGCATGAGGATGGCAGAGGGGATACAGCAGGGGCAGTACAGCCTGACGTGCTGCTCTCTCACTGCCTGGGGAGGCTGTGCATTGCCAGGCATCCCTTTAGGATGTTTTTGTAATCCCACCACTCAGGGAATTCAGTACAGGACTTTTAGACCCAGTCTGGCAAAACACAGAAGAAACACCACACTGGGCTTTCTGAAGTTTTCATTTTGGCAGCACTTGCCATCCACCCTGGTGCAAGGTGAAGGCTTTCTTGGTGTTTAATATTTTGGGAAAAAATGAGGGAACCTGCTGTTTGGCTTTTAAGTGGCTGCTTTTGTTTGCTTAATTTGAGAATGCAGACTCCAAGATGAAACTAGCAGACAAAGGATTATAAAGAAGTGCCCTTCATACTTGCAATCAAAATACCAGTACCAGTGAGTGCTAGCAAGGGGCTGGTTTTCTGACAGGGATAATGATCACTGACTGTTAATCTTTCTGCCCCCAAACCAAATATCCACTGCCTCAGTAACTGAAGTTTTGCTGCCTACCCAAATACATATCCAGCACCTGTTGCATTAAGAACATTCAATATGTTGAACCTTCCCAAATCTACCTGCAGATTTCCCATTTCCAGAAAGAACTAAATCTTCACATCAGAGAGAAGAAAATGTTCCTTCTGAGGTAAACTCCAGCTTCTCTCCCCACCCATACAAGGTGGAAAAAAGCACAGCCTTTACTTATGCTTGATGGAGCTGCCTAATGCATTTTGTGGTGTGAAAATTTCAAACCCTTCAGAACATTTGGTATTTATGATGCAGGTTTTTGCTGTACCAAAAAAGGCATCAGAGGTGATGTAAAATAATGCCTTTCTTGTTAGACTGCAGCAGAAGCCTTGCCTACTCACTGCTCTGCAGCAATTTACTTTTAGTTTGCCATTAGGATAAAATATTTTTTTCCTCAGAACAGAGCCCAGGAAATTTTTCAAGGTGACACAGGATGATGTTACCATAGAAAAAAAAAATTGTCACATGTTTTGTAAAGGACAGTTTCTTTTGCAGCCTGAAATACCACTTGCCTCTTCTGAGAGTGTTGGTAAATCCTGGACTAAAGATCTCTGAAATTAGCCTTTAACTTTCTTAGGGGGTTTGGACTCAGCTGAAACCCAACCATGGAAATAGCAAATAATTAAAACCAACCAAACAAAACCTCCCAGCTTTTAAGATTTGTTGCTATCATTAATATTTTACTATGGGGGGAAAATGCCATCAGTGTTTGAGAACCAATGGTCAAGAGCAACATACTTAAAAGTAATTAATTTAAAAAGACTCACAGGCTCTATAGAAGTCAGCATTACTGCATAGGTGTGTTTAAAAGATCCAGATTTTGCTACTTTCCTGGCTGCAAACACTGAATTCAAATCCATTTCTACCTTGAATTGCACCTATCTCAGAAAAGCCCTTCTTCCCACACTCTGGAAGGGCTGACACTGGCACTGTAATGCAAATAAAATTACCCAGAGGAGGAGGAGGTGAACAGCACTGGTTTGCACAGGCTCCACCAGTGACACACACAGGGAGAGCTCCAGGAAAAGGCCAGGTGGAGAGCTGCTGAGACAATGAGCAGCATGATCCTCTGCTTTACCTCTGTGAGCAGAAGCATCTTGGAGATGTGAATAATTTGCTGTATGGGTGAGGAACAAAGCCTGAGCCTGGAAATCACCAGGAGGCTTCCCTCCTGCTCAGCTACAGCACAGAACTCAGAAAGTTCATACCCACCTAATACCTGTGAGAAAGCATGATCATTTCATGAAAATACTGCTGCAAGAACTTCTACAAGTACAGACAGTTACTTTTGTTGCTTAGAATACTGTAACTATTAACAAGCCAACCACTTAAACTAATAGAGTGCTTGATTTTCTGGTGCTGTTTATTTTACTGTATCCAAACAGGAAAATGACATTTCAAGGATCAACACTTTATTATAAACTAATACCTTTCCTAGTAACTGAGGTTTTCCTGTAATTCCCAGCCTGGCTCTCACTCTGACTGAAAGGCTGAGTTAATTTCTCAGTGGAACAGCAGTTGAGAGAGGCATAGGAGAAAAAGAAAGAAACCTGAGATAAGGCTATATAAACTTGAATTCTCTTCTAATTTGGTAAAGGCAGATTGAGTGACATAATATGAATTTTAACCAGAACTTGTGCTGGGGGAGACTTCTGAAGAAATTCCTTTGTTGAAATCTTTGTGGAAAAGATTTATTTTATGATAGCTTGTGGAAAGGAAGGAAGAGGAGAGGAAGATCCAGCACTCAGCAGTCACACACAGCCTGGGAGCCTCACTTCCCACAAGTCAGCATCACCAGGGCCAGGCAATTAAATTTAGTGAGAGCCCTGCCCTCAACATACAGGGTCAGATTTTAGCACTTAGTAAATGTGGACCTTCTCACACACTATTACTGAAAAGGGCCTTCTTCAGAAATTACCTGGAAAATATTAGTGCCTGTCTTACAACTTCTGGGGACAAGAATGAAAGGCTTTCAGAGAGCTTCACTTCTCTGGCAGAGTCTTTCTGAGAAACTAAACTAAACTGTTTGTGTTCTCTGTTGTATTGGGTCCATGGTAGAAGAATGCTAGGAGTGGTTGTGGGGTTTTTGTTTGTTTATTTGTTGGGTTTGTTTTGTTTTGTTTTGTTTTGTTTTGTTTTTTGGGGGGGGGGGGGTGCTATCTCTTTACCATTTCTTAAGACTTAGGCTTTCTTTCAGTCAGAGACTTTGTATTTATCACAGCTAATTGGTTTTCCTGTTTCTTTCCACAAGTATTTACATTTTTAAATTCCTATAACAATATATACTACTGATATTTTTATACTGACATAAAAGCAGCACAATATTGACTATGCTTTTTTTAAAAAAATATGGTTTTGTTATTAATTCTTTGATCTTTATAACTCATCTGAAGTAAAAGGGTAAAGGGTAGAGGTCTATGTCCCAGGAAAATGCACTATCAGAGACTTTTAAATGCAGCTGAACTAAACTATCACCCATGTAATACATGTTAGACCATAACAAATATACAATAAGATAAACCCGTGATCATAACTATATATTGCCACAAATCACCTTCTGCAAAATGCTCCTATTCAAATTTTTCTCTTTCACCTAATTTCCTCTAGGATACCTTTATGTGCAAAACTACTATAAATTACTTTTCCACTTCAGCTTTTTAATTACTTAGGATAGAAATCAGATCTTATTTCTAAAATATCACTCTTATTTACATTGCTAAATGGAAAAAAGAGAATAAATTTGATCTTTCAATGCCGTCAGCTCAGATTTCTGCAATGTAAGTTAAAAACCTGTACACTTTCAAACTCTGAACTGCTGCAGAAATGCTCTGCCAAATGCAGGATGCTGCAGAGCAAGGTTCTGCAGCCTTCTGTCAGGTTGCTGGGAGCTGGAGCTCAGTCCCTGCAGCTCCTGTGCAGCCTGGGGCGTGCTGGTTGCTGCTGGGCAGCAGCTGTACCAAGAGTGCTGTTATACAGAAGAAAGGTAGAGAGACAAAGAGAGAGAGAGAGAAAGAGAGAAAATGAAAAGGCTTTTTTCATGGACATAGCTTAGAGCAGACCCAGAGCAGCTCTAAGCTGTGGTGCAGTTTGAGATATTTCCTTCCCTCACACAATCGAACCTTTTCTAACCCCCACTCCTTCACAAGGAGAAGAGACTGGCTTGGTAAACACGGTCTGCTCCCGACCTGGAGCTGCCCTTGATCTTTGTGGTGCACAGAGATCACACAGAGCAGACACCTCCAGCCCTGTGCAAAACCATCCCTCACCCCTGCACTCCCCCAGAATGCTGACTGTCCCACAGAGCAGCCCCTGCACCCATGGAACCATGTCAGAGTGCTTCTGCTGTGGGACCCAGGGGCAGCGATGACAGCCCTCCCCTCTGCCTCAGCAGTCCTTGCAGCAGTGACAGGGCAGCTGAATCACCAGGCAGGCTGAACATCTATCACTTTTATCAAAAGTTGTAGAAGATCCCTGTTGCAATGCACACCAGCTTCTCCTCGGTCTACCTTGGCAGCCCCTTGGCCCCAGAGTCTGGTTTGCCCCCACATGCAGAGGAGTTTGTAATTGGTGCACACTCCACCCTCCATCACAGCATTCCTGTCAACAGGCTGGAACCAGATCACACAAGTGAAACCTGGTCATAGCTAAACTACTGATTTCAACAGACTTTTCCCTGTTATAACAACTTTAATCAACATTCAAGGTTTCTTTCTCAGTTTTGTTGTTTGCATTATGTGGCATTTAAATTCATTGTATACTAATTCCAGTTCTGCATTAATTGTATGTTTCTGCACAGTAATTAACTAATCACTGTGTCACTCCCTCTCTATTATGAATAACCTCATTAATTCCAGACTGAAAGCTTGGTGCCTGCTGCCATTGCTATCAATTTTCTTGGTTCTTTCTGCTGCTTCTTGACTTATAATCAAATATGAAACTCATGTATTTTTAAATACTTTGTCTTCTGTTTCTCCCACTGAAAAATTCATTGTGCTATCAAGCCCTTTAAAATAATGTTTATTCATTATGCATTTCTTTGCTAGGCAATCAAGAGCTGTTACAATAAAGTGTGTGACTAGCTCTCTCTATGACAGTGATTTTGCTGTGTCAACATCTCCTTTTTAATCCTAAGTTTACTAGAAATTAGAATTTAGATCTAAAATTTAGCTCCAAGGTTAAAGGCACCATCAGACGTCTTCAGGGGTGGGGTGGGGGGTTGAATCTTGATTATTACAATTAATGGTTTGGACATTTTTAGGTTATATTTGTGGGTAGAAACTTGCAGACACCCTCAGCAATGGCAGCAAAGCTGTGCTCGTGTGCCTGGGAGGTCAGAGCCTGGCCAGTGGGAGAAGGGGCTGGGAGATGCCCAGAGCACAGACACACAGTTCTGATTTACAGGATGCATGCACTGTTAAACCAGTCACACACAGCTTTGAGCAAGTGCTCGGCTGCTGCAGCCTGGCAGCTCCCCACTGCACGGCTTAGATTTGAAATTTGCTCAATCAAGGCCCTGCTCCTCTGAAAAAAAATTCTTTAAAACAACTTATATTTCACACAGTGTATTCATAGAGTACTCTCTTATCTTTTTTATGCTCAAAGGCAACAAGAGACTTGGATACATGTATATTTCCAATAAAGAAAACAAACTGAGATTCCAAAATGTGTGAGCACTTTTAAGGACTGGATGGGAAATCTAATGATTCTGCATGTGCACACTCCCAATCCAAACCCACTGCAGAGTCAGCTGGCATAACTGAAGTTACTAATTTTTAATTGAGGATTAAAGTACCATTTTTCAAACACAGATAAATGCTTGGGCAACACTAGGGGGCAAGAGGATGGTTCTCTGCTGTTACAAGTTGCTGCAGTGCAAGGTAATTCAAAGTGAGAATGTGTACCTGCAACAGCTAAGGGACTACTGCAACGTTTTTAAAGGAAAAGGAGGAGGAATCCTGGAGTCCAGGAAATGTATTAAGGAATGCATTCATCCTTTAGGAAAGACACAGTTGGTGTCCAAGGTTTTTTCCCATTAAAAAAAAAAAAAAAAAAAGACTAAACTCAGCTAACAAATAATGAATAAAAACCTTAAAAGTTTATCTGGAAATTTTGTAGTGGTTTGATTACAAAAACCTTAATTGCTGCTCCTTTCAGAGAGGAAAAGAGGCCCCTCTGCTGAGAGGCTGCTGCTCATGCATGGCCTGGCTCCAGGGCTGCTGAACACACACAGCAGCTCCTGTTCCATCACGCCCTGCACAGCACCATTTATCCCAGCACATATTTGTACAATGGACCATAATGGTCTGTTTGCTCTCTCACAGTCCATTAAGCCACCCCTAAATGCATGGTTTGGGTGTGCAGTGAGAGGAGATATCACTGCTGGTGCTGTTTTGGCATCTGCTCCTGTCCCAGCTACCACCATTGCTCTCATTTCTGCCTCAGCTGCTGCTGCTCCTGTTCCTACAGCCACCCATCCCTTTTCCATGTGCCTTTAGATCTGCCTTTTTATGCATGTCCAAGTTTTCTGCTAATCTGGTTGAATATTTCCGTTCCCTTTTTTTTTTTTTTTTTTTTTTTTTACTGGTTTTGTCACTTGTATGAACTTATTTCTGTTGCCCTTTGACCAATCCCACGTGGAAGCCTTTACCTCTATGAATAGCAGGTATTGTTTTTTTGTTGTTCAGATTAAGAGCTGGCCTGCAACATCACCACCCCTTAAAGTTCAACTGAACCCACAGCTGTAAGTCAGAAAGGTGTGGGTTTGGCTTTTTTGTTTGTTTGTTTGTTTTGTTTTTGTTTTCCCAAATCATTCTTTCCCGTTGCATGACTAAATACTCCTTCAGCAGGAAGCAGAGAAGAGGGAAATGCAGGTATGTTCATAGCTATATATTCATATAGCTATAGCTATATATTCATATATATATTCATATAGCTATAGCATTCATCAAAAGGATGCCCTGAAAGCTGAAAAAGTTGCAATAAGTGAGTTATTTATGTATTCAATTAATGAATTGAGTCCATGGAGGCTCCTCATTAGCCCGTTCCAGTCAGTGTATTCTGGACACCTGAGGAGGTGCTGGTGCTGAAGGCAGCTCCTGCCTTCTGGTGGTGGCACTAAATGAGAGGTCACAAAGAGGGAACTATAAATATCCATCATCCCTCCCCCTTCCACAGGGAGAATTAAATTGTTAACAAGGGGGACACGTAACTGATTGTGCAGGACAGCTGATTAATGTTGTGCCAGAATAAATAAGGCAGTTTGAGGCTCTCCACACCACCACAGTAGGTTCCCTTCAGGTTTAGCTGACATCTCTCCATCACTTATAACTATTTCATTTGGGAGAGGTGGGGGACAGGCAATGTCTTTAACCATGACCACAGAGACTACATGAAGAAGTATGTGGAGCAGAAAAGATGGCATGCCATCAATTCACAGCAAATTCACCCTGATTTCTTCAACAGAAAAGCCTTTATACTCCATTTTTAAAGGGAAACTTAGAGATTGCAGAGAAGTCACTTTGAAACAGTGATAGTTGCATCTCCATGCCCCAGACTAATCTGTGTCCTGCAGACAAAGTAAGGATCCAGACTGCCAAAGGGTTGTAAACAAAGGATATTTGCATTGCTTCCATGCATTTCCATGACTTATGTCCCAGTTCTGCAGACTTCAACATAGCCAAGGATAAACTTTCAAGATCACTGCTCCCCTGAACACAGTCTGCCCAAAATTATCTGTATCAAATTACTTAAAAAAGAAATACACATGCCCATATGCTTAATTGCCAGGCACTGCAGAAACACAGTCTGTGTGAATTGTTCAGTATGTGGGGCTAACCCGGAAATTTTGGGAACTGAGGCACACTCTCCGTTCTGTGTTTACACCTGGCTCATCTCCATAAGCACTTCAGTTTTCAAACATTAGGTTTATAATTAGGCTGCTGTTAGGAAGGAGGCTGGCTGCATGGTGTGCCATGAACTTTACTGCCCTTTAAGGCTCAGAAGAAAAATATTTATATTGAACTGCTTCAAAGAAAACCGATCTCATATCTACACACTGTAACTACTGCCTTGTTCAATGAAAGAATAACACTGGGAAAGCACTACAGGGTTTGCAGGAACTTTCACCTTTGTATGTTTGAAAGCATTTTGTTGTGTTTATTGGAATAAGAGAGTATCCCATTTCCTAATCTCTCAGCAAACCTGCGTTGTCATGATTTGAAGAAGTAATAGTGTAACAACTGATTGTTACACTTGATTAAATTCGAGTTCCTGCATCAGACATCTCAAAGCAAAGTTAAGGGCAAAACTTGATAGGGAATTGGTAAAACTCAGGGTTTGAATTTTGTTTGGGAAAACAATTTACTATTACTGCTTTTGGATCCAGGTCTTATTTCAGTTCAGCTGCAGGTTTTATAAACACAGACATTTAAAAAAAACAAATGTCACTTTCTCTAACTCAAGTCTTTCTCAATACTTATGTGAGACACTCAGAAGCAGCCTCCTGGTTTTAGACTGGATCCATATCTATCCCAAATAATCCACCATTTACATCAATCTTGCTAAACTGCTTGCCTGTTTGTCTGCCAGAAGCCTTTCAAATTAAATCACAACACAGTAATTGTTTCTATTGACACTGTGTGTCTTTGCACTGGGGAGGGCAACTGACATTATCTGTTTATTAAAAAAAAACTCTGATGGCATTTTTCTCAGCATAACTGAGTTTGAAATTGTGCACCTCTATTTATGTCAGCTCCAAATATTTTCTGAGGCAAGCCTTGAATGAACAAGATACAGGCAGGAGAAAATGGGCAGCCAATGCCCACAAACAGAATCTGTGCCCGTTCTAGTGAATCTTCCCAGTGCCTCACAACACAAGGTGTAGCTCTGGCAGCTCCACGGAACAGAACTGGCAGCAGTGGAGTGACAAACAATTGGAATTCACCTTCATTCCTGGGAATGAACACAGTGTGGACAGCAAGGCCACAAACCCAGCTCCTGGCTGCCCCATTCCCCGTGCCCTCCCCTTCCTGCTTACATTGGGATTGACTTTGAAGAAGTCTCTCATGGGAAACTTTGGCTGCCAACCATGCTGTGTTTCTGTGAAAGGAGTTACATTCTTCTGCACTCAGACCATGGCAGGCTAGGAACAGGCTGGGATCTGGGCATGGACAAGTGGATTTCAGTGCTTCAGCACATGGACCTTAAAAAGGTCCTCCTTTCCTCAAAAAAAAGGACCTCCTTTCCTCAAAAAACAAAAAACCAAACCAAACAAACAAAAAAACCAAACCAAACCAAAACAAAAAACCCACAAAAAAACCCCAAAAAAACCCCCCCAAAAACTCCCAAAAACAAACAAACAAAAACCAACAAAAAACCAACCAAACAAAAAACCCCCCAAACAAACAAACAAAAAACACCAACCAAAAAAAAAATCTAGAGGTATAGTTATGGTGGATGTGAGTGAAACATCATCAGTTTGGCCTGTAGTTGATGGGACTACATCTCCTCAAATGGAGCAGGAATGACAAAAGCCTTAAAGAATGAAGGCACTGAAAGTGTGACAGAGAAATAAATCACTGCATTTTGTGCTCCTCTCCTATCCAGGACACCACTGATGGTGTTTGCTGCATTCCTGCTGTGTCCATTTACAAGAGATGTCAGCTCTTTGGTGGCCTGTATGATAACTTATTATCAGAGACAGCTAACACTTTAAACAGAATTAAGACTGCTCACAGCAAGCCAAAGCTACATATCAGATAATTATGGACCTGCAGATCTCAGAATACAAGCAGAAGATGAGTTATAGAGCCTCAGATGATTCTCTGAACCACAATACTAAGGCAAAAAGTATTTGGAATAACAGTTTCAGTCCAATTGCTGCCCCACATTCCCCTTTTCTTTTTTTTTCCTTCTATCCTGAAGATGTGCACTTCTGTTTTGCTAGAGGACATACATGCTGTTTTAAGTCTGCTTGCTTTTTGTATTAATAGACTTGTCAGAAAAAAAAATCAAATTTCAAAACAATTCTGGTGAATGACAGTGGGATGCAAAGAACCAGCTAAATGGTTATTTTTGGACAATAGGTTATCAATCAAAATAAAGTTGATTTTGGGTAGAAAGGATCAGTTGGGAAATGGTATAGGAGGTACAAGGACTGGGCTAAACCCTAAAGATTCTCCTTTCTGGAGCTTGTCTTCACTGAACTGCTCCTTCCAGGTTCAAGTCAGTCCAGCTCAGTCAGCCAAGCACAGCTCTGGACCATGGAGAGATTCTATCTGCAGCTCAGTACAACTGTGTTAACTGATGATGAATTGCATAAACTCCCAGCTGCAGCCTGCAGTTTCACATCATCAGCTGTCCCAGCCTTGGGCACAGACTAATTAACTTGCTCTTGCTGGTCCTGGCTAGGCAGGTTCCTATTGGCACCTTATGATAAATTCTAGACTGATTCCCTCCCTAATCTGGATCATTAATGCTGTTTTTGAGAGCATTTAAACCAGCAAAAATCTAAGGCAGGATTTTCTACTGGATGGGAGTAAGGTAAAGCAGCAAATTCAGGCTCTGGCTCACTGAAAGAACATAACCTTTGGGTTTTTCCTAGAATTCTACTTTGATAATCTTTGATGCTAAATAAATATGAAATCACTATAGAGTGCTATAAATTTCCAATGTGACTTTAAAGAGCACAGTAACATTATTAGGTGCTAACATTACAGATTCTTTTTAAACCTCAGTTCTGAGGTCAGTCTATAGAGCTTTAGGGCCGGATAGAGAGAACAGACAGACTTTTCTTGTTATCATCTAAATCACACCACAGCTCATTTGTGCCCACACTGTTAAAGTGCCTGCAGTACCTGCACTGCTCTTTATGGGTATTATTCAGAATGCAAAGTGACTTTCACACAGTTCTCTCTGGCTTACAAAGGTCAGTTTTGTAAAACTTGTCAACTTGATTGGTACCCTGGTGTCATTTTTTAGTAAGTGGTTTTGTTGATAGTTGCAGCCATTTGCAGTGGCAGTAGAAGTTTTTCTCCATGTTACTGAGAAAGCTGAAGTATGCAGGAAGTGCTAAACAATGACCACGTCCATCCACACCTGCCTCGTGGGAAGATCTGAGGTCCTTCCTGAGGGGAACCACAGGTGTAAGGAGTGTCTCAGGCTGGGGACTGAGTTACCACTTGCAGATCAGCTTTTCCTTTCAGGAAGGTGACCGAGAACCTGGCAAACAGCAACCTGAAATGCTCCCACAGGATTTTGGACCCTTGTTGCATATTTCCAGCCAGGGAATCACGCAGAGAAGCTTCCTGCTGCACCAAAAAAACCAACCCTCTGGCCAGGTACTGGGAGTGTATCCAGTGGGGTTTCTGCTGAACACAGAATGTGGCACTGAATGTGCTGCTCAGCAGTGGGAACATGCCCAGCTCCTCTGGCTCCTCTCGAGCACAACTGAATCGTTACCAACACCAGCATAGAAGACTGGGGCAAAATGCTTACTTTCACTGGAAAAGGCAGATTTATTGAAGCCACGTTCTTGAACAAGGCCATCAATCTGGGTCATCTTGCATAGAAATATTTTCATGTCCAAGATAAAGTTTCTGATCAGAATGAGATCTGGGAATACTCACATATTCCCTGTATTTATAAGAAAAGAGATACCCGAGGTGAAACACAGCCCTCACCTCATTTTGTGGTGTTCAGCATGGACACATGAACCCACCTGCTTTGTCTTAGCAGGTATCCCGAGGCTATAAATGAATAGTGGAAAACACTCTCCTCATTTCTTTTGGTCATGAAATAAGTTTGGGGGTTAGGTTTTTTTTTGGTGTTTTTTATTTTATTTTTGTTGTTTTTGTCTTGTTTGTTTGTGGTTTTGTGGACTTATGAAAGAAGTTTGAGGAGTTTTTTGTTTTGTGTTTTTTGTTTGTTTATTTTTATTTTTATTTGTTTGTTGTTGTTGGGGGTTTTGTTTGTTTGTTTTGAGCCTTGGGACAAAGCCACACGTTCCCAAATGCCAATCACTAATGTTAAAAACATTATGCATTCAGAAAAAACTATTTCAACAAGCTGAGGAGGTCAGAAGGACAGCATTTATAACAGCCTTACTGCAATTTGAAAACCTAGGAAGATATCAAGATTTACGTAGGAAAGGCTCATTTACAACCTCCATAGATAATGCTTATAACAAAATCCTGACATTCTTTATACTGCTCGTTGCAGGATTTGAACAAAGCAATCTCTCATACACCCAAAATCAGTCCCAACCTTCTGCAGAAGACGTGGTTAGATAAAATTTTAATAGATATAAAAATGCTATGGGTCTCAACAAATTGCCTGTGGTCTAGAGGAGGATTCTTTCAAAACCTGTTCCTTCCTACTTTCACTTGTACCTTATGTCTGCTAGCCCTCTATATGAAAATGTGAGGAAAAGAAGCAAAAAGATTCAGAAGACACTCAAGCTAAGTTGGAAAGTAAATGTCGTAAGACAAAGAGATAAAAATAAATGCATTTCAGCTCTAAAGCTACATATTCTCTTAACATGACATTAATTTCAAAAACGGACTGCCTCCTGACTGAAAAGGAAGTCTGTCTTTTCTCTCCAATCCTGGTAAGGTTTTTTCTATCAATGTGTTGTACCCTTTTTTTCCAAGCACAGTCTCAATGCACAGGTTCAGCCTTGCTCTGTTTAAATGCCCTTCTGAAGTTCTTTATTCCACTTTATTGCCTTTAGAAACGGGATGAGCAGCACTGAAAAAGCCAGAAAATTACTCTGGACATACCTTCTAGCTACAGATGTTCCCTAATATTTCCCAAACAAGCAAAACAACAACTGAAGCTTAATTTCACCCATGACTACTTTTCGGCAATTTTCTGGTGCAATCCACAACCATTTCTTTTACATTTTTTTTGAATAACAGAAATTTGTAGCAATAGTTGCATGTAAGTTCCACAGTTTCACTCCAGAGAGGTTCTCTGGGCTTCCCTTCAAGAGAAATGACCACCAGGAACCAGACAGAATCATGTGAAGATTATTGTCACTAATTTGTCATTCTCTTTTCATTTGTTTGCAAAATTCAGGCTGCTAACAGCCAGCTAGACTATATGCCCCCATATCTCACTCTGATTTCATAATCACATGCACACGTAAGTTTTGTCTTTGTTTAAATATATCATTGGTTGCTCCTCTTACTGCAGACTGCAGACCATGGCTGCTGTCAGGCTGAAGGTGTTACACCAGAATATCTTATTAAATGTACATAGGAATTATTGCATACATTTCCTCACTGTTGACTTCAATACAGGCAATTCTCATTAAGATGCAAATCAACCGAGTCCCAGCAATTAGAAGGAAGAAAGTTTGTGACTCGGGAGCATGTTCTGATTGGGTGCTGTAATTTATTTGGGATTGGACTGGGGTCGTTCTCCTCAGTGCCCTCAAGAGCTGTAACTCTGAAAAACTGTCTTGCATCCAAAGGGAAATGTGCCTGTTATGACAGAGTTCCATGAAATCTTTTCTTGGTTTACGTGCTTTTCCATGGAATAACTCCCAACACATTCCCTGTCCTAATCCCAGAAAACTATGGTTTCAGGAAAAGCATTTCCTTTACAGGGACAGTACGGTATGGTTATGCTGCATGATGGCAGCAGAACCAGCCAACAGTGTCTGCCTCTCCAAAGAAGTCTGTCAGCCCCCTTCCACACCTTTCAGAAAGAACCACAGCTTCACAGAATCCCAGCCAATCTTTCAGCCTCAGCCTGCTCTATATTTAAACTGAAAAATCATTATCTAGTGTTATCATTAAATTGTATCCCTTCTGGAGCCTTGTCTTTATCAAGGAGAAAAGCAGAGAAACATATAATCAAGGCAAGAGGCTGAAGAGGTGGATGCTTCACTGTATTATGGACTTCATTTAATTAAAGTCTCTTAACCTGCTCTTAATCAAAGCAAATGGCAAGTGGCATGCTCAGCAGATGGATACAGCTGTGCATAACAACCATGCAGGTGTTTAATTTTATATCTGGCAAGTACAGCAAGCAGCATTCAAACATTGAAGAGGAGGGGGTGGTTAGTGAGGGAGGGTTTCCAAGACACATTTCACTGAAAAAGGGAGATTATTCTGCCACTATTGAGTTACTCAATCAACTTCACTAGTTTTGTGTTAAGTCCCAGTTTGAATTACAGGGGCAGATGTATAATCTGTGAGGCTTTCCAGAGTAATCCCTCTCTCCTGCCCCTCCACCCCCTTACTTTTTTAAAGGCTAACTGTACTAAACTGCAGATTTCTGACTTCTCAGACACCCAAAGAAGTCCACTTTTTGTGTCCCTTATTCCCAATACAAAAGACAATGAATGAGCCAGAAGTGACAGCTACAAACCCATCCTAGGCAGAAATTTATCACTGATAAATCAGGAGCTCCAGAAACCTGTGAAAGAGGCAGGTGAGAGAAAGAAACCCAAACACAGAACTTTCCAAAGTACAAATCCAGAAAGGTAATTACTGAGATTGTCACAAAAGAAGAGAAAGGAGTATTCATTTTAACTGGAAGTCTGCTGCAGATGTAATTAAAATGAAACACAGTCATTTAAAACAAAGCCAAGGAAGGCTAAATTTTGCATTTCATTAACATCAGTTTTCCCTTGCACCCCCAGTAATTCACAGAATTATTTACCTGCAAGAGCAAAATGGAATACGGCCAGGTAAATGAAACACAGGCAAAATAGCAAGTATTTGGCATCTCCGGTATTAAATACACCAAAGGAAGGAATTTTGGCAAAAGATCAACACAGAAACACACTTGAAAGGGAACATTACTGAAAGGTAAAAGTGGCAGTACCATTATCTGCATCAACTGATGTTACCCAGACATTCAGTACAGCTACAGACAAGGAAGGAGGCAGAATGTGGATGAAGCAGAATATGCAGTTTCAAAACATGTGAGTCAGTGTTGGTGATAAAGTGATTCAGAGACTGCCACAATTATTTTTCCTCTCATTTTCACTTACTACAGTAGGCTAGCTTAAAATAGATTACACACTTTCATAATATTTCTTTCCCACATGTTCCCCTGATATACTATAGTCTTTCAAATTAAAATAGAAATATCCATCAGATTCCCTCTGTGTTTTTCCATGCACAGAAAAAAGTTCAAATATCCTTGTTTAACAATCTGAATATAAAGCGGAAAAGATCTGCTTAAGAATTCCTTCCATCAGTATTTCTCAGACCTACTGAAAATACAACCTCTCTCTTGGCTCTGTTTCCATCTGCCTGCAAACTCTGAGATAGTTGGTAGAATATTTTGAACACTTTTAAGCTTTTTCTGCTCATTTCCAGTTCCTTTGGCATTCTTCTGTAGTCTTCAAGAATTGGGACACCCCACAGCTGGAGAAACAGTGGCTGGGATAAGCATCATAATCAAAGCACACAGAATTTTAACACAGAAATTACTCAGTAAGTTTCCTTGTACTAAGTTGAAGGTTTATAAACATAGACTCTTTCCCATGCAATAGAAGAAATACTTGTTTTGCTTTCAGTCAGATGAATTGTCAACCCACCCAACTCCATAAGCACTCCAGGTGCTCTAGGAGCCCTTTGGGTGACTGTGATTTCCCTGGTAACAAATGATACACCAACCACCCAGAACCCTCTAACCAGCCCTGTGCCAAGAAATTAAACAGATCTACAGGTGAACTGCCAGAAGATCAAGTTCTGAGAGCACTGCTGTGAAAAATTTCCCTTTTCTGGCTTCAGTTTGTGGTATTTGCATTTTTACTTTGATATGTCTGAAACTGAAAAGCCCAGGATTCAAAAGACATTTTACCAGTTCTCCTGTCCTAACAGCCAGATTTCAAACAAATAAAGATGAGTGAACACTCGTTTCCCAAAGAACACTTTGGGAAATTAATTATCATCAGCTAGTTTGTTACACAGATGACAACAACCTATAAAACTACCACCCTACAGTAACTTCTTCATCTACCAATTATGCAAAAAAGGTTACCCTCAGGTTTCAAAATACCTAATTTATCTGAAAAAGGTCTTGCCTCTGTCTCTGTTGAAGCAAGGACTACAAGGTGACACATGGAGGCCGCACCTATTTCCAGTGGCACAGAGTTCCAGCAGAAACTGGCAGGAGACACCCTGGGACACCCACTGGCATCTCACACCAAAGGAAGATTATTAGTCCAATCAATTCCAATAAGTAGAAACACCCTTAGCTTTTTCTAGGTATTTTTGTTTTAAAATTTGTCAAAGATAATTGCCTGGATGGTTTTGAAATGCAAGTTTTCAATGGCAAGCGTGTTAAACACAGTGAAGTAATTGAGAAAGGGGAAAATTAAAATAATAAAGTGACTTGATTTACCTATAGTCTGTGGAACAAATGAGGTCCAAATGACCATTATACTCAAAGAACATACACGTCAGAAAAAGTTATAATTCATCACATATTCCTTAGAAACACATTATTCAGCATTTTGATGTACAAAACTTTTTCTGTTGTGTTTCTGCAAGCATAACATGATTTTGTTAAATATTTAAAGGCTTTCTTCTCAGCAATAAGCAAATAGTGTATTTGTATAGCAGATGAAACACTAGTTATACCTTGGAGGATTACAAATATAAACAGAAAAAGCATTCAGGTCAAAATAAAAATAAAATTAGAGCCTAAAATGTTTGTAGGAAATAACACAATTTGTATTTACCTAAATCATGTAGAATTGAAGTAGAAGCAGCTGTGTATCCAAAACTAACTTCTATGAAAACCTATACTTCCATAAATAGCTTTAATTATAACATATCTAACCAGCTAAACTATTCTAGCCCTATTTGCATTTCAGAGTGATTATTTTTGCAGCTGGCATATTAATTTTCTTAAAATTAATAATTTATTATGGTTATTTTTCATTTCTCCCTTGTGTGTATTTTCAGGAAAATAGTGTCCTAAGGCTTGAATAATTGCCAGCCAAATACTTGGCAGTTACCTTGATCTTTGCTCAAGCTACATGTACGTGTGTGTGTGTTATCAGAGCTTCCCTGTACTTTCTCCAGCAGACAATATTAGATAAGACTAGAAAATAAAGTTACAAGCTGATTCAAATTCTTTGAGAATCACTACGATTCAAAGTTTTGATAGCAGCAACATGCAGTTGTAGAGGGGCTTCTCTTTTGAGCTCTGCAGATTAGCTGGATAATTTCCAACTACGTTCTCTAATTTTGTCACAGACAGTGGCAGAGCCAGGTCAAACACAGGTAAGGTGCTTTAATGAAACAGGGCTGCAGTCATGGCAAGCAACACTCCAGGTTTAAGAAAGATAAATCATGATGACTCCAGCAGATGCTGCTATTTTTGAGGGGCATTTCAGGTTTGGTGCTGGCACATCCCTTCTGTCCTGGCAGCAAACCTTCTCCATCACTGTCTCCAGGCAGAGGAGCCACAGCCTCTCACTCAGGGGTAAGCAGGGGCAGCCACAGATGGAGCAGTAATTTATGGGGTTTGCCACACTGTTCGTGATTGGTAGTGGATTATACTTTTGGTTGAAATTAAGGGAAAGGGGGAAGGGGAAAAAAGACTAGGAAAGGCTAATACAATAGTTAGTCTTCTAGTCAGCAGGTCAAGGGACACAAATTCTCTGCTCTTGATATTTCTGTGTTCCACTTAAAGCTGCTTGGTTTTGTTCTGTGTCCTTAGAGCAAAATCTGTAGAAAGTGCCCATAAACTGCCACATTTGAAAATGTAATTTTTCAGTTTGCCCCTCCTGTTTGGTTCTGGGCAGAAGCACAGCCAGGCTCAGCAGAGCTGAGGGAACACAAGGGCACAGGCAGTCAGTGGGAATGCTGAATGCTCTGTGCTCCCACTGAACCTCCTGTGTCCCCAAGGACCTGCCAGCAGCAGATCCACCAGGGCTCTGAAGGAGCACACTGGGACAGAGTGGGCTCCCACTCCCACTGCTGCTGCAGACTTTGTGGCACACTGAGAAACACAATGTACTGGGGAAAAGTACATTGTCCATAAAGGGACATTCATCTGTCTCAGTGAAGGAAAACTGGATAAAGGTCATCAGTGATTACAGAGCACTTGGAGCAAAGAAATGCTTTCAGTGAGATCCCTCAAAAACAAACAAACCAAGCCCCAAAAGCATCAGGAATGACCACGTGAACCCAAACATGGCACAGCTGTGCACATGCAGGAGCCCTTTGTGCAGGGACATCCATGTAGGGCTGGGGCAGGCAGTGCAAGGGAAGCACAGCCCTCTCCTGGCTGCCCTGTGCCCATGGTGTCCCTCAGCTGCCCAGCCTTGCAGCCAACCTGCTGAGTGAGCTGCTTCTCTGCCCAGACACCACCACCAGCCCCTCTGGGTGAGGATCAGGAAGATGCTCACCCTGATAAATCATTAGCCTCAAAAGAAAACAATCTGTTGGGAAACTGAGCGTGAAGCAAGCTGCTGCTCGCTGTGCTTCACTTAAGCTGCTCAGCATCGGAATCCTTGGAAAATATCAGAATCTGAGTATTTATTATAGTTCAGTATAGAAACTACACTTCATAGGCAGTATTTACTGTCTCCCAGCTTCAGCAGATAGCATACAGCCTGCAAATGGATACGAGAGTCAGCTCTTCCAGAGGGAAGAAAAATGCATTTTCTTCCCTGTAAACTACATGTAAACACAAAATGGAACTACCCAGGCAGAAATCTCTTTCCTTTTCAACTTGCAAAACCTACCCTTGGCACAGTAAGCAATGCAGAAGGGTACAAATTGCATACTATTGGTATTTCCTAGACAGACTTCCTAAGTATGAATCTTAAATAGATACTTGCACCAACTTCTAGACCTAAACCTGTCAGCTTTCCTTATAATCACCTTAAACTTTTTTAAAAATTCAGAAAGTTTCCATAAGGACTAAAGCACTCGTAGTTACAGCACAAGCTGAAGATGGAATTCAGTGCTATTGTTCTGTGCCTGATGTTTGCACTAGGCTAATCGATTGAGACATTCCCAGATGGTTTCAACATTTAACAGGATCTATACAATGACAGTCAGAATTTTTAATACTCATAGAGGCACAGAAGAGTGGCATCAATGAGACAAATTGCATGAGTAACTGGCATTGGAAGGCACTGGCAATGCACCCGAAAAGTTATTTTTAAAGACTGCGACAAGAAATATTCCAATTAGGCTACATAAATTACCAGAATGTAGCCATCATTACTGAAAAGAGAATTTCCCTTGTTACCATAAAAAGAATTCATTGTACTGACTGGAGAAATATATACTCTTTCGACTTGCTAATAAAATAAATATAACAAGTTATAATTAAATGGATCTTAAATTGCAATAATTACTTAGAAACAATGAGCAGACAGGCACAGGTGAATACTACGCACATCAAAGCATGCAGTGAAGAAAATGAGAATAAATGCTCTCTGTCTCTTTCAAATGCTGTGTGTTCAAGTAAGAAACCTGATTTCAGCTCAGCCAACCAACACAGTTGATGGAATTAAACAATGATACAGGTTTATTATATAAGCAAATGGAAAGCTGTAGAGAGGTATGAACAGCACTAAAAGAAGATTTAATTAAGTTTAGAAGGTCTAATTATGCAAGCTGGAACCACAGTGTAGGAACTGGATCTGTTCAGCTCTGACACTTCTTCCCAGCTTTTTATTCTAGACTTTCAAAGATTATTTAAAAAAATGTTAAAGAAGGAAAAAAGGAAGAGTTGGTCTGATGTAATGAATTTTTCACTTCAAAAACGAGAAAGGTACACTGCAACAGAATACTGGCAGCTGCACCAGAGACAAGCTTTCATATTTAACCTCTCAACAGGCAGAGAATATTCATTGCCTTTCATGAAATGGAAGTGTGAAAGCCTAAGCAAATCTCACTGTTAAATCCCCCTTCCTGATGCATTTCAGGTTGACAAGCACGTGCCTAAAGCCCCCGACACCCGTGGAGTTCTGCTGAGAGCCCTGCAGCTCACCCAAGCTCCCTTGTCCCTCTGTGCCTCTGCACATCCCCACTGCCAGTGGTCTGGTGGCCCTCTCCCTGCACAGCTTGTCCCTTGTCCCCTCAGCCCATGACGTTGTCTCCAGGATTGGTTGTAGCCCTGGTTCGTGCCTGTGATGTTTTGGTTTTTCTGCAACTCTTTCCCAGAGAGTTTTCTGCCAACAAGAGACAGTTTTTCCTAACTGTAACCTTTGTTTACATTCCTTTCCCTAGGAGGGACTTCTTCTTGATGTCCCTCTGACTTGACCAATGTGATTGAAGAAGTTTGTCTTTCTTCCACCCACTGGGTTGTTCTTTGTAAAACAGTATAAAAAGAAGAAACAACCAGAAATAAACAAAGCGATTGTCAGCCTTCTAAGTCGGAGTCTGTGTCGTTGTGATCCTTAACAGCGCCAAGGGTGACACAGCCCCTTGTCCTGCTGCCCAAGCAGCAGGGAGCAGCAGCTCCATGCCTGCCTCCATGGGCTCCTCTGCTCTGCTTCTCACCCTCCTGCAGGACCCCCTTGAGCCTTGCAACAGGCCAGGCCTAAAATGCTGCTGGTGCTTTCTTGTGGCCAGAACTGTTGGCTCAGCAGGCTCCTTCTCAGAACAAAGCCTCCCTTTCCAACAGCAGAAGGTGAAAATCAGATCTATGACAATGCTGGCCTTTTCCCTCAGAAAGGTTCACCGAGCTGCAGACCGCACTGCCACCCCCCAAAAACAGCACAGGGCAGGAAATATGGAAAGGGAGATGCCAGTTTGACTGAGCTCAGAGCTGCTCAGCTGCCTGGCTCCACCGAGGCCAGACAGCACCAGGGATGTGTTGCAGGGCCCCACAGGCAGCTTCAGCCTCCTCTGCAAGGCATGCTCCTCTTGCACCAGCTGCCAGAGGGTCTCAGCTGCAGTTTTATTAGCTATGATTTAAAAGGGTGATGATAAATGCTTTTAGTAAATACACAGGTGACATTTTAAGGCTGCCAGTGGAATAAATTGGTGTTAAGGTACATTCCTCATTATCTAGTATTGTCCAGAATATTTAAATTAATTTCTCCAGAGTTTTTTTGGGTTTTTTTTTCTGGTTCCTCTTTGGTAGTTGCCTCTGTGCTTGATCAGTGATTTCTTTTTGCTCCCTTAGCTCTTGTCTATACAATGACATGCTTAGACACATCTGAGAAATTCAAGTGTCTTGTTCTCCTCACTCATGTCTATCTCAATTCAATTCTCTTTCAGTTCTCTTTTCCTCTCAGACAATTCCTTGTTAGTATAAATCACCTGTCACTTATCTTGATAGATTTAGTTGGATCCAAACTGAGAAAGCTGAGATAATTCTGGGTTCTCAGCATAGCATTTTTCTTTTACCATTCTGACATTCCACATAGAAACACTATAGTTTCCAAACTCCATTTTAATATCATAGATATTAAAACTACATGTAAAACTACAGCTCTGTTAAAAAGACTAGTCTAAGGGAGATTTCTGATTGTTCAGTAGGTGTTCTGAAGTACTCTTTTTAACCATGATTTTCACTGCCTGCCAAAGAAATGTATTTTCATATAGACCATTATAGGGATAGATTCTACATGCTGAAAAAATATGCCTGTGGAGTGTCATAATACTGTTCACCTTTACTGACTAAAATAAACAGCACAAAACTACAGTAAAACTTCAAAATCTGGAGGTTATCCTGAGAGCTACACAGTATTTAGACTGCAGTGTTTTTAAGGCTGGGCTTAGGGTGGCCAGGCTGGACCCACAGCACAGTGAGGCCAGGGTGAGCCCTTCTCCCATTTCAGCCCTCCAGCCTGCATGGAGCTGCTTGTCAGTGTTAAAATTGAGCAGGTGAATGTCTGAGTACAGAGCAGTGCTTTAACACCTCTGGGTTTGGGCAGGGTTTTTTTCCTTTTTCCTTTGCCCTGTTTGAAGTCTTTGGAATGGGGGTGGTTTTGGGCACCAGGTGCCACCTCCCTGCCCCAGCTGACAGGCTGACAGACCCTGCAGAGCTGGCCTCGATGGGCTCCACCTCTGAGCATCTCCAGCTGCAGGGGTGTGCAGTGCCAGCCTGGCCTCTCAGCTTTTCCTGCTCAGGGATGACTTCAGTTCAGCCAGCAGCTCTGCTGAGAGAGAGGAGGCACCAAACACCACGGAAAGGAGGAGTAAAACCAGCACTTCCCTGGTGATTTCATGAGCTGTGGCTCATGCCAAGACTGCCCTTCTCACCACAGGGGTATAAATTTAGGAACAAGCTACAGATATTTAATAGTCAGACTATGAATAGCTCACTAGTATCAACAAGTTGACACAGTGGTATAAATGAATGAAACCAAAGATAAATGTGGGAAACACTGTAACCATTCCAAGTATCAATATTAAAACAGCACTTTTCTAAATACTGGTACAAATCCCTGAAGTTTAAAGAGGTTTCCCCTCCACAAAAAAACATTATAAATAATTTATGCCTCATTATAACATGATTTGGGCAGACATTAATTCATTAGGCCTTCAGGGACTTGGACAGAATCCTTTTGGATGAATGAAATCAGACCTTTGGTTCTCACACATTCCTAAAATCATGCCACGGTTGTTGGTTCAATTATACTTTTAAAAATACTCCTCAAATACAGAATGATAAAAACTTCTTTAGCAATATCTTTACAATTGTGGTAATGTGTTATGAATTTATTTCCAGCGCACTCGCACTGAAGGCACCCATTTTCACCCTCATTTAATACATTATCCCCAGGAGGATTCATCTGGACAAAGAGAGTGCGTGCTCTGAAAATAGCTTCAAGAATGATGATACAATGGTGACACACATGCAAGCAATGCCCTTAATTGTGAAAAAGTTCATCATTTTGGAAACAGGGACTTGATCACGTTTGTAATTTCTAAAATTCATTGCCCACCATTCTGTTCAAAATCTCCAAGCTATTGAGGAACAGCAATGCCCTTCTGGTAGGGCTGGCAGGACCTTCACCATATGGAGATTATCCCCAATGCAATAACATGATGAGCTCAAAGCCCATTAAAAGCACTGCTGAAAGAACACAGGAAATCCTGAGCTTAAGAAAATCTAGAAGGGGAAGGATGTTATTTAATTTTATTGACATGTTAGGGACACTTACATTTTTCTTAAATTTCATGCTATCATTTTTAATCAGATACCACTGTATTAATATGTGCAATTAGCTGTGCAGATTGGGAAGAAAAGAGGGGGAAGGAACACCAAGCCTCTGTTTTCAAGTGTAGGAGACAAGTAACAATTGACTGCAAAACAGAGTGTGCTGACAATGCAAGTCTATAAATGGTTGAACATCTTGTGGTTTTGCAAAGCTTGCTTTCACTCTCCTATGTGGTTAAAAAAAGTAAATATAACCTATATGTAAAAAAAAAATTATACATTAAAAAATTGCACTTTTGGCTCTACCTCTTCTTCCATGGTAGCAGTTACATGAACTACAAATATACTTCTACCATTTTTTCTATTAAATGCACTTCAAACAAATGACTTTCTATTCATAATTCCTGTAGTTTATAATGGAATTGCATTGCTAGGAGACTGAAAAAACAAAAAAAATTCAGGACATCTCTGTTGAAAACCCCCTGATCACTTTTATAAAATGCAGATACATCACAACCTGGGTTAGATAAAAAAATCACCCTTCTGATGATGGTCTGTAGCTAATGAAGAGTAGCACACAAGAATTATTCTAGTGATGGGGTTTAATTATCTCAGAATTACACTCCTACTTTTCCATCATTCTGCTATTTATAGCATCTGAATTTAGAAGTTTGTTCTGCTATGGATCAATTGGATCCTGAACATTTTGGCCATGACCCCAGGAAGGAATAGACACATTTTTGAAGATACAACCTGCTAGCATCTCTGATAAGTTACTTACATGTAGTGGTAAGATGTTACTTATGCTTGCCACTAAGCATATGAATGTATTGAATTTGCTAGGGTAAGATACTATAGCCTCTCAGAAGACAGGCATCAATTCTACACAATTTACAGACCAGAAAACCATGCAGCAAGTCAGTGAAAAATTCTGGACCAGATGAATGGAATGCAGACAATTTCCCATCCTACTTGCCCAGACTGTATCATTCTCTTACTTTTTATGCAGCAGAAGTGTCACAATTTTTTTGGTTTGGTTTGTTTGTTGGCTTTCCAATTAGAACTGTATTAACCACTTTTTAGAGAAATTGCTTCAGTTTTGTATTCTAACAGCAACAACTAACAGCAATTCTTCCCTCTGCTTTCAGAGTATGTGGCTTGTGGACATCTCTTGGTCCCAGTGTCACAGAAATTTATTTCATCTTTGTTATAAATTCCCTACAAAACTCTTTGTGCCAACATCCAGATGTGTTTTGTTGCCTGTACTAACACTTGGCCTGTAACAGTCACCTTCTCCCTGTGCCACTTTCTCAGCTCTTTAAGGCATCAATTAGTCAATCAGTTTTCATTTTGCTGTAGGGCAGTAGACATGGTTTCCTGTGTTTCATGGTTTCCTCTGTACTGTACTTAATTTGACACACTCTACCACCTTACAAACCATTTCATTACACCAGAAGAGTAAGATCTGAACTAGATTACCTGGTCATCTCTGGCACTCCTCCTCAACTGAAATCTCAGCACAAGAGATCCACTGATTTCCTCTCCAGGGCAGAAATACTTTTGTTGCTGGGCAATACACAGCTTATAGGAAGTGTCCAGTGAAATGCAAGACTGACTGAAAACAAGTAAACTGCTCTGCTAAAAGCCTCTGACCACCACTGTGCTCCTAGTACTACACTTTATTCACTCTTTGGTAGGAACCACAATTGACACACAGAATTATAGTTATTTTCATTTAAAATTCTTACCCTCTCCTTGGAAATCTAGCTTGTGTTTAGCTGCAGTGATGAAAAGCAGAGAGGAAATGAAACACTGCAAGAAGCTTTTCTTCACAGAAGCAACCAAGTGGCATCCACACAGATCCCATGGACTCTTGGCAGCTGAATCACAATGCAAGTCTAAAAATGGTTGAACATCTTGTCTGTGGTTATTAAACACTTAAACACTCCAGCCAGCCAGAGATGGGTAGGCACAGGAAATCCAACCATCCTCTGCAGGGACTGCACAGGCTCTGCCTCTGATCCCACCCTGGGACCACAGGATATGGACCTCAAAAACCACAGGCACAGCCCACCTGTAAGAGGTAAAAGTTCAGCTCAGAGTCATTCGTCTATTTTTTAAACTCTGTGAACACAACAGCAAAATTTAAAAGCCTGAAAGCTTCCCTAACACTTTGGAAGCACACAGAAAGCTGTGGTACATGGTGAGAAATTCTGCTAGAGAGAACAGCAACATCTCAGAGTCAGCAAAGTGATCGCCATTATTACCCCCTCAGGGAACCACAGAATAATAGGAGGACATTTGAAAACAGATAAAGCCATGTGGCTGAATGAAGTTGAGCCTCTGCTGTGGACTCCGACCTGTAAAAGACATGGCTGGTTCTTTTAGCAATATCTGCAGAACAGTTTTATGGTGCACATTCAGTCTGGCTGTAAAAAGAGATGTTACAGATGAAGTAAAAAAAAGATTCATTCAAAATAATATTGATCAAATTGCAAGATCAGTGAACAGTGAAACAAGTACGTTTTCCTGTAGGTCTTTGTCACTGATTGACTGTAGAGCCATTAGTGTGAATGTGCTTTCCTAATGGGTGAGCAGAATTGACTTCTGAATGACAATGCTTTCCCCCCAGGCTTATACAGCCCTAAAAGTGCAAGCTTTGCTGGACTTTAAAGAACGAAGTTTCTCACTGCCCCAGAGAGAATGCAATTTCTATTTGCAAATATAATATATTATATATATATAGTATATTGTTAAATATACTTTAACAGTAACTTATATTTTAATTGTGGCAGTGAAGTAGAAGGGAACTATAAACCTCTGTCAAAAAGCAAACCAACATCCATTACCAAGTGAGCTTCTGCACTTTGCTTCTGATTTCTTATGTATCAATTACATGGGCATCTCACTTTGTATCTCATCAGCAGTAGCTCAGCAATGCTCTAGCAGGCATGCTAGCTCTCCAAGAGCATCCAAGGGACCTTGAACTGTGCAGAAGCAGGTTCCAAGTTCAGCAAACAATGTGAAGAACTGAAAACGACTAAAAATGCTTCAGCCCAATGACAATGGTGCAACACTGACACGGCTTAAAAGGATTTCTCAAATGTGCACAAACACCACCAGCTGCAAAATCTTCCCTTTCCCCACTAGACCCACACACCACATGGGAGCAGATGAGAGACAGGGGCTGTAACTGGGACAGAGGAACCTGTGAATGCTCGGGGGAATCTCTCCAGTGGGAGCCACATCAGCCCAGCAGCAGAGCCCCTGGTTGCTCTGAGGGCACCCAGGTGGGCACAGCTTTCCTCATGTGGGCAACCCAGCACAGGGAATTAATTGTTCAGCCCCCTTCTGCACCACCACACAGAGTTCAGCTCTTAATGGAGAAGAAAAGAAAACTCAGCTTTATGTCTGACCAGCACAGCTGCCAGAGGTCCTACAGAATATTTAACAATTAGTTTTTACAGAGCTTTGTAGGCAGAAACCTTGAAGGCTGATGAGGTTTAAAGCCAGTATTTCACTGTCAGAGACAAGAAACTGCTCTGGTTATTGCTCATACTGACTTCATGTCCAGTTAACAGCCATACCAAATAAATTTTCTGTCACTTCTGATATTCCTGTCATTTGCAGAGATACTGCAAATTTTCACGCATTTATGTAGTGGGTAATTTATCAGATATGCTTATAAGAACTCAGACAATCTAGAGAGCACTAAATCCTCAGTCACTGCTGAGATGCACTACAGAAAACCTGAAAGACTGGAGAGGAACACTATTGCCCAGCTGGTTTCTGCTCTGCAGCTCTGCCCTGCTGTACAATGATGTACTCACAAGCTGCTGGGATACCACAGATTATTCTTTAGGACTTCATCTAGAAAGTGCAGTTCAATTTAAATAAACTGATAAATATTCCTGAACAAACGTAACAGATTGTTACAATACCTGGCACTAAAATTTAAGAGCAGATAGCTGCAAAGAAAATTAAAGGTATTTTTCTCTACTAATCAGGGGAAAAAAAAAAAGGCCCTTTGGCTTTTATCAGAATTTCCCCACTTACTGCCTCAGCCAATGAAATATGATGTACTGGCAGTGGCATTTCTTTTATTTACAAACCTCATCAGAAAGAAGATGCATTTTGAGATTAATTTAGCAGTTATCATAGAACCTTATCCTTATTTATCTCCTAAGCTGCTTTTTTATTTTTAATACAGCATATTTTGCATACAATTAAAACATAATATATATATATAAATCACTTCCATTTTCAGCCTGAGATTAATAAAAATACATAGGCAAGCTTCCTTGTCAGAGACTACTAAAAGATATAAATACATAATAAAAAAAAAATCAACCTAAATAGATTGATTTCATGATGAAATAAATTATTCAACACTGATAGTGATCAAGGGGGACCCAACACAAATAGAAAATATTTAAATATACATTGAAAATATGTATTTAACTAAAAAATTAAAGCGGCAAGTGTGTGTTTTGTCATATAAAAATATATATTTCCTGGTGAGAATAGATATGTGATATATATAAATACACACACAGACACATCTGCTTCCAAGAGTGCTGCTTAATTGCTAACCTGAACAGCAAAAGTAAAGTGACACTTACTCTAAGTGTGTTTGGTAAAAAGCCTGTTAAGCAGGAAATTGGGGTGATGACACCAGGAGGTGAACTATTAATAACAACATAATGCCATGGAGTACAGTCTTAAGAATCCCTATAACCAGAAAGTTATTTTTGTACTGATGGGCAGAGATTTTTTCAGATTCCTGGTCCCAGACCAGCTGGAGCAGGAGCAGGTTTGGTTTAACTTCCTCCTGTTGGTGTGTGGCAGGGGGAGCAGCCCCTAAGCCCAGGGGCAGCCAAACCTTGCAGCTACAGCCCAAAGCCAAGGCACAGAGGGGACCTTCCTTTTTCCCAACTGCAAATCAGAAATAAAATGTCTTCCTCAGATACTTGTCCTCCTAACAACCTTCTCTGACTTTTCTAGACTTGTCTATCACGATAGATTCTTCTACTCAAAACAAACAAGCAAACAAAAAATCACAAGCAGCAACTTAATCTTGTTTTTACTGTCAGATGTTTGTCCTTTGCTTGAAGACTAAATTCTGAGGTGAAGGACAAATTTGTTTTTGCAATCCTAAATCAAGGAGCCTTTCCTTTTCTGTTCAGTCCCTTTCCAGCCCCCTGTTCTGGCCACTTGTCACTGAGTTAAAGAGAGTAAACAGGTTAGATTCCTTACAACACAGTCCCTCCTCCAGAAGGGTTCCCAACAGGCTTTGCATAATTTGGCTTCAAAGTCCTGAGTGGTCTCAGCTGCTGATAAAATTAATGGGAAATGAGTGCACTGCAGCTTGCAGAATTATGTCCATCCAGTAATACTCAGGCAACCTCAAATCATTTTCTCAGTGCAGAAATGAAATCACCCCCAAGATAAACTATGGAGGAACAAGAACATCTTTCCCCCTTATTCTTCAAATGCAGCACCACATCCCAAGTGGGAAGGGAAGGGGAAAACATTCACCAGATTTGAAAATCTGCCTCTGAAATACTTTCCTGCTCCAAACCTCAACAAGTGTGGCATTAAAGAGAAGGAAAAAAAAAAGCCAAAAAAAGCGCCAAAACCAAAAAAGCATCAAAGTTCAAAAATTAAGCTTCATTAGAGTTTGAAATAGCAGATACACTACATAGAGGACATTCTCACCAAAAGGAAAAATTCATCCCTGTAGAAATAATAAAATGCAATTCTAGAATCACAAAAATCAAAGTAGGTGCAGCTGGTTCTTTTCATACATTTTGAAAGCGTAAGAAAATGAGATCAAATACATTATGAAGCAGATGTTCTATATGAAATAGATGTTCTGCTAATTTAAGAGGAAATTCAAAGTAGATATTAAAGGGCTATATGATGTAGAAAATTATAGGAGACTCCTACTGATAATTGCTAATTACAAAGCATTCCTAATGCTTTGTCATGCAGGAGTTATAGATCAATCCCTAATTCTAGACCCTATTCCATGTTCTTGCCATATATAATAGTGACACATTTGTACCACTGTAGCAAAGGTTTTGTCAGCCCTTCCACTACAAACTTCTTACTGGACTTAAAACTTTGCCATAAAAATGCACTTCAGAGCATGGAAAGTCCCAGTCTACCAAAATCACAGCAAGCATCTTGCAAATATAAAATCAAGGAAAGGCTGAGACAGGACCTGTGGAGATCTTGTCCAACTACCTCAGGTTGCTCAGAGCTGTGTCCAGCTGAGACTTGATTAACTCTATGCCTGAAGAATCCAAAATATTTCCAGGGAACCTATTCTATTGTTTTATTATCTTTACAAAAAACAAACAAAACAAACAACACAAACAAACAAAAAACACCACCAAAACCAACCGAACAAAAAAACCCCACCAAACACCAACAACTTATGTTTATATAGGTTGTAGTTTGTTTATGGATCATATATATTGCATACTATATTTAAGCAAATAGATTTTGAGGTGGCAAGAATTAATATTATTGCCAGCTGACCGTGATCTGATTATCTGCAAGGATGCAACCAACATTCATCACTGAGGTGCCTCTGTGTTTGAGGCAGGCTCCATGTGTTACTCTCATATATTGGACACCTGCCATTCTCAGTGTTAAATTTGACATGGCCTGAAATTCAATTAATTTGTATTTTCAAGCCAAAAGACATGACCCTAGTGTTTGAGAAAACACTGTGTACACTTTTTGCCTAAAGGTGATGACTTCTCTCAGTAATCCAGCTGTAAGGGAAAAAATGAGCTGTGGAATATGATTTTCTTTAATCCTCTTGACATAAACAATGGAATCATTTTACTGAAATGAAAAAGCTAAGAAATATGGCCAGGCATTTTCTGTGAGAGATTTCAAGCAAGGTGTCAAAATGTAAAATTCCAATAAATAAACCAAGGAATGTATAAACAATGAAGTTTAGCATTTGAAGAACCTCTACTGGAAGGGAAAATGCATCTATTTATATTACAATATCATAATACCACCTAGTAACATGCACTGTTACTAGGATTACTCATAAAATCTGGGGGTTTTTACAGAGTTTGGTTTAAGTACACTATCTGAAAATGTGCAAAAGCTAGTTAACTCATTAATCTAAACTCCATGTTGTTATAACAGAGTTTTACAATGTTTTGATCACTTTCTCAAATTACATCAGTAAAGTTCTCAACTTGGTTTTCCTTAGTCCATTGTGGAAAAGTTATTATAGTGATAAACTTTTAAATATTATAGGCAATTGTAGGATCATCCATGCATTACTTTTCACCTGCTTGTTCTATCACTTCAATCTCCTTTCTAAGTCTCCCATTATCTTGAGCAGATGCTTACAAATCTTTTCTATAGTTTTGCCTTTACTTGTGGAAAGATGAACTTCTTTTGGTCCCTCTAGTTTGATCACAACTGGGGTTTTTTTTTGAGATTTTTAATGACAGGGATGTTCACATTTTCTTTTATTCCCTTTTTATTGGTAACATCTGCACATCATCTCTTTACTGTTATAGTCATTGCCTTCTTAAAAGACAGATAATGTTTCTGACAATGGAGTGATGTGCTCCTAGATATGTATTTGAACTAAAAGTTTTACTCAGGACACATTTGAAAATGGGGTTATTTATGGCATTCCTCAATTCTCTTATTTCCTATACATTTCTTGGAGGCCAGAAAGACAAACCAAAAGCTTATACAAGCTTTATCATACTGATATCCTGGGCTGATATAACCTCTGCAATCCATTCTCTCAATATGCAGCTTGGAAGAAACAATGCCAGGTTTCTCAACTTCATACAGGACTTAGAACATGGGCAAATCAAGTGTGAAACTGTTCTTCCATTTAACTCATCCACAGAAGGGATGAGCCTTCCTCCCCAGCACAAAAACAGGTTTGCATTGTGTATCTGCAAATCCAGTGCTGCCACAGAGCATTTAACAGGAACTTACTTGGTTGCTTCGTTAAAACACTGATTCTGCTCACATACACAGAGAAAGAAAGAAAATCCATTTTGAGGGAAGGCTATAATTAACAGATCTCTCTTCAGCACAGATGAGTACCCAGAGATGAAAAGGCTTAGATTACCTACTTCACTCTGATAAAGTGCAAAATAAAACCCTGATCAGCTTTGGAAAGGCATTCCACTGCATTTAGGTAAGCCATTAACAATTGTACAAATAAAATTTGGCTGAAATTACTTAATAAGAAATGCAACAAGAAGGTGGGGAGTATTTGGTGGAGGTTTTTTGCTTCTGGAGATTTTTTTTTTGGTTTAGTTTTTGTTTGCACATGCCCTTTTATAAACTACTCTGGCAAGATGCAAAGATAATTTTCAAACTTCTTACAACTCTTGAGCTTTTCTTACTGGTCTGTAAGACCAGTACTTACTTACTCATCTATCCATGGTTCTGAGCTTCAGTGAGAGCTCTGCATGCCCCCAGGCTACCTCTGTAAATCTTCTGTAAGGTGTATGTGGCTGGTTTCCCTCAGCTTTGAATCCCAGCTATCTACACAAGAGTGCATCTCCCTGCCCAGCCCTGGGTTGTCCCCTGTGTCCCATCCACAGGGGACTGTGAGGAACAACACAGAGTGTGCAGAGGGATCCCTCAGCTGCAGAGCTGAGCTGTGCTAACAGGCTGGAGGCACACGGGTCACTCTCCCCAGGGTTCTCACCTCCAGCAGAACAAAACCACTACACTTTTGTATTTTCCTTGGGTGCTTCGGGCTTCTCTGTGCTCATCCCTGTCCCAGCACCCCCTTCAAATTCCTTCCAAACCAGAAGTGTAAGAGATAGGAAAGCCTGCACCCGACTTCCCCACATCCTCTTGGTCCTTTCAGCCCGGCAGTCTGACATTTGACAGAAATATTAAATTGTAGCAGCTAACAGCTCAGTGAGAGTAAGTCCAAGTAGGGCAAATGCAGCACTCTCAGGCCTTACAGTGACTCCCTGAACCGTGTGACAACTGGTGCTAATGCTTAACAAATGTCTTCCAAAGCCCGTGGAAGGAACATGCTTTCATCGTTGATATGCTGCTCTGATGGATTTGGGGAATGAAAGGCACTGCATAGCTGCATTTCTGAGACAAGTTTTATACTTCATTAATGCAGTACATAAGCTGTACAATTATACATCCATATGTCACTGCCAAATTTATACACTTTTACATACTGTTAGATTAAGATGGTTTCATTTCATTGCTCTGCAAATGGACTTTTGAAAGGATATTTCACTCAATTTTTGTGCAGCACTGACAGGCGAAGAACATGAAAGACATGGAGCTCCTTGTGTAAATGCAGCACATGCCCTAAAATAAAAAACATGACACCAGCAAGCAAATTTTACACTCTTCCAATGCAGTGACCTTTTTACAGTGTAGGCTGCAGCCCAGTGTCCCCTTCCCCCACCAAGAGCCACCATTTTAGAATCAATTCCACTGGATTAGGCTATAATGCACTGTGATGTCTCTTGATCTGACCCACTTCTTCAAGTCTGATGGGTTTTTGTTTACACTAGAAGACACTTGATCCAAAGCAGCAGGAGGATTACAGCACTGTCTAATTAGAATAACTTTTCAATTTATAGTGAATAATGAATGCACACAATTGGACACTGCTGTCTTGTGGGTGGGGCAAAGAAACAGCAAAACTGAGCTCTGCCCCTTAAGGCAAAAATGACAAAAAAATTAAAAAGAAAAACCCCACAGACTTTAGCTGGTATTCTGCATCTATCTCTGTCATGCAGCCTGCTTTTACATCTTTGGTTGTCATTTCTTTTCCTCCTGAAAGAGGCTGCTTTGCTGAGCACACTTCCCTAGCAAGAGACTGGACTGCCAGCTACAGCAAAGCAAGATTCACTCCATGTTTGAGACACAGCTGGTGAAGGAGCCACAACAGCCACAATGCAGGGCCGTGGTGCTATGAGCAAGGAAATTAAAATGACTTTCTCCACTCGGTTATTGCTGTGCTGCATGAACACAGCAGGTCACACGTTGTGTTTGAGTGCTAGACAGTGTGCTGAGGTGATCCCTGAGAAGTCTGAGGTACTTGTAGGGTCCATCTTCCCAAAAGTGGCCAAGGAACAAGTTGCTGGTGCTCCTGCTGCTCTCACTGCCCTTAGTTCCATGCTAACTACCTACTATCTAGGCAAATCCAAAGGCACAGTTCTTTATCATAGCCAGGGCAAGAGACAGAGCTGGAAACTTCGTTGCCTTCCTCTTGACCCTTTTCCCCGGTAAGGCAATCATGGGAGCAACTTAATTGGGCCTTAAAACTGACACATTGCTAAATTTGTATGGTTCTGGCAAAAGCAAAGCCATAGGTTTTAGTGTAGAACAATTTCAGGAAACCATGCAGAACCCTGTAACAATAGAGCATGCAAGGGAAAAGAGGGATAGGAAACACATTGGATAATGAAAGGAGGGAGGATAGTAAGTCATAGTCATGAAACCTTAGAGGAATTATTAATATCCTGGGCAGATTTTTTTTTTTTTTTTTCCAAAAAGTGACTACAGAATGCATCTGCAACTGCTCTGCCTTCTTTTCAGAACAGAGATGCATTTATTGCATGTGGCTTGTCCTCATGGCAAAGCCAGATGGAAAGTATGTAGGGCTGCTACTTAGCACAGCTGCTTACAGGAAGCTGCATTACAGGAGAAAAGCTGTGTGAAAAGGATCAAAATGATGAAATGCATCTGGCTTAGCACACAGCAGTAAACATTGGCAAACATATTATCGTAGTTCAATTACTGATAGGCTACTAGAGCCTATTCAAGACTTAATATTTAATTATCTTTAGACTACATCAGTTGTTAAGCTGTCAGCAGCATCTGTAGAGGGTACATAGGTGGACATCTGCTACAGACTAAGAATGCCATACACCAGCAGAGCTGTTTGCCACAAATACACACAAAGAAATTCAGGAGCTCACATTACAACCAAATCTACCAGGTTAAACATATTTATAGCAGGGATACCAGCTTGGAACACACTGTGGCTGGTGAGAGGCAGAAGGACAAACTGCTCTGGCTGGGGGCTCACTTGGAGGGAGCAGTGAATTCTGATGCAGGGGAGATGAAAGAGCACTGTTTAAATAAATCATCTGCACTGAACCACCCAGAAATCCAGCTGAATATCTCTCTTGCATGCAAAACAGGGTTGTAAAAGATTATTCAGTTTGCAAAGTCAAGTCCAGTTAAGCTTAATTCGGCTTCTTCAAGAAGACATCACAGCACTGTGCATGTATAATTCTATGAATGTATCTCTTTTTATTGTCCTGGGAGTATCATGGGTTGGGCAATTCTCAGAGACAGGAGTCCTAAGTACTCTGATCCCAGAGTTGCTGCTACCCCACACACCCACCACCCACACCAGGGCTTATGGACCTTGCTTTATTGAACTCATAGGCACTCCCTTGCCAACAGTCTTCCTCCAGCCACTCTAAGTCCCTCCTCACCTCAGCACTCCTTATTTTAGCTTCCAGCATCCTCTGTGCAGCCCAGATGTCTGTCCTGAGCTGCAGACCTTGCTGCTTATCTAGTCTTTGGGAGTTACCCTACTCAGTGCCCCAGCAGAAGCACTATAGCAGTGCAGCTTTCCCCACTGGAAGTCAGGATGTCCTACCAGGACCACAGAGCAGCTGTGGCTCTGGATGTATCCCTGAGCCAGAGCAGGTCAGGGAAAAGTGCTGTCTTCTCACCTGTTCAGCCTCTAATGAGACACATGCAATTAAAATCAAACCCAGTAACGTGATTAGATTTAGCTGTATTCTCGAGAGAATAACAAAGACTCATCCCCACTGAGAGAACAACCCTCTAGACAAAATGTCTGGTCTGAAACACACAGGTGTGAGAGCTTTCCAGACAACAATTAAGAATGTAATCCCCCTGCAAGAAGAAACTCAATTATTTCTGCTGACAAAGCCTCAAATTCATCCCATAGCAGCAGCCAAGCCTACTTCAGCTTGACAAAGCTCAGCTCAGCAGAAACAACCTTAACTCAAGGAAGCACAAGCAGCTATGCCTACATCTTCCAGGCTTGCATTCCTCTGCTCTGCACAGTGGCAGCAAAGCACTGCACAGTTAAGTGCATGGTTTTTAATGATCTTTGAGGAGGCAAAGGGGACAATAAGTTCCCTCCCATCTAAACCATGTACCTAAAATGCTGAGGAACATGAACAGTGCAGTGGACTGAAAACACCTTGTTGCACTCCAAAGTGATGCTGCACCATTAATGTTCATTTGTGAGGCTGATCAGTTATCAGCAAGCCCAAAAGCAGAGACATCATTTCCCAGTGATTGACATCATTTCCTCATGATCCTAGAAGATGGAACCCGCAGGGGTTGTGTTTGCACACTGTGCACTGTTTGAGGATGGAACTGTCCAGATGTCCTGCAAGCAGTGACCCTTTGCCATCACAAGTCAGTGTATTTTTACTGTCTTTCAGGTCACTAAATGAGCTGGGGAGACTTCTAGCAACTGATCATGGAAAAGGTGACTTTGCAATTTTGCAGAAAGAAAGTGAAACTTTTCATTCCTTTTTCTCAAGTCTCTAGGGCCATTAGGATTTTGTACTGTAAACAAACCTTAAAGAATTGTTTAAACAACAACTGAATTTGCCTAAGTAAATTTCTTTTTAATACAAACAGTTACTTTGTATTTTTATTCTGCAAGGTCATACAGCAGGGATTTAGGGTTGTTGGTTTTTTCCCTTTGTTTTTATTTCTTTCTAACATTATTTCTTTTTTCTTTTTTTTCCTGCCTCTTACCTTCCAGTGTTTGTTAAAGATGCAAATATTAAAATGCAGAGTCAAATACAAGTTATTTTCACAAGCACTAATGTAAAAAAATGTCTATTTTCCCATTTTCTAGACTAATATTTACCATCTTTGACAGCCCTATTGCTGAGCAGATTGTTGCATATTTCAGCATTATCTTTTCACAACTTGACAGATCCGCCTATTTTCCTGTGATTATTTTATCCCGAGTTGGAAGCCTAATAGTTGCTTTTTGACATGCTGAATCACAGGATTTGCAGCACAGCACACAGACCTGTGACTTGTGGTTAGTATTTTGATGATGCCTTGTAGAGCATATCTGGATTTCCAGCAGTGTTGCTGTGTTTGGCCTGATCAGGTCAGAAATCCAGGCAGGAGCCCCAGTAACCTCGGGATGATCCAGGAATGGAGGATCAGGAGGTCACTTGGGAACCACTGATGGCTGCAACAGCAGGGAGTTCCTGCTTTCTTAGTAGAGAAGGAAATGTTGTACAGCTTAATTCTGGATATTAAGTAAGTGCCAGCAGTTTCTACTGCCAATTATTTAAATATACAGCACAGAAGCATGGGATGGACAGCTAAAAATGAACAGAGATACAGCACAATAGAAGAGGAAACACATGGTTCCATATGAGATGTGCTGTTGTAAATGCAAGCAAAGGACATAAAGCAAATTGCTTTAATAGCAACTACCCTTTCAAGGAATTGCATCAGAGAGAATTTAACCACCCAAATCCAGAGAGCAAAAGATTCTGCACATTGCTCCTTCAGTCACTGCAGCTTTATGTGTCTTCAGATCATCACTGGCAATTCTACTAATTATTTCCAGCTAGGTTCCTAGGGTTATTAAAGAAAGGATTTTGCACCCAGTGAAGCACACAACAAGCTTTATTTATTTTCCTTGCATATGCAGAGGAAGTAAGACTGGAAAGGACCTCCTGGGTCATCAAACACAATTCCCTGCTATCACAGCCAACCACATAATACAAACACTTCAGAAATGAGAAAGTTCCATCTTAGATGTAATCTGGTTTCTCGTCCCCACTACTCTAGATGGAAAGTTGCTCCAGAATCTCCCTACTCTAGTGTTTGGAGACCTTATTATTACCAAATTCAATTAATTTCTGAAAAGTTTACTTCAGTTCTGGTGCCAATGCAGCTCACTAAGTCAAACAACACTCCTACCTTCCATTTGGTCCATTTGCAGAGAGCAACCACAACCACTCCCCAAAACATCCATTCTTACAAAAAACATCTCTTGGAGTTTTTTTTCAGCCATACCAATCTACATCAATTGAGAGGGCATGGAAAGAAACACAAATTACCACATCCAATGGATGTCTCATGGCATGCAAGTGAGCTCTGTGGTGTCAGCCAAAGCCTGCAGATGCCTGAAAGAGCGAATGGGAACTGTTTATCACTACAAGATGTTAAGTAGAAGGCACTTTTCTCCAGATCCCTCATCATGCCAGTGACTTTACAACACAGAACCAGAGTTACACTGGTATCAGACCCTTAAGTATCATGTTGAAACTCTAATTAGGGTAACAACAAGAACATGATATTTTGTGTTTTGAGGACACCAGGGCATAATTCACATTAAAAAAATAAATATCAAAATCTTCACTGAAACAACATTCAGCATAGGTTATTTAACCCTAATTCTCTGTATTGTAGCACACAAGAAGACCTGTACCTATCTGTATAAACACATGCACACAAATTAACTCTTTCTGCCAATTTTACCATTACATGCTTATATAAATATATAGATAAATGCAATAAACAAAAGCAGGCTCCACTGGGAATAAGGAACAAAAAAGCATAGTTCACTAGAGTTACAGAAGAGTTGCTACTTATCTCTAGCTTTGCCCAGGTGAGATCCATTTCTGGCTTTTTTTTTTTTTACAAGCATATCTGTATAAAATACAGATGTTGCAGCTGATGTAGATATTTCAGACTTTAAACAGCAGTTGCCTCTCAAAATACTTGATGGGGATTGGGAAGCCAGGTCTAAAATATGTGCCTTAAAATTTTTGTCTTAAAAGTGCAGATGATTTCTTGATAGTTAAAAACCAGCAGAAAAATTCATAGCAAAGTCCTGTAAACCTTCAGGAGAGGGAAAATTCATTTACAACAACACTGACAGGCCTATTTATTAGAAAATAGAAAAATTCAGAAAATACTGAACTGATTTAGAAGGGAATTTTGGGGTATTCCCTATAACTGAATTAGAACAGAAGAAATTCTGGTTACAAATGTAAAATGAGCTGTTATGTCATTTGAGCAACAAGGTCTGTAAACTGGAAGAAAAAGCTGCATGACTCCAAAGGAATTTTTGGCCAATAAAGTAGAAGTTAAATGTGTTACTAAATGTGAGATCTGTCAGACAGAGAGAACGGGCCACTTCAATAAACCTGTTTGTGTCAACTGATAACCAGGTAGATTTGAATCTAGATTATGGTAATTCAAAAAGCAGGCAGTTGGAAAAGGAAAGCAAGTTTGAATTACCAGAAGATAAGCATGCACAGAGTGAGTTTTATGGAGAAGATTAGGAATTTGTTGTGAATTAGTGTGTTGTGAGCTCTATAGATTTCTTAATAAAAGTGCATTAACAATAGTATCAGAAATGAAAGAAAAGCACTCATAAAAACCTGAGAGGTTTGAACTGGGCCCAGACACTGGTGGTAAGATGAGTTCTCTTAATATAAAGATAAGACAATGCTATCAGAAAATGGATCCAAATAACAGAATTAAAGAGAGAGAAAAAAGTATCACTGATAGGAGAGATTACCTCTGACCTTGGCAGATAGGCTTGGTTTGCTTTTTTCATACAAATAAATATTTTCCACATGTATAAAAGGATGTGGAGAACCAAGAAAAGGAAAAAAACTTCTCCCCTATTCCTCTCCTCAGTCCGTAAGGACTCAGAGCTGGAGAGGTGAGTGCCTGGCAGTGCTTGGCTGGAAGCGGCACAGCCGCAGCTCTCACTCAGCCCAGCTGCAAACTGCCTGCCAAGAGCCCCCACGCTGGAAGCTGTCACACTCCAAACAGCCCCTGGGAGCTCAGGCAGAGTTAAAGCACCAACCTACTGCCTCAGACAGCTCCTCATCCACAGGGAATGGGGAGCTACTAACTTTGGAGGTAATCAGTTTGAATTATTTGCTCCACAATAGGATTGTCAGGTACCTTCAGGCAAATCGTTGAAGCTCAGGCTTTACAGCTTGGGTAACCAGGCACAGGAGGCCAAATCTTCATACAGGCATGTCCACAGCAAAGCCCCACACACACTGCTTCACCTTCCAGGGTCTTTCAGTCACAGAGTTACTGAACTCAATTTGACTGATTTCAAAGTGACAGAAAGCAGGTTTAGATTAGGTGTTAGGAAGAAATTCTCCCCTGTGAGGGTGGTGAGACCCTGGCACAGGGTGCCCCCAGAAGCTGTGGCTGTCCCATCCCTGGCAGTGTCCAGGGCCAGGTTGGACAGGGCTCTGAGCACCCTGGGATGGTGGAAGGTGTCCCAGCCCTTGGCAGGGAGGATGGAATGGGATGACCTTTAAAGTCCCCTCCAATCAAAACCATTCTGTGATTCCATGATTCCCTTAGGTTGAAATTATGGAAATCATCTGGGAGACCTTGCAGCACACTTGTTCTGCCTTTCCTCCAGGTGTGATCCAAAACAAAGGTATTCTGTTCAAAAGTTCAAACCTGTGGCAATGTGGTCCTAGGAGATACGTGAACTTTGAAAATAAAGTACCTCTAAAGTTTCCCAAGAAGTTTATCTGCATGGGTGGAGAGAGATGGGAGGTTAAGCCTCCATTAAGAGCAGATGGTAAGAGCTCTCTGTCTCTCAATCTCCATTGACAAAAATGGATATTAATATCTCCTAATTCACAGAGAAGAGTGAAGTGATCCAGGATTATTACAGCTATGAGCTGCTATATAAGCATAACAAATGGCTATATATTCCACTAATTCATCATCACATACTTACAGCTGGATAAAATATTCTTCGTTACATACTTTTAGATAAATTAGTGCTAACTATAGCTTTCAGGCAAACTCACAAGTACTTTGGCTGGGTTCTTGAGAGGAATGTTCACAGAGGAAAAAAGTTGTTCTTATTCATGCAAATCAAAGGTATGTTTCTTTAGCTGAAATTGTACCGCCTCAACAAATAGAACATTGATATTTCCAGATTGCTGAGTGCTTTTTCACATACTTACATCTTTCTGAGGAATAAGCCTCATTCTTGAGTCCAAATGTTTGTAGTGTATCTGAAATGTTCTAAATAAAAATCTGCTATGCTTGAGAATAGCTTGCATAGGTAAAGAAGTGTGTTCTTTAAGTTGAATAACTACAGATATTAATTGAAAGCTTGTCTTTTGCTGGAAATGTAGTTGTCATCAGCAGACATCCAGCACTTTAAAAGATCACCTAGTTTTTCCTGAGGCATCTTCAGGAGCACAAAGGGATGATATTGCCTCTGGAATCTGCACATCAGTGTTTGAGCCATTCTTCTGTCTTGTGTGTGCCTGTACTACACACACAGTCTGGGCTGCTGGATTGCTCTGCATCCCTTTACACTGCTGGGAGAATGATCCTCTGGGGAATGATACCTGTAAGTTACTGTAGAACTCAAAATTGCAATCTCAGTGACACATTCTTCTATGGTCATGTTTAGATTGCTGCTTTAAAACTGTTCATTTCATTAACTCTCCATTTGGAGCCTGAAGAGAGCTGAACATCTTACTACACACAGAATGTCTGAGAGAACAGATCAGAAGGCCCCAAATGGATTTGTTAAATAACAAAAAAAAGAGCAAAACCACCACCATCAGCAAACTCTTTAGAAGGTGCTTTTCCCAAACATTAGGTGTCAGCCCCTATGGATAAAGATGCAATTCATTTTTAAGGACTCCTCATTACACATGAATGTCCTAAACCTTTAAGTGTTCAGTCCATTCTCTCCTTAAAGGCCTCTGAAGGGAGAGAGAGACAACATTTATTAACTTCATAATGTGAAGTTAATAAATCTAGATTCCAGCAAGAAAGATTTGATGCTTCACAAAAGATGTCCTTTTCACTCTTGATGAGATCCATTTATCTAGAATAGACAAAGTAATTTAGAGGGCACAGAAAGGAAAAGTTATAACATAAAGTTATTAAGTAAAATTTAAATCACAGCTTTGATTATAAGTCTAGTCCACAGCAGCAAGTGCAGCTTTTAGAAACTTTACAAGTGCCATTTAGGCCTATCATTCTTACTGCTGAAATACTCCTTTGAAAGAACCTTCCTTTAATCCATGTTAATCCATAAATTGCTTTCATGACCACCACTTACCTAAAACGTGACCAGAATTTTTGGGACTATGGAGATATGTATAAAGCACTAAATCTATCAATTACACATGCTTTGAAGTTGCAAAGTTCAGTCTCACTCAGAACAGTTTAATTAAAAGCAATGACTTCATATTCTATCCTCTGCACCAAAAGAGGTTGTTTTTCATTGCATGGATTACTCTTAACTTGGAAAGTTTCTCACTGATTGAGGCAGTGTGTGTTCTGAGTCAGTCCTCTTACAAGATTTGGCAAATGGGCTGCCAAAACATTGCTGTGCTGCTGCTGTGCAGCCCCATCCATCACTGTACAGGTAATTTCAACAATTCTAAACTTGCAAAGTCAAGCCTCAGAACCTTAACCTTGATATAATTTCTTTGCAGAGATGTCCTAGACTAAAAGGAATGGAGGAAAACAATAAATTAATCTGATCCTGTTCTTTCAGTTCCCTCTAACATTTGTTGATTCAGCCTTATACTAATGCTCATCTCAAAGTTTAATAAGCAGAGTTGAATGCGCAGCATTGTGTAAAGCAAGCAAAGGGATATAAACTTGGAAAATCCCTGTGAACTTCCTGGGAGCCCATTAACACTGACAGCAGAGAAATCTGTGGTTTTGCCCCAGTTCTGGTGGGGCAGACACCACCAACACATGCTCTTGTTCACAGCCCTCCTCCATTCCCCTCATCCTCCACAGGGTCTGGCAGTGTTGTCTTCACTTCTGCTCTGCCACAGCTGTCAGCTCCAGTCCACTCCAGCCTCACCAGATCGCAATTCTCACATCACCTTCACCCTCTGTCTCCTGCCTTCCCTGATTTTCCCAAGTCTCATGGCAGCAAGAGCAGGAAGAACATCTCTGGTTTTGCTTTCAGGTCCAGTCTAATCCCACCCCCAGTGCCAGGGCAGATGTGCTGGGGGAGCTCAGCTCGTTCCCTGCAGCTCTGGGGCAGAGCTCTCCAGGCAGCCCCAGAATCCTCAGAACATTTGTCAGCCAAGTCCAATAAGCCTGGTGCTTCCTGTAGTTCTGCCAAAGCTGGGGAAACTTTCATGCAAATAGCAGCAAGAATGTTTCCTGCATTCCCATCAAATTTAATCTTTTCTCATAGGAGGACCCTACAGTTTATTAATGAAACATCTGCAAGTATTTTTAACCAAGACAAAAATGAGTGCCATTCATTCTTTGGAACAGCTGAATCTCTCTCATTGAAAACTTAACTAACACACTTTTTTTTTTTTTTGGTTGTCAAACACACAGGAAAAAGGCACAGTTGGAGTGAAGTTAATTCTTTCCAAAGCTCAATTAATTTTTTTATGTAAATTCCAGAAGAAGTTCTGGCCAAGATCTATGGAACTGTGGTATTAAACAGTTCACACACCATTTTTCCCAGAAGCTAAAAAAAAAAAAAAAAAAAAAAAAAAAAAAAAAAAAAAAAAAAAAAAAAAAGGGGTGGGGGGTGGTGCAAGTTTTTACCTAGTAGAAAAAGAAGGAACTTTCTACGTCAAATTAGGATGATGCACTAGAGCAGGGCTTTATCACTACAGTAATGAGTAAAGAAAATTATATATATTTAACTCCACTATCATTAAAGATTTAAGATTATTGCAATAATTTTCTGCTTCTCCTTTGCTTTATTGAGCTTAGTCAAACTGATATATTGCTGTGTACTTCATTCACTCCTCCTGATGGATGATATGAAGTATGTAGACAATGGTGATGTCCAACTAAAAAGAGGAATTACAGAAAAGAGAAGATAAGCAGCTGTAGATGATGAAGTGCTGATTAATAGATTACCCCCATCCCCATCAAGTCCAAACCCATATTTTAAACTGCCAACAGCATTGCAACTGAATGAACAAGTGCTTCTGGAATCCAGAAAATGTTGAGGAGCTGACCTTTCTCAAAATTAATCCTTAACAGCTTCTTCCAAGATTTATTTCTTTCTCTTAGCTTCGGACAAATTCAGTAACAGTGTGACCTGAGCTGTATGATTTCTGCCTGTGAATGAGTAAAGTGCTTTCTGGCCTAGAGGCTTGATGCTCTTGCCTTAGCTTTTCACCTAAGCTCTTGAGGCAGAACTGCTGACTTTGGCACCATTCATTAGGTGTGGGGTCAGAAAGGAGGTGACACCACAGGGCAGACCCACTCTGGTTTGTATCAGCAGTGCCAGCACACCCAGGTGCAGGGGACATCACAGAGTTCTCTGCAGCCCAGATCCAGGGTGTCCCAAAGGGATCCTCCCTGACCCACGGGCCATGGGCACTCTGAAAAACCAGACTTGTGACCAGGAGGGACCCAGAGCCACCTCCTGCAAGCCAAAGCTGCATCTGCTCCAGCCTGGTTTCAAACCCCACACGGGCTCTGGCTGGGGACACTCTCAGGCTGAATTATGATGAGGCCAAGCAGGACTGGCATTTTAATCACAAGGGAGCTTAAACACTCACAAGTGCTAAACACCTGAGAATAAAAAGCCTGTGAGCATGAGCAGGGATAAATTAATATTCCCAATTTGTTAGCTCCAACATTTTCAAGTGAAAACTAATTTTCCCCACAGACAGCAAACCACAAGAACATTTATTTGTGCTAATTTACCAGACATTTATTTTGGCACCGTTAAAGCCACAATGTCAAGTTTCCACTCCAAGCTATATACAAAGAGATTCTGTCATAAAAACAATGTGCTATTTAATCAACACACAAACACACAAAAGCTGTTAAGTGTAACAACTCCTAATTTGTCCTGAAAAATGTGTGACTTTTACAGCACACATTTTTTTCCCCACAGTCTCACTCAAGATCAACAGGTTGGTTTTGAGAACGAGGATGACACAGTGATGATCAGAGGGTGCACAAGCCCAGCTACACAAACATGCACTCACTCCTTAGCAGGAGGAGCAGGTGCCCTCTGATGCTGGAAATGTCAGCAAGGTATTAAGGAAGAATCACCTGCTCCCCATTCCATTTAAAGATTTCTGGTGTTAAATTTCAAGAGAACACATTTTATTTTCAAGCATGGCTAATTATATCAATTGTAGATGACATGAAAACATGTTTATTAAAAGTACTCTTGAAAATTATTGTGGTTTCTGCAAGGCAATCTGAGAACTTTTGAAGCTCTGTCTTTCTGAAAATGCCAAGATATTTCAACATTATAGGGTAAGAGTCATAAAAGATAGGTTTTTAATTGCAATTGTTTTGAAATAGATCTTTGAAAAATCTTAAATCAACATTTAGCCTACAGAAAATATTTAGGACAATTTATAATCAAAGTTATGTATGTATAAAATCCTCTTTTTTATATAATGCTGCCAAAAGATGCCATTTATCAGCACTGCTTGTACTATAAGGTGAATAGCAGCATCCAAAATACTTCTCATGAAAATTTACTTCCTCACATGCAAACAAAAACCCCTCAAATCTAACCCATATCAGCTTTAGAATTGCAGCACTGGAAACGGAACCTCAAGAACTAAAGAAGGTCTGAATTTTATCAAATGCCTTGAAAGGACAACCCATTTCAAAGAGACAAAATTCCCTCCCAAAGCTCAGACTCCACGCTCAAACACTAAGAATCCAGGGAATTTCAGCTAAATTCAGTTTTGAGTAGGCAAATTAAACCCATATGAAAAACACTTCACTCAAATGGTATGCTCATGTCTACAAGACGTTACAACCATGTCCAAAAGCATCTCTATATTAATATATAAATACATTAAAGCTAATGCAATTCCTTGAGGCTCTGGTACAGGATGGATTGCACTGATGTCAAACCCCGTGTGCCAGAGTCTGCTGGTCAGTGTCTGTGTGCTCTGTGAGGCATCTGGGGCTGACTGCCAGGGACCAGACTGATTCACTAATTAATGCTACTGAGGAATGGTTCTTATTCTCTTTGCATTTTAAACTGGATTTGAAATCAGCTAAATACTCTATCCAAGCGGTGCACAGAGCTACTGACAGCTCATCTAGAGGCTGCTCCCAGCACACCACAGTCCTTTCTCAGACACGAGCACGCTGCATGATCAATCTCAAATGATGGCATCGTGCTTCCCAGGCTGGAAATCCCCATCTGTACCCCTCTAGGACTTCTATTCTCTTGCAGAAGTCCCCAAAGCATAGCAAAAGCGAGCTCAGGAGGCAAGTGGGATGCACTTCCACACAGCATGAATAGCCAAACATGGAACAAGCCAATGCATAACCTGTAGCTTTTTGTGGGCAGTCATATAATCATAGAATGGTTTGGAATGGAAAGGACCTTGAAGATCATTTATTTCCAATCATTCTCTGATGGGCAGGGACACCTTCCATTAGACCAGGCTACTCAGAGCTCTCTCCAGCCTGGCCTTGGACACTTCCAGGGATGGGGCAGCCACAGCTTCTGTGGGACACCTCCCCACCCTCACAGTCGAGAATTTCTTCCTCTCCTCTAACCTAAACCTCCTCTCTTTCAGTTTGAAGCCATTCCCCCACCTTGTCCTATCACTACTTGCTCTTGTAAATACTCTCTCAGTAAACAGTCTCACAGGAGTTGTGTTACACTGCCACTAAAGGAACTGTCCCTTGTACATGAAAATATTTACAGACACCTTCACCTAAACCATTCCCTCTCTACCCAGCCTGTTCCCACACTGCTGGCAAGGCAAAGCCTGCAGCTCATGAGTCCAGAACAGAGGGATCTGCTCTTAGGAGGGGGTGGTTGTACTCAGACAATAAATATTTTTGTTTGACCCTTTCAGAAAACTTAATGAAGTCCATTATCTGATTTCCCAAGTGCCCAGCCTTTCACTGGCAAACTTTTACATTGGTAAGCCTCTCTTAACAGAGACATAAGTCTTCATTACACTCAGAGCACTCCAGAGTAATTTTGGAATGCTTTACATGTAAGGAAATTCTGTTGTAAAATGATAAACTGTAGTTACACCACAGCATTCCTCAAGAAAGTGCAGCTGGTTTAATACAATCTGAAGCCAGAAATTTAAAGAGTTGTTTCACTTAAAGGAATTAGTGATAGAATTATGTATTTCCTCAGGCACACAGAAACCCTATTCCCTGGGCATTTTTGGGGGTCAAAGAATAAGGGATTGAGTCCTAATTCTCACCAGTGGACTCTCCTTCCTTCCACGTTTCAATATTCTGAAGTCACCGGACTCATATGAAAACCAGCTGTCAGGGGAAACCTTGCCAGAATTTGTCTCCTTTTTGCTTCACTCTTTGTCAAATCAGGATTATTTTCCTTTTTCATTCTAGTACATGGTACAGCCTGATAAAAGCTATTAACACAAAGTCTTAGGAATAGGAATTAGACTGATAATTAGCAAAGTTAAGATTAAGTTTAATGTAATTTTAGTAGCTCCTGAAGTATTTTAGCCGTTTAATCATGGTGATGATATTGGAAATAGTTTACTGAGAATTTTGAGATAGAGGAAAAGTGATTAAGCAGATGCCCATGGTGTTAAAACTGACTCTCTCTTTACAAGGACGTGTTCAGACCCAGTGCTGTGGATTTACCTGGGCAAGTTCAGCAAGCCCCCTCCTTGCACTGGAGAGTCAGAGATATCTTTTCCCCTTGCTATCACTGACTGCAGGGAATCTCAGATAAGAAGGGAGCAGCAGCTGTTCCCGTGGAAGCCCAGGCGGTATCACCACGGTGCATCTCACAGATTGTGGGGTTTTGTGCTTTCACAGGAGGCAAATGAGTGCCCACAGCAGCTCCTTTGCTTTGCACACTGAGCAATCTCCACGGGGAGAGCTGAGCTCTCTCCTCTGCCCCCAGCCACGGAACATAAAAGGAAGACAGTCAGGATTTGCATTGGCATCTGACTGTCTCCTACCTGAAGCTTGAGAGGATTGGCAGTCACAGCACTGCAGGAGCCTTCTGTCCTTCCTGCTTTGGTTTTCCTCACTTCTTTATTTCACAAAGCAGCCTGGAAGTTGGTACCTGCAAATCAGCTGCCCGAGTCCCCTTCAGTCCCCTCAAATGGGCTCTATTGATCTTTTCATAAACATTTCTTACAACAAATCTTTCAGCAGAGGAAGTAAAAGAAATGGTATCTATAACAGCAAGCATTCACAGAGGTCTGAAGCAACCCCACAACATTTATTTCTGGAGATGCACTTTAAATGTAAGGAACAAATGAAAAACTTTTGCCTGACATTAATTGCCATTTTATGTCAATAAAAGCTCTCACAGTACATTTCTCTGTAAAAATGGTAAATATCGTTGAAAATTGCTGTAATTACACAAAGCCCACCATTATATCTGCTCCCTCAAAAGAGGTTGGGACAGAATTAATACCTGAGAACAAACTTTATTCTGTGTCTGTAGTGGCATTGCTGCCTGCAGAGCACTGGCTCCTGCCCCACCACTTCAGCTGGGATGAGGGTGGAGGGGAGGGCAGGGATGTACAGACAGGATGGCACAGGATTATTTCTCTACAGCTGGAAAACAGGGCTGTTCTAGGCATGGACACATGGTTCTCTCTGCTGTGCTGTTACATTAACCTGGCTCACTGTCCCAGTCCTATGCAGAAAGCAAACTCACTGTGCAGTCCTGATTCTGACCTGCAGATTAACCAAAAATGTACAGGATGGCTGGAAAATTGGCCACATGTCCACAAATCTTATTTCTACCTCCTAAAGCAAGGATTTATACTGTATTCTCACTTCCTTTACACCTACCACCAACATTCACCTTCAACAGCCAATGTTGTTCTTGTCTCTCACATCTGTACAGATTATCTCAGGAACAGATATCACTGAGCAGGAAAGCACAGAAGGACATGTAGAAAGAGATTAATTAGTGGAATTTCTCAGGTTTGGAAAAGACTGAGGAAAAGACACAAATCTCATGGAGAATGGCCATCAAAACAAGGCAATAGGTTTAAAGATATATGCATACAAAAATAATGAAAATATATGTGTCCAAAGTTTTGGACTTACTAATACAATAAACAGAATTGTTCAGGATAATTCTTGACTTTTTACTTGTTGTGTTTTAAACTGAAAAACAGTGAGCAAAATTCTGTAAAAATAAGTACAGCCCTGCAAAGCCTTTTTATAGATACACTGCAGTTTCATTATATTGCACTAGTACAATTTTAACAGTTTCTAAATGGGGAAAAAAAAAGGGAATAATTATTTATTTCACAGTAACCATATACTGCTGAAACCATAAAAGCATTCTTTCCTGAAGAATCAAATCAGGTAGATTTGAACAAATAATTTGCATGTTACTAAATATATTTACCAAAAAAAAGTAAAAATTGACTGCTTTACCTTTTTGCTTTAATGAACAAGCATTTTCAAAATAGATCTAAGTTTGTAATCAGCTTAAGAAAAAAAAGTTATGTAACTAGTGGCTAACAGTCTAGGGGAGAACTCCACAACTGAGATTCTCATCTCCTGGGGGAATTGCATACTGGTCCCATCCTCAGCAGAAACAAATTGAGGTCCCAGAATGATTGTCTTGTCTGGCAGCTGAAAACAAACTGCTACTGGAAAAGAGCAGGAATAATCCAATAGTGACTCTTTTGTTCAGAAATCCCAATAACCAGAAAAACTCCCTGAAATGATCAATTCTATTAAAAGCTTTAATGAGATTACCAAATTTAATTACTCTTCTGTGCTGCATTAATTTATAAAGGGTGGGTCCTCGATCTGAACATTTAATAGTTTCCAGAAATAGCAAATCCCATTTGAAAAGAAGCAGAATAATTTTTTTTTTATTTTATTTTTTTTCTTTTTTTTTTTTTTTTTTTTTTTAATTGAAATAATCTAGCACCACTACAAGCCCTTTGGGCAAGATTTCTAGGAGTACTCTAGTGCCTAGGAGGTGGATATTTCTTAGGTGTCTATTTTAATTGTCATATGCTCAAAGGCCTTTTAAATGTTCACCCTCTGTATGTTAACACATAAAAAGATTGAACAAGGTTACATTTATGCTGTTTCAGTTTCTTAAATGTGATTTTACAAATTATACCACTAGAAAAGATAAGTGGAAGTAATTTTTAATACACAGCAAGATGCATTTCTAACTAGATTAAGCAGCTGTTAACATTATTTTTCTGCACAGCAAGAGCAAATGTCTACAATAACTAGGCCTTAAAGGAAGAGGCAATCCCATTTGGTGCACATTGTATACATTTGATTTTATTCCCCAATAGCATTCAGAAGGAAATAAAAAAGAATTAGATAAGGAAATTAATTTGCAGCAGTACTTCAGACAAGCACATTTGCCAAAGCAAAGAATGTTACAGGCATTAGGAAGGAGTCTTTGAGAAGTAAGAACAAAAGGATTACACTCAACTCCACCATTCAGCTCCACTGCCAACTTTTTCCCATGTAAAAATGTCAAGTTGTTACTCAAAAAATAAAAATTCAACAACCCCCCTCCCCAGATAAATGTGCTAGGGAAAAGGAAGGTAAGCATTTACACAAGCTGGAAGTCTGCCACTGAAACAGAAAACTACACACTGCTTGGACTTTTCTCACACCCTCTGTGCTTAATTTTCTAACAAAAGCATCATTTTGTGCAATGCTGAGTGTTAAAGCAAAAGGCAGCTCTTCCAGGAGATGCACAAGGATCTGCTAAATGAAACAGCAGCCAAAGTAGGGCTGAGACAGAACAACAAAAGGTCTGAATGAGACACTGAGGAAGCTACTAAAGAGCAGCTACATCTTGTAGGGCTCAATCCCAATTAGTATGATTCTACCAAATTAAAGGCAGTAAACCCCCCATAATACAGAAGGCAAGAAGATTTGATGGTAGTGAAATACATTCTATTTAGCCAACACAGGAACGCCCCCAAAGAATAAGGAACAAGCTGGTTCCTATAAATTTTCAGAATATTTGCTCTCTGTACATAACAGGTTTATAATTCTCTGTGTGGCTAAAATAATTTATAGACAGGAATTCTATGAAGTGTCCTACAGGGCAGGGCAGGGCAGGGCAGGGCCAAGGGCATCCCCCAGGCCTGCCCTGAGGGGCACATGAAGCCTTCCAGGCAGAACTTCTCCACTACAGGATCTTGGGCAACTTAAACTGCCTTAACACCTTCCAAAAACCACCTATAGCAACAGATGGCTTGTTCATAAAACTAGGTGTGGAAACCACAGGCTTGAGCTTTCACGTGGCCAAAATGATTTTTCTCCACAATGTGTACTGGAAAGCCACTTGCACAGTGGTAATTTCAGAAACTTAGCTATAAACAATTACTAAGAGTTTCAAATACAACACCTAATTAGAACAATATCAGAGTTATGCTCCTACACAATAGGATTCAGCCAGCCTGCTGGGAATTTGTTATTTCTGAAATACAGCATAGGCTAGCTTGAGTATAACAGATAATTATAGAGCTGAACTTAATTAAAGTATTTTGTTTGTAGTGCAGGGATCTCTACATTTGTCCAAGTCTCCTTGCCACAAGCACTGCTCCTTTAACCTGAGTATTTGCCACATTCCAACCATGAACACAATAATCCAGAATCAGTCTTATAAAACAGTAAATCCTGCTGCAAGACATTAAGGTACATCTGTCCAGCTGAAATCCTCTTACAGCAAGACACTCATTATTGCAAGGAGACAGTGCTTAGCAGAAAAAAGATCAAGGCCTGGTGACCTTACAAAAGTACAAAAGCACAGATGAAACTTGTAGTAAGAAGGTAATGCATACTATGCTCTCTGACTTACAGCTTTAAAAACAGTATCTGTATGGTAGTTAGAAGGAATGATTCTTTTAAAACTGGACAAGGAAAAGTCTCCTCAAACCAGAAAATTCTTAAGCATCTCCAAAAATCCTTGAGCGGATGATTACTTTAATTAGTTTTAAAAAACAATTACTACAAACAGAACTGTAGTAATCTTTTTGCAACCAAGATCTGCCTAAAGTTATTTTAGTTTTAGCAACAAAACCAGCTTCTAAAAGAAGCCCCCATCTTGTTTGTTGCCACCCACACCCTGCAGTCTGCACTGCCCAAGGTCCCCCCTCCCTCCCCAGCCCTCGCCGTGGTGTGAGCAGCCAAATGCTGAGGGCTCATTCTTCTGAAGTCTTCATTACTTTTCAAACCAGGCTCCAAAATATTACAGAACATAAATAGTCAAAGCTAAGTGTCATCTGTCAACCTTACAACCATGGCATGAGGCTCCTTTACTGCAGAATGGAGAAGCTGAGTCCGAGGCCACCTTTGCACCTCCACGGCCACGAACCAGCTCGCTGCAGCAAGGACCATGCAGGACCTTGGCATGAGAGGGAGAGCAAGAAACAAGAGCAGGAGTGGACTGACTGTGCCAGTCTCTCCAGCAGCATTACTGCAAGCAGAGCCTGGCAGAATTTCCAACAAAATCTGTCAAGACCTGCAATTTCCCCCAAGTCTTCCCCCACGTCCTGGGCTCAGGGCAGCCCTCCCAGCTGCTGGCAGGAAGCAGCAGTGCTGCTGCTGCCACTTCACAGTTTGGCACAAAGTGAAAGATAATAGAGTTTACAAGAAGCTCTGTAGTCTCTTTTTCAAGATAAGATGAAAACAAACAAGACAAATGAAAACAAAAGGGTAGGAACCCCCTGAAAATAATGAAGAAATCTGTGTTTCTTTCCTTATCTCAGTATCCCACTCCTACCCAAAATCAGAAGTGGTTTCCTTTGCTCACAAAAACATTTGTAGATTTACTTTCATTCCACAGCCCTCTACTCCATCTGGCAACAGCCTGGGTCAGTGTATGGAAATGAGATCCTCTGTGCTGCTAAATATTCCTGCCTACAGAGCTCCCACTGGAGAGCTGCCAGCATGCTTAATTGCAAATGGAGAGAGCATTGGCCAAATGATTCCTTTATTTCCAAATGCACAGATGAGGGTCAGCTTAGGAAATTTCTTTGGGTTGTAAGAGATTAACCCTCAGCATGATTTGGAGTATCTCCTCTTTCAGCTGACTGTCCATATTCATCTCAAGTGAAACAGAGGCAGTGGAGAACCAACAGTGCTTCAGTTCAAATGGGTGAAATCAGCAACCTCAGATTTGACACATTTATTTCCTTTACATTTTCCATTCATCTGTGCCTGTAACAATGATTTGAGCAAAACAATTCTCTACAGAGAAATTATGGGAAGCAGCACCAGAAATATCTCTGTCCTGACCTGATTCCTTCCAGGCTCTGGGGCAGGTGGCCTGGCTGCCCTGGGCTGCCTCCTCAGCAGAGTTGCTCATGAGCCAGGGGGTGAGACAGCAGCCCTCTCTTTGCATCCTTTAACATGGAATTATAGAATCCACTTTTTCCACAATAGATTTTTTAAAATCCCCATTTAGATATTCTGCCTTTCTCCCCAGCCCAGATATGAAAAATCAAAGATTATGAGCGTGCTTGCTTTTGGCTTCCTAGCAAGAACACCTTGGCAGATTTTTAAAAATAAAAATGATTTATAGAAAATGACACCACCACCAAATCCTGCCTGGGGAGTAGTGCTAGGGTCCATACAACCCTAGGGATCAAGTCCAAATTTAGACCCACTCAAGAAGGTTTGAGATGTACCTTCCAAAACAATCCTGATGACCAGGGCAGCACCAATGACAAAAGAAATTATGCTGCCCAACACAAATATAGCAAACAGTATTTTTGGCATCCCAATAATTTTTGCTAAGGAGGAAACAGTGCAAACATTAAGGAAAATGTGTATTTCATTAATTATTCAGAACAGACACTCATCAGCAATTTTATCTTTGAACAGGATACATAAAGTGATAATAAAAAAGGCTCTCATTTCTTCCCTCCTTCCAGCAGCCCTATGTAAGAGTATTTCATTGCATAGGATGAGAGAGAGTTCAGGAGGTCTGTTTTTCTGCATGTATACACATGCTCTTTTTTTTCCTTAATCCTTTTTTTTCCCCCACGCTATTTTAAAATTAAAACTATGCATTCATATTTATCTGCACAAAAGATCATAAATGAATTTTATGAAAATTCTTGACCAAAACCCACAGAGAATAAAGGCCTCAAATTACACAGGTAATATGGGAAAGAAAGCCACGAGTAAAACACTCGAAAACCTCACATGACAACTTCTTTGAAAGCTGAGCCTCATTCAGATCTCCAGTTTTCTACTTGGACTAATTGCTGAAAGACTTTTGATTGATTGTGGTTTTCTTTTTTTCCTAAAAGATTTCCCTGTGTTCACATCAGAGCTGATGCAATTAAATACTTTTCCCTCAATTACCAAATGCTAATAGCAAAACCAGAACTTTATTACAGCAACTTCTCATCCTCAGGAAGAAGCTGTTCTCAGAAATCAATTGCAAGCTCAGGGAGGGAATTGCTGGTCAAGAAATATGAAGCAAGGATACAAGTTCAGATCTTCCAGATCCTGGGTAATTGTCCAGCCACTAAATCCATGGAATCCCATCAGTCTCTGGCCCCACAGTATGTAAATCATCCAACATTCATTATCTCTCCTTCAGAGTTACCAACCCCTTTGCAATATTCCTCACTTTTCATGAAATGTTTTCAAATGCCCTACTTGTTGCAGTTCAAAGATCCCAAATCTTATTACTTATTACGAACCCTGTTACTTGACAGAATTCTTGCTTTTTGGATAATCACAATTCCATTACTCTCCACGGGAGAATTTTCACATAGGAAATTCGCTTCCTGACCATCACACTAAATATTTCTGAACCCAGCTGAGTTAGGAGACACACAGAAAACCTATTAAGTTATAAACATCAGCTATCAAAGAAGCAATAAAATGCACAGTTTTTAAACTGAGCTGGGTTTGTGCAAAAGGCAGAAATCTGGACTTCACGTGGAGCCCACCACAGAGCAGGGGCTGTGCACAGCCTGCAGCAGGAGTGCTGCTTCTGGCAGCAGCAGTGGGGATTTCTGCCCCTGGGTGTGTTGGGAATATCCAGCACAGCTCTGTGCTGAGCCATGTGCACATCTCTCATGAAAATTCCCAACAGCTCAAGGACCAAATATCAACATTGTTGCAGAAAAATGACTGGGAGTCAGAGCTCGGGTTTTTTCCATAACAACTACTCATAACAATTGCACCTTGCTAATCCATTTTCATCCAAAATCTAAGATCTTTTGGGATTTGAAGCTCTCTCAGTAGCCCAAGGAAAGCCAGAGACTCAGAGATTGAAACGATTCGCACGTTTGTTTAGCCATAATATTTTTACTCATATTTCATTGCTACTTATTTCCTGCAACTTCAGCTGAGTAAATGTATCAGAACTCAGCCCTCTCAGGAATTTCTGTTCCTCTGTTTCACCATCACTAAATAAATTTTATTGTTTGCTGTTATTAAACATCCAGAAGTGAACTGTGGAGCCACAGATACTCCTCCAAGGTATTCTGTGCCATAAAAAGATATATAGTGCACAGAGAATCCTTCAGATTTAAAAAGCAGACCATAAATTAGGACTTTCATGTGTCCCACCAGCAGATTCAGAGCATCACCAAGCTGCTAGGCCCCTCTGAGACATACACAACTCATAGTAATTTTATACAGAATGAAGGGAATATTTTCCATAGATTTAACTTCTAGCATATCAAGCAGTCATTTTTATCCCAGGAAAAAAAGAGCATTAAAATATCTCCAAGGCAGCACAGTAATAATAACAAAATATATCACCTTAATTTTTCTATAGATTTTACTTTATAATCATACTGCAACATCCATATGTTTGTACTATATCTGTACTATTTTGTCAATTTTCATATCTTCACATATTGTCTTATCTGTGTAAATAAACCAACTTTTAAATTCATTTTATACAAACCTATTCTGCAGTGTATGAATGAAACAATTCATATAAAGAATAAAATTCAGCTTACGAAGACAAACTCTACCTTGTGAAATTTACTTTTGAATCATTTCCCCTTCACTTGATCCCAGATAAGTGAATTTTAGCAGCATTTTAACAGTCTGCTGAGGTCACCAAACACAGAGAAAGTCAATGGAGGAAACAGCAATTCAGCTATAAACCAGCAGGCATATGGCAAGTGAATCCAGTTTGAAGGGATAAGTGTATATTTTGAATCATATGCATTCTGTGCAATTAACTATAAAACATTTTTAATTACAGCCATCTATAGGCTAACCTAAAATAAGAATGGGAAAACATGCAGCACACAGGGAGTCAGCAAGAAAGGAACTTGAAGTTTACTTTATCAGCATGATTTCTTTTTTACACAAGTAGTTAATGTCACAGGAGTTCTGTCCCTCTCTGCAGCCATTATGTTGACCATTTTCTTCTTTTATTTGATGACTTGTCCAACTACAAAGGCAACAAGGCAGGGGGGTGGGAATCAACCCTGAGTTACAGACAGATAACCATTATAACAGTTTGCAGTGCACAAGACAGGAGCAGCAATATTGCTTAGATGTACTGAATCTTAGGTCTAACCAGACATTATAATCTCTTAATAGTCCATGTTTGTTGTGTTTAACTCATGTGATTTCTTTTATGGCTACCAATAAAGTTACACACTGTATTAATTTTGATGGAGTTAAAATGAGCCATAATATATATTGGATGGCACCAGAAAGAAAAGTTTTCAGCTCTTTTTACCAATTTTTCTGCTATTTCAAGTTCCTAAGGTAGGAGCTGAGGAAAAATGAGGAAGATGGCATAGAAGGGTGCCATTTCTGAAATTATTTTTGAGCCAACTCAAAAGAAAGAGAATTCAACACCCGCAGAGATGGAGGCAAGGGTATATTTTGAACATAAGCACATGAAAAGTGCACACAGACCTCAAAAATTTCACATTCTTCATCTGTTAGAGAGGAGAAAGAGATGGAATTGTGTCCTATTTTAGTCCCTTGCTCTGAAATTCCACTGGCCTTAAAATGGCTTTTATCTTGTTGTTTGTAAGATTTTGGCCCAGAATGGAAGAGAGATGATCATTAAAAATTAACTCCCTATTGAATGGTCAATCACATCCACAGTGCTGATTAAGGACTGCTGGCAAACATTGGGCATTTCTGGCTTGTGATTAGGCATCCTTTCATCTGTGTGTGTTGGAAACACACTTCTGCACTTGCACTGTTCTCTGTGCCTGGAGCATGGATAATGCAGCCTGTTTCCCTTTTATGCAGTGTACAGATTATTTCTTTTCCTTACATCAAATCTGATCCTACATCTCCTCCTCACACGAGGGATCCTCACTAGTATGAAGATTGCAGGCTATAAATCATGCTTTCCTTTTCAGGGGGTCAAACATGGCTCATCCTGGTTACACCTGGTGGAAATTCAAATTTTCATTTGTGAGTTGAGCTGTTTTTCAGGGTCACATATGAAGCATTTGATATTTATTAACAAAGACATGTCATTTATTGCATTGGACTCTGGCCCTGGAAAATCTCAACAACAATGGCCATCTTAACTGATTTGCAGCCATGGGCCTTTCCATGATGGCTGGAATAAAAATGGAAACGAGGTCCTTGTGCCACTGTCATTTTCATTGGGAAGCCCATTATCCCTCAATAACCAAGTTTGACAGCACTCTGGATGAACACCTGTATTCTATTTAGAAGAGTCTACTTCATTTTCATAACACATTAGCAGAGTCATGGATCTCTGAGTACTCTGTTGGAGGTTCTTATTGATGCAGATTTGATTATTAAAAGGAAAAAGCTGGACTTTTGGAAGCTGAGCCCCCTAAGTCTTGAGACCTGTGGCAAAGCTCAGGCTCTGATTTGGAAGGAAAGCTTATTGGAGCAGGTTCTTCTGTTTCAACACATCAAAAGAACTACTTTCTTGATCTATTTTTATCTACAACCAGGATTCACTGGCTGTGCCATTTTACTTCCATAATCATGCATTGTTAATGGAATTAAAAGGGATCTGTACACTAGGAGAAACATTCAGCAGCTAATTCTCTTATTTTTTGAGCAACTGGAAAAGAGATGGGCTTTCATGTAGCACCTCAGTGATTTCATTGTGTCAAAATTAAACAGAATAAATAACACATCAATGGAAAAAAGGTGATACAGGATTTGGATCTGAGAGTGCTCTAATGAATGCAGAAAAACCAGTACATTCCCCAGTTTTTAAGATTACAGCCTTTGAACACGGAGATTAACAAACAGAAGCAGCCTGCTCTGAGAGCACATGGACTGCTGCATTTGTCCACCCTACAGGAAACCACCACCAAACATCTCTGGGAAATGCTTACTCACTGAGGAAAAGTGAGAAGCAGAAATTAATTTTTCATCCAATTGCAGTGCAAACACGGACCTTGTTTTCCCTTACACACAAACCCCTTTCTGAATCCACCTCCATGACCTGCACTTGGTGTATTTTGCCTGCTTCTCCTTAACTCCACGCACCTGAGCTGTTAAAGTGCTCATGACCCTTCCTCTTCTGTCAGCCTGGCCCCAGCCCAGCAGTGCCAGCTCCTCCCTGCACTCTGTGCAGCCCCCAGGGCACAGCACCGAGTGCAGGTGAGGGGGCAGAACCAGACCAGGAGCACACATGCAAGCAGCAGGGTATTGCTGAAGCACCCCGTGAGTAATTCTTTAGGTTACAGAAGCAGTTCGTAACATTACCCAGCACATATTACAGCAAACATTAAAAATTAATATCACTAATAAATTGACTAAGAATGTTTTCCTAATACATAGCAGCAAAAGGAATTGCCAGAAGCAGATAAAACCAAGATAGGTTTAATAACCTCATTAAAATAAGCTATACAGTGCCAAACTCCTAAAGCACAGATATTTCTTTGTGACAACAAGGAATTACTGATAATGAGTAACAAACTAAATGGAAAGGCTGACACAAGATCCTGTGTGACTGCAAAATGTAAAGCACAGCCTCCTTGCAGCTAAACAGCATCAGCAGGGTCAGTTACCCGACCTGTTCTGGTTAATCACATTTCCTGGGGCAGCAATAAGTTCTAAAGAGAATATGATGAGCACAGCTTACTATTGGGATCATGGTTTATATGCAAGTACCAAAAGGAGCTCAACAGTGATTCAGAGAATCTTAAGGAACACACAGAATTTTGAAAAGGAAACAGGCTGAAACCTGTTGGATTCCCAAAGGATATCATTATGGAACATACATTTAAATTATGAACTAATGAGTATAAACACCAGGTATATACTTCTTTTGTATGCAATGCTGAGATGAAATAAAACCCTTGTTGTAAAGATTATTTTTCCCATATTACAAGGATGCTCACGTAGACCATTATTTTGTTGAAGCAGTAAAACAAAAAGTTTTGTTCTTTCTTCTTGTACCTATTGGATTTCGAGGCAGAAGAGAGGTCAAGTATGTGTCTTATGTAAGAACAGAGCTTCTTCAAAAAGCCCCAGTATAACCATATAATCTATTTCACTCTTTTATTTTAACAATTTTTTATTTCAATGATACAGGTGTACAAGTACTGAAGAGGAAAGCATTACTATATTTGTATATGAAATATTTTTCCTGACATACAGCTTTTTTCTGGACTGCCTCAACAATGGCTAATCATGTCTCAAATATCAAAGGAAAAATACGGTGCTAATGAACTTTTTAAAGTAATAATAAGAAAAAAGAATGGAAAAAAAAAAAAAGAGTTAAGTATTAGTACTGTTCAACACTGCTAGTACTAAAGATCTTCTTGCAAATCCTGCACAAGAATAGGGTCATTAGGAAACATTAATCATTTTCTATGACACAATTCTTGAGACACATCACTATTCCCTGGAATGATCACCTCTGCTGAGGCTGCTGCTCACACAGTTAAGCAATTTATTCTCTGCTGCTAAAACCCAGCTCCATCAGCTGAACGTGTGGCAGCTTCCCCACGCCTGATGCACAGAGGTCCCTGCTCACCCTGCACTGAAGTTACGTGTCACCAGACAGATGAGAGGGGCAGAAGATTTAAACTCTGCATTTTGTTTCCCCACAGGATATTTAACACTGTGCAGCAAACCCCAGCATTCAGACACTGCTGGAAGCAAAGGACAGTTGCCTCAGTGTTTGGGTCAGCAGAACAGAGCGGGGGCCTTGAGGCCTCCCTAAACTTCTCTCTACAGGGCCAGAAGACAAAAGGCTGAGAACACTCCCCTGCACCCCTGGATCCTGCAGCTTTCTGCAACAGGGCACGAGCCATCCCAGCTGTTTGTTCTCAGTGTTTTATTTCAGTTTCCAGTCGTGACAAGCTGTTGGCTCACTGAGGAGCAAAGCCCTGTGCTGCAGCTTGGTCCCCATCCCTGTGCCTGCAGTTATCTCTGGGCATCCCAGGCTTTTCCTCTGAGAGGAGCTGTGGCTGCCAGCCAGGACAGTCCCATCTCTGGTGTCCCTGCCAGGTACAGCTTGGTGGCATTAAAGCTGACAGCCCGACACGCTGCCACGTTAGTGCAGCGCAGCTCAGCAGTGCCGCTGCCGTTTAGGGGCTGTCAGGATTTCTATCACAGCCACGCTTTTCCAGGGGCTGATAGCTTTGCTGTTTGAAATTGAACAAGGCTAAAGCTCAAAAATATAAATTGTCATTCCTCCAGTCTTTTAAATAAAGCAAGCTCCCAACCAAAATGACAGATTCTGTTCCAGTTTGACAATACATCTGTGTCTTAAATGTTTTCTGGGTACTTTCAGGCCCTGGTTTGCCCTCTGAAAAGCAGAGAAACATTTCCCTGTAGATGCTATGTCTGCCTCTCTGACCCACACCACTCAGAACATCTGAAGGCAGTTCAAAAATTACTTCTGCAATTTGCAGGCCTACACAAACACTGCAACTTGTGATTCAGGTCAAATATACTTGAAAGTCTATTTTTATGCAGCTTGACAACATATAGAAGAAGTGACTTCTCTTACATTCCCCCAAAAAAGAAAATAAAACCAAACAGTGAGTTCTGCATTATAGTATCATTTTGAAGTATTTCTCCATATCTTTAGAGAATCTTTTGGATACTTGTTCCACCCCCTTTTCAGCCAAATTTCTATACATTGGGCAGATGGATATTTCCTATATTTAGGAAATATTTAGGAGCTAAGGGGCCTTGACTGAGTTCTCCAACTAACTGCTCCTAATTGCTGAAAGGGCCATAGGTCCTTGAGTAGTTCCTGAAAGTAATCTCAGGTGTGCACAGGGGGATGCACACACCAGGGGAGGGCAGAGAATGCACCCAACCTGCTGCAGGGATGGTTTTCCTGGGGAATAAATAAATATTTTAAAAAACCCCCAGAATTATCAAATCATGTCTGAAAAATGAAAGTTTTCAGAGAGGTTTTCGTACTCACCGTTTTAATTTTTCAAGCCTCTGATAAGTCTCTCCTCCAACTGTAACCAAACAAAAGAAGTATTGATAAGTTATTGAACCTGGGATTTTTTTGTTTCTTTATGAAGTTCAGCATTTGAATGTGAATGTAAATTTTCAATGTGAATCTGAACAAGATAAAAGCAAGTAGTTATTGCTTAGCACTTTCTCAAAGAGTCCATGAGTGTTTCATAAAAGATGACTAATTTTCTTCTTTATTGTGAGATTATTGTCATTTCAAAATAAGGTTTAAAAATACAATTTTAAGCAAACACTTAAAATATTTTTTTCTGTTACAAATGCCAATTGCAAAAGATGTTTGTAAAAAGTTGATTTAGCAAAAATGTAATTTTCTTTTAAAATCAATTTCTTTTTGTTTTCTTTTTAAAATTTTTTCTGCATAAGTGTTACTGACCTCAAAACCACCAACACAGTTGAGTTCCCAAGCGTAACCCATACTTGGAAGGATTTGCCTTTCTTGGGGATTTGAAACTTTTCATTGCATGGCTTCTGATTAAAGTTGGGAGAAAAAACTACATGGAGACTGGTATTTTATTATAACTGCTGTCTAATTAGATCTCTACAGTTTTATTTGCAAAATGTCATGTAGAAAGTAAAGGAAGGGCACTGAACAAAGTTACCAGTCATACAAAAATTACTTAATATCAAAACATCAGTGACTTAATTCAATTTGAAGCATTATTATTTGACTCTGTTTGATACACTCCAGTATGTAATACTACTCCTAATTTTGTACATTTTATCTATAAAGAGTGCTCTGGGACTGAAGTCAAGATGCTTGCACAGTGCCTATTGCAGGCTAAATGCTTTTCCCATTCCTATTTGCATAACCAGAGAAAAGAAGAAAATTTGATTTAAGGAGGTAGAAAGCAACCCAAAACTTCTGTCTGTGCATAAATATGAGAGTACAGGTTAAATTCACAGAATCACAGAATCACAGAATGAAATGGGTTGGAAAAGACCTTTGAGATCATCTAGTCCAACCTATGACCTAACACCTCCTCATCAACTAAACCATGGCACTGAGTGCCATGTTCAGGCTTTTAAACATGTCCAGGGTTGGCAACTCCACCACCTCCCTGGGCAGACAATTCCAGCAGGCAGTCACTCTCACAGGGAAGAATTTTTTTCTAACATCTGACCTAAACTTCCCCTGGCACAGCTTGAGACTCTGTCCTCTAGTTCTGTCTGTTGTTGTCTGGGAGAAGAGACCAACCCCACCTGACTACAACCACCTTTCAGGAAGCTGTAGAGAGTGATGAGGTCACCCCTGAGTCTCTTCTTCTCCAGGCTAAACAACCCCAGCTCCCTCAGCCATTCCTCACAGGGTTTGTGTTCCAAGCCCCTCACCAGCCTTGCTGCCTCCTCTGGATGTGTCTGAGCATCTCAGTGTCCTTCCTGAACTGAGGGGCCAGAGCTGGACACAGCACTCAGTGTCCTTCCTGAACTGAGGGGCCAGAGCTGGACACAGCACTCAGTGTCCTTCCTGAGCTGAGGGGCCAGAGCTGGACACTGCACTCAATGTCCTTCCTGAGCTGAGGGGCCAGAGCTGGACACTGCACTCAATGTCCTTCCTGAACTGAGACACCCAGAGCTGGACACTGCACTCAATGTCCTTCCTGAACTGAGACACCCAGAGCTGGACACTGCACTCAATGTCCTTCCTGAGCTGAGGGGCCAGAGCTGGACACTGCACTCGAGGTGCAGCCTCACCAGTGCCGAGTACAGGGGCAGAATGACCTCCCTGCTCCTGCTGGCCACACCATTCCTGATCCAGGCCATGTGCCATTGGCCTTCTTGGCCACCAGGGCACACTGCTGGCTCATGTTCAGCTGCTGTCACCAGAACTCTGAGGCCCCTTTCTGCCTGGGCACTGTCCAGCCACACCTTCCCCAGCCTATAAAGCTGCAGGGGGTTATTGTGGCCAAAGTGCAGGACTGGGCACTTGGACTGATTAAACTTCATCTTTTGGACTCTGCCCACCCATCCAACCATTCCAGGTCTCTCTGCAGAGCCCCCCTACCTTCCAAGAGATTGATACACACTCCCAGCTTAGTGTCATCTGCAAATTTACTGATGGAGGACTCATCCATGTCCTCAATCAAGATATTGAACAGGAGTGATCAGTGCCCCAGCACAGAGCCCTGAGGGACCCCACTGGTGCCTGTCCCCAGCTGGATGCAGCCCCTTTCACCCTCTGGGCCTGGCCATGCAGCCAGTTCTGAACCCAGCAGAGAGTGCTCCTGTCCAAGCCGTGTGTGTGGGTGTGTGTGGGAGACAGTGTCAAAGGCCCTGCTGAAGTCCAGGTAAACACCTCCTTTGTGAGGAAAGGAAGGAAAAATCTGAAGTCCTCATACTCCCCGTTCCTTTCTTCAATTTTGTTTAATACAAACATTTGCATAAAAATTAGGATTGTGTTTAGATTTTTTTTTTTGAGTCCCCATACTTCTGAAGTTACAACCTTATAGAATATGCTAATTTACACAGCAACCAGCAACCACTTAACAAACACAAATGGGATAAATATTATGCCAAGGATCAACTGAACTACAAAGAAACAAAAGATCCCACTTTTGTGCATATTTGAGTAGTATTAAAACAAAAAAAAAGTGATAGGATGAAGAGTTTATGCTGTTACACACTGAATTATATTAGATTTTCCTAAATGTTTTTGCTTTAGAAAATGCTGACTTGTCAGGACCTATAAGTGCATTTATTTCCCAGATCTAGGATAAAACTTCAGAAGTCAGAGGACTTCTTCCCCTCCCTATCCCCCCACTTCCTGACCCTGTTTATCTTCATCCTTTTCCCAAATCCAGCAATCAAAACTGAATCATGTATGACCCTACAAGAAATTCTCCACCTTTCATACCAACAATGTGTTTACAACCCCTTTGCTTCAAATCAGGGAAAGTCTTCTGCTAGCTTACTTCTGCAAAATCTCTATCTGGTTTTCAAAAAATATAAACTGGAAAAACATGATACTTATTAAAAAAAATTTCTAATGACAAGCTTAAAGGATCCTAGTAACTGATAAACCAAACAAGATTTTGTGGCACTCCTTGGAAGAGGCAAAACAGCTGTCACAGCTTTGGTTCTGGGTCCAGATTCAGGATGCAACTAGAACAAATAATACTACTTTAGGTTTATGTTTGTTTTGGTTGCAGTGACAGGAACTTAAACATGACAGATTCTGAGTCCCCAAGTAATTAATTCTAATCAGCCACCTGCCTCCTCTGTCTGTTGACATCCCATTTACAGACGTGGTTATTGAAATAGTCACTCAAGGAAACAAAGTTATCCTCAGAGTGTATCCAGACACCCACCTGGCTAACACAGAGCTCTCAGGGCTGAAATTGAGCTAGAAGGAAAAAAAAAATTAATTTCTGTATTAATAATAAAGCAGTCACAGGCCTATAACTTGTCAGTGGACTGTTTAAAATCAAAAGTCATAAAAGCTGGCATAGTGGTGAGGTTTTCCTATGGCTTTGTTACTTGAGACAGAATGAATTTTATTATGTCTAAGAAGCAGGCTCCTCCCAGGGAGATGGCACCCACTGCACAGCACTGCTCTTCAAAAACCCTGGGGCACTGCCATGCAAGAGGGGATTTTGCAGAAAATACAAACAGAAACCTGCCACTCAGTGTTCCCTGCAGCAGACACTGCCAGTTTCTCATATTGACTCTCCAGTGCTGAGCCCTCTTTCCAATCCCCCCCAGCAGGGACAGCACCCAGGCAATAACATGATGGGAGCTGGAAGAACAGAACTGGCCCTGCTGTGTTGTTGGTTGGTAAAGAGAAGTTTTCCCTAGGAGGCAGTTTTCTTTAGTTCAATGACCTACATTAAAAAAATAATAAAAAAAAAGGACAGAACTGAGTTGAAAAATCATTCCCAGGTCTGGCTTTTTCTCTTTTCTGAAAATGAAAAGAAATGCCAGGATAGGTGACTTCAAATGAAAAGGAAAGCAGACTGCAAACATAAACTCACTCTAAATGTTTTCCTGCTGCTGGTTCTCCTCTGTCAAAAATATTCAATTCAATCAACATTATACTTCTAGCATAAACATAAATCAATACTAAGACATTTTGTCTTTGTTATCAGACAAATTTCTTTTAATAAAAAATACACAAATACAATAAATTTTAAGATTCTACTTTTTTTTCAGGTTACCTGTTGCCATTTCTAGCCCTTCATAAGCCATTTTGCTGCAGCTGATGGAGGACAGGGAGTCTGGGCAGTTCTTGGGCTAACAAAAGACACTGAAAGACAGGGAAAAGAAAATCTAAAGTGATATGCACACAGGCAGAATTAGCTTCCTCCTCTTACAGAAAGCAGAAAAGATAGAGAGGTAGCACAGAAGAAAACCTCTGTGAAAAGTAGCTTGGCACTTTGCTCCTGTCTAGGAGCTAGATTGGCAATAAGTCCTTTATGTTTTAACACCAGGCAGCAGCAGCTTGAGTCTGGAGATGCAGAGTTTTTAGAATCCACTCCAGCTGCTGACAACTCAGGCAGTGAAATCGGATTACTTCCAGTCATGGAGATACCCCTGCTGCTGCACACCTGGCCCCAGTCCTGGGGACAGGAGCTGCTGCCTGTACACAGCACCATTTGTGTGACAACACCCCTGAGGGACTTGCCAGAATGGAGTGAAGTGTGGGGAGCGACACAAGCAGCTTCAGTTTTCTCTGAGAGAGAAACATTCAAACACTCTCATATAGGAAATCAATAAAGGAACAAACAAAATATCAGAAAGAAAAAAAAAAAAAAATCAGCAAAGGCAGAGCAGGTCTGTCAGTCCACTGGTGACTGCTGTGCCATGGTTATCAACTCTGGAATGACACTTGAGGGTTGGTAACAGTTGTGCAGTTAATGAAAGAGAAGGGGGATAAAGGAGTTGAAGTCTTCATTTAGATTTTGAGCATTTTCTGACTTCACCTCCAATTCCTCCATAAAGGAACTCTGGAGAACAGGCTTCTACTCTATACCTCCCAATCTCACACCCTCCTCCAAATTCAACTAGCTCATTTCCTCTTCATTCAGTATAGGCTATTGCTGAACCAAACATGGTTACTGATCTCTACTGTCTTACTTATAGTACCCAAATTCTTGGGCTCCCAAGCTCATCACCAGCTGCCTGACATTCCAGCCTCTGACACAAGCAACTTTCCAGAACTTCACATCTCCACTATCTCCAATTTCTATAACATCACCTTTGAGAGAGTTTCTCTCTTCTTTTTTTTATTAGCAAAATGTTTATGATACTCTCATTACATATCTCAAATCTTGCAGCATCCTATAAAGTGGGAAACACAACCTGACATATTTGTTAAGGTGGGATTTGAAAAAAAAAAAAAAAAAGGCCCTTAGAACATTTTCTCTATCACTGACTGACTTGTTATCATTAACATCCTTGCCCTGTTCTTCCCCACAATTCTTTTCTTCTCCTGCCTTCTCCTGAAACACAGCATCACCTCAGGCTCTGGGGCTGACCCTGCAAGTCTCTGGAATGTCACACAGAATGGCCTTAAGTGCTCTCCTGGGCCCAGGCACTGCCCCTGCAACATGGGAGGCTCAGAGCCTGCATCATCCTTGCAGGGCTGCAAACTCTGTCCTACAGAGGCAACTGGAAAGGAACAAAGAGCCATTAAGAGAGGAAGAGGTGAAGGAAAAATAATTCAAAAGGCTGCAGACTCATGGCATTTGGTTTGGATCTTAAAATTAGCAAGATCCTCTGGAAGCTTTGGGCAAGTGGCTATTTCCAGGTATTACAAATTATAGATAATGTTATGCTGTGTTTGCATTGGGTTTAGTGGATAATTTGACAAGTTTATTGCTTCTGTGGTGTAAGAGACCAAAATATTATAGAACTTCACATCCAAGATATTTCATCATAAACCAAAGCAACTAAAACTGCAAAGCAAGGGAAGACAACACAGCTAATGCTAAGCTTCAAGATAAAAGATGAAAACTGCTATAGTTACCAATTAACATTTAGATTGCCTGTAGAAAGGGATGCCATAAATTCCCACACCTCAGGTACAATAATTCCTTTTAATATCTCATTGTATCACTGCCAAAAGACTGTCTCTCTGCTATGTACCATTTCAAGGTACACTTTTTGGCTCCCAATAAGTATGGATGCATGTCAATGACATCAGTCAACACATTTCCTTGTAATCCAACCAACCCACAGTCAGCTTCTGCCCCACAGAACCTCTCCCAGAAGGAGCAGAGACAGCTGAAGTTCTGCTGAGCATTCCACCAAAGGAAAGGCACCAATTTAATGGCACTGAGTAAATTCAAGGTTGTTAATGGAAACAGATAATTTCCCACAATTCTATCCTAAGTTCTGCATAATGCTCCCATAAATTTCAGCTGCAGCCTGTACTGAAAGCAGAATATGCCTTTGCCTAGACACTGTGTTGTGAGCTCACTAAACCTGTGAGGGAATATCCAGAAAGCTTTTCCACTGGGTTTTTTTTTGGGTCTCTGTCAGGTACTCGGAATTGTAACAAAAATGCTACTCTGAGCGATTTTTAGTTACAATACAAAATAATTGTACATTCATGTCATGGAGTTTCTTGTTGGAAGTTTTATCATAAAATCCTGCAGAGTAGTTTGAAAGACAACTAATTTGAAAAAGGGAAAAGCACACCATATTTTACCTCTTGGTTTTGCACAATTTTGCGTTTGACACATAAATACAGACAATTTTATTATTAAATACAAAACAAAACAAAAAAAATTGAAACAAAATTCAAAAAAATCCAAACAAAACCAACACCACAAACACAAATTTAAGGAATTTCGAATTATTAACCAATTAATCCCTTTGCACTCACAGTCAGAATTTTCACAACACAAGTAACTCAAGGGGTCAGAAGCATCACTCTCACTGTTTTCAATTACCTGTACATGTAATCCTGAAGAGAAAAAAAGGAGCCAGACATCTCCTCAAAGTTCAGTTTCTGGAAGAAGAATAAAAAGATGGGACCCAAACAGAAAAAAAATATCCAGATGAGAGCAATAAGATGAGCAGGCTGAAACTGTGAGTCACAAAGAAAAAGGAGGAGAGCTGAGCACAGAGAGGAGCAGAGGAGATGAGTATTGTGCTTCAAACACATAAAGGATTGCTGCAGGAAAGAAGGGAAGGTGACTGTTCTCTATGGCCACTTCTGTGAGGAGGAAATGAATCCAGTTCTGCATGAGGGAGCTGCAGGGTCAGTGGAGCAGTGAAAGATGGGCTGGAAGCTTTCAGAGTTAGGAGGTTTCAGGAAGCCACTGGGTAAGTACCTGTTAAAGATGACACCAGGATACTGCTCCTGACTTCAGGTGAGATAAGTGCTTTAGGCCTCTTCCAGCCTTGTATTACATGATTTCTGGGAAATTATGTCAGGAAACAATTCATCCCTCAGCTGAACCCAGGCTTGTAGGTGCAATTTGCTCCAGATTTTTGTCTTAAACTACATTTCTCTGTACATTTGCCTGTTGCCAGAGAAGCTCGGATGAGCCTACTCAGACCTGACAAAGCAGATATTTGATGCAGGAAGTTCTGATATCAAATATGATGAGAGTTTAATCAGGAAGTCTGCCTAAGACTCTACAGCAATTAAGCCCTATATGAAATCATCTTCAGTGAAATAACCCAGTTGCTCATAGAGACTTCAGCAGGTTTTTTAAGGATGCCTGTTAGGCACTCAAAAGAGAAAAAGTTTTAAACTGGAAAGCATGCAAAACCAAAACTGCAAGTATCTTAAGCATCAATCCTACACATTTCATTTTGGAATGGGTCTCTGCTACCGAAGAACCCACAAGAATAAAACAAACAAACAAAATAAGAACCTAACTGTATATCTGTACTAGCAACTCAAAGGGATCAAGTCTCAGAGATTTTTGTGGTCTTTGGAACATGTCAGGTACTTTGCACACAAATTTATGTTTGTATGCACACAAATTGATAAAATATAATCAAAGAACCAAATTCAAGACAACAAAATTCTGTCTTCTTCCCAGATCACTGTATCTTGGTAAGACAGGAATTTAGCAAAATCATGTTACTTGTAAGCAGCTGGAAGAGTCTGTGATGTTCTTGCACATTCAGTTTTCCAGAGCTGTAAGCTAATGCTGGTGCAAGCAGAGAATTTAACAGACACCATCAGCAAGGGAAGCTCACCAGGACAGGGTACAACTGAGTGTGTGTTGGTTTTTTGTTTGTTCATTTGTTCTCTTTGGGTTTTCCATTAAAGCATTCACAGATAAGGTGGGTGATTTGCTTGTGGTTTCCTCAGTTTTCTGTGAAAGAGCTGCTCTGATATCTGCCCCTCAACAAGAACCTTCTGTCACCCAGTGCTGAATGTTCTGTGAAGAGCAGACCCACAAAGTGCAACAAAAAGCAGAGTTCAGAAGACTCAGAAATAACAACTAATACTGGCAGTTGCCAATAGTCACAGAAATAGTGACAATAGTTGCCAATAGGCAAGGGGAACATTCATTTAGAGTTTCCAAGATCTTGGGGAAGTTGAGTACTTCCTTGGAGAGTTCTCTGAATGTTCTAATTTTTTGCTTAAGAATAATTTGCCTAAAGGATAAGCAAAATTCAACTGTTTCCATATCAATGACTGCATTAAAATCAAGAATAAAATAATTTATCAGCTACATCTGCATAACTAATTCCTGATATTGGCCAGGAATTACTAACTTTATCAACTTTGCTGGACTTGCTCCTGTTGATGTAAGCAAAATCAAAATCTGACAAAAGACATGTGGGCCAGCTTTGCTCCCAGTGCAGAGCTTTGTTTCCTGAAACATTTGTTCCATTTTTTGCAATGATTACAATAAGTTTTACAGCAGATAGTTATTGTAACTAATTTGTACTTACAGAACTAATTATGAATGAGAAGAATGCTGCTTACAGTACTCTCTCACATCTGGAGAAGACCAGAAGCACAACAGCAGCTGTCTGGATGCTGCCATGAATTTGTTGCTGTTTATTCACTGAATGCTGATTTTTTTCTCTCCTGATAAAAGGTCTAATGCAGCCTCATCCACCTCCCATCACCCTGCATCAGTGCTGTGCTGAATTACTGAGCAGGCAAATCACATTCACTTGACAAAGACAGCAAACAAAGTAACTACTGCATGCATATGAATATCTTCGTACTACTTCAGTACTGCCACTTCATACTTCATACTGCTACAATGCACACACATAAACTGCCTGGCTACCTACTACAGAAACCTTGCTTTTGCTTTTTTCATTCCTCACAGGGAATCAGTTATCTCATCTCACCTGCCTGAAGGAACTTTGGGGCAAAATTTTTGGGCCAGAATGGTTGTTTAATTGTCCTAAGCAATAAAACCCAACAAAAAACAAAAACAAAACAAAACAAAACAAAACAAAACTCAAAAAAACCAACCCAGCAAGCACATTGTCACTGATGTGATGTTTGATAGCCCCAGTGCAAAAACTGAAGATGTAAATGGGCTGCAATAATTAAGCACCTTTCTGAATTTTTTTTCCAGTTTTTAGTTTTGTTTTGGGGGTTGTTTGTTTGTTTTTGTTTGTTTGTTTGTTTGTTTTTTGTTTGGTTGGGTTTGTTTGTTTTTTGTTGTTTTTTTTCTATTTCTCTTGCACATTTTAATTTCACTTTTAGTTCCTTTCTCTTGGTAGAAAGATAGGAAGAATTGGGTACATACTTTCTCAAATCCTTGATTTATAATAAATATAAATTAAAATTTGACTATCCAAAGTGTTTTACCAGATACACAAACATGCTTTAAAAGGAATATGTTAGCATTGGGGTTTTTTTCCATGCTCAAAGGTAATCAACCACCCCTACTAAACCCACACCACATTTTGAACTTTCAGCAGAGAAAACAAAAAATAGCTTTGAACTACACAACTTTACAACAATTAAGCTGTATGAACAATATGGAATGTTTTTCTAAAGCACTTCAGAAAATTACTATTATTGAACCTGCATCTTTGAGGCTGTAATTCAAGTACTCCAATTCCAGCCACACAGCTCAGGTCAAAAAGGAACAAGTCAAGCTGACAGAAAGCAAGTCGATGAATTCTTACATGATTTTTCAGCACACAGATAGACAAGAATAGAAGCCACTCTACAATATAATTCTTCTGTGCTACTGTTTCTGATGCAAACATCAACTACTCTTGCTGTTACTGTCTTTCACAAGTTACAGTGTTCTCACATATTTTAATTCATCAGGTTTTCTAACCCCCAATCTCTGCATCCACTATATTAGGCAATAGCATTGATCTAGTGCCTGTGAGAAGTGTGCAAGAAAAAAAAAAACAACAAAACAGCTATTTAAAAAAATATCCCTAAACTACCCTATAAAGTGAAGTGCATTGTGCAAAATCAGAGAGAGCAGGCTGAGGCTTTAAAAGTTAACTCCAGTGAAAGGCACTCTGGAAGAATTTTCACTCTGTACCAACACAGCAGATTTTTTACTCAGATTTTAGATTGCAGGGAACTTAAAAGAAACAAAATTACCCAACCAAACAAAAGACTGGCTTGAATATCGAGGAATTGTTGTATTTTAGGGATTTTTTTAAAGTGTGGTATGACTGCAGTATTACCTAAAGAGTGAGGCCAAGTAATCATCTTCAATTGAAATGTCAGGTATTAATCATTAAAAGCTTTGCATAGTTTTCTTATTTCCACAGGAATTAAAAGCTCCAGTCAGTTGAAGAAGGGCTCTCTGGTCCTTTTCCCCCCCTGTGCTTGCTTTCCCATGGAATACCCAAGCAGAAGGACAGCAGTGGCCCCTGCTGTGACAGCCACCCTGCCATCACCACCAGCTCTGCCCTCCCCTCTTTCCATGCCCAGCACCCCTGGCAGCCCTGTCCCAGCCCCTCACAGCTTCCACCCACCTGTCTGGAATGTGGATGCCCAGGAGCATCCACAGGGATGCAGAGAGCATCCCTGACCCAACCTGCAGACAGACCAGGGCTCCACTCCACCTCAGGGAACATCTCCCTGCACACCAAAGTTAAGGAACATTATCACCCCTGTCTAGAGAAGGGGGACAGAAACCATCTCTGGGCAGTCACAAAGAGCAAACTGAGGGGACACTGACTGTGTCCCTGGTTGACTGACTGTGACTGTCAATGTTTCTTTGTCAATTATTTTTCTAGATTTTGTGGCTGTCCCCTGGATTCTGTCCTTTTGGACTCCAGATTGCTTGTGCTGTCACACCATGCTTGTTCAGAGTCTGCAAAGAGCACATTTTGCATCATCGTGTTTCCACCAGTTTCTGTTATTCCAGCATTTCAATTTCCTCCTAATTCATGGCATGCAAATGAGACCTCAAGTTTCTCAAGAAACAAACCAAACAAACACAGACGTAGCACTAAGGGAGACAAGTACTCAGACCTTTTTTATCTTTCTCATCCTGAGATAAACTGTCAGACAACCAGAACTCTAGTGTGATGTAAAGAAACCACAGGGGAAACTGAAGCCCTAACACACAAAAAACCACAGGGTTACTCAACTCCAGCTTGTATGAAACAGCATCCCATTCTGGGCCCAGAAATATTATATATCCCCAGCACATATTAGAGAAGTCAACAAAACTAAAGCCTTGTAAAACTAGAATGAACAGACACTTAACCTTGTAATTTCCTCTACTTTTAAGTCTTTGCAAAAATTGTTTGGATTAAGTATTGGCTTAGTATTCACTGAGCACAATATAAAATGTTTTTACCTCTGTTTTACAGTCACTGTCCAGGCTGTAAACAGTTTCTCTGGAATGTCTGAGGCTAATAGGATGGCACTGCTCCCTGCTGTGTTTAGAGAAACATTAGAAAAAGAATATGTACTGATTATTTAAAAACAGCTCCAACCTGTGTCATCTCTTCTGCACGATGGAATCCTTTAGAAATGTACTGCCTGTGCAGGAACTCTAGAATGACACTGAACCCTCTCCCTCTCCTCCACATCAAGGCATTATGTGTATTCCAGTCCTCTAGGAGTGTCCTCTGTTCATCAGCATGTCACAGCAATTTCAGAAGCAAGATTCTTGTCACAGCCTGCAAAGGCAGAAGGATCTGTGTAAGAGTCTCTTGAGTTGCAATAACCCAAAGCCCTGAAGCAAACTGAGCCCCCAGAACAGAGCAGCCTTTGGTGCTCCCATGGCCAGACCCCAGAAAGCCACTGCACACAGCTGATCAATCACAGCTTTTAATCTCATTACTGCCCCAGGGCTTTCTTTTCCCTGAAACAAGTTTTCCTGCTCTTTTGGTAGCTTAGGAAACCACCAAAGTGACTAGCATTAAATGACATCATTTGTCTCCTCTATATTCATTTACACACAAACTTTGGGGGAGTTCAGATTAAAGATGATGTGGAGTTTCACATGTGTGTCTGCTGCCAGCACTCATCAAACCCCCAGTGACTCCATATCCATTGCATTCCATTAAAGAAGGGATACAACAGAAAATATTCAGTTTTCTTAAAGCTGCATTTGCAAAGGAGGTAAGTACAGTGTGGTGTCTTAGTTTAGGCTAATGGTGCTGTTAGAATGAATATATAGAGCACATATCCAGTCACTGCAAATAAAGTATTCCAGCACATTGCTTTGGAAATAAGTCTCAGGATAATACAACAGTCTGACACATGAACATTTAAAAAGATTCAAATCTCAGGGCCCCAAATCAGTTCAGCTATTTTAAATCATTGTTGTAAATATTGAATATTAAATGAATAAAACTAATTTGACAACAAAAATGTTACTTATTTCCTTAGAGCTGTTTTATATTTAATTCTTCCCAATAAAATATCTCTTGTGAGGTCTATGACAGCTCTCTGAAAAGATCTTAAATTTTACAGCAAGCAGTAAGGTAACCCATCACATCTTCCCACACACAGTCTCTTTCAAAAGGAGAAAACTGCACAGAAATTAACTGTTTGCACAGCCAGCTGGAATTGCTAGTGAATTTTAACCTACAAGAAGAATACCTGCACCGGTTTCCACTCCTCTCTTGGTCCATATCCCAATCTGATACTTTATAAAGGTCTCAACTGTTTCATCATTCAAAAAAAAAAAAACACATCTACAGCAGAAAGAAAACCAGTCCCTGAGAAGAAGACAAGACCCTTTGGATTTCACTATTTTAAAAACAAAGTTAGTGCATTTGAATAAATATCTACCATTCAGAGACCTTGCCAGAAACAAAAACACCACAAATGAAGGGGAGAACTGCTGTGAAATATTACATGGGTGGCAAAAATAACATCTTCAGCTATAAATTCTAAAGAGCTTTTTACTGTATGTTCCGACAGCTTTCTACACATGAGATTTGAAATTTGAATCCAAGTTGCCACATTTAATTACTAAATAAATCTTGGACAAAATCTTCTCAGCCAATTTTAATAATTGAAGAATTTCCTCCTACAAATCCTTCCAAAAGAGAAAACTCATTTTGTTTAATATGACTGTATGGCTTTCTGAGCCCTATAACAGGGAAATACAAACTGCAAAGCATTACTGTAAATCTGCAACATCTTAGGTTTATTTAGCATTCATGTTCTTTTGTTGCCTGTTTTGCTGCAAGTTGTCTTACTGTGGTCACACATCTCTGAAGAGACTCAGGAGTTTTCAGCCGGGTTAGGCTTGAATAAATCCTCAGACTTTACCACTTCCATCTTTAAAGATCAACATTTGACTTTCAATACAGAGCTGAACTTGGGTTTAAGCCTCATTAAACAGCATCTGGGACTTTGAAGAAGCTGAATTTCTAAGCAAGGGAATGATTTTGTAGGTAAAGACACAGCCTCACTTTTCTTCCTTTCTTTTCTTTCTTTTTTTTTTTAGACAATTGCTTCCATTTTCTGGAAAATGGATTTCCCTAGAATATGCTTACATACCATCAGGCTGCTGCTGTCAACTCTCTTACCACTTTTTAGACAAAAATATATCCTGCTTTACTTGAAATCTGTAGAAGTCAGTGAATGATAGTTAATTGCTCAGTCATGTAGCATGTGCAGCTGCAGACCAAATAATGTCTGCTCGTTTCCCAGGCTCATTTTAAGTGTGTTCTCATGGGTCCCTCTGTAATTCCCTCCACTCCATCCCTTAGCCAGACATCATCTCTCCCATCCCCTGAACCAATTTGTTCTATTTTTGTTACTGCTTTAGATTTAAGGTAATGATAAGCCTTTTGTCCTGGGTCTCCAGACAGCTGAAAATCTGGGTCTGGATCCTTTCATCAGTTCCCTGCACAATGATGTGCCTGCACTGAGCCCCACTGCCTCCTCAGCAGGGCCCAGTAACAGCAGGTTTCTATATGGACATGTCCAATGGCAAAAATCTGCATTATATTTCCAGCATACAAGTATTTTCAATATTTATGATGCACAAGTGTCTCCTTCAACACCACGATGATCAATAACATCTCATCATTTTAACAGGAACATTCACAGACATATGTTAAATACTTCATAGTGCTTATAGATTTCTGGGTACAGGATATTTTCATTCATTTATGTTTGCTATGTCTCAAGACTGTTTTTGCATTATTGTATCAGCAATAAAAGCACAGACTTGTTAGGAATTTAATGAAGATGCATGAAGGGTATTTTTAGTGTGCTTTTTTTTGGGGGGGGGAGGTATTCCAGAATTCTAAAAGGCTAATAGTCTAAATTTTTCTTCAGGTACTTTTGAAAAATCCCACTATTCAAAATTCTTCCTCACTATGTAAATACTTCTATTAGGAGTAAGACTTGAGAATTCATATGCTTCAGGCCCTCTGACAACAAAATTTCCATTTCTATTATAAAAGCCAACCAAACAAACCACAAAGCTGGCTAAGAAAAAAAGAATCTACATTTTTTTCCCCTTCCATGTCAAAGCAGACCTCGAGATAGGATATCAGTGCTCACAGCTGAAAATCTTATTTTGTTTTTGCAAAGACTGAACTGAGCAACTGCAGTCAGATGTCTGCAGTGTGGTACAATACAGGTTAATCGAGAGATGTTTGATTTGTATCTCACAATTGCCTTCCAGATTATCTTATTGAATCAAAGATCACTGGGAGGTCAGCTGCTCATAGTTGTGAGGCCCCAGTCCAAACAGACTGCTCGGATCTGGACATTACAATTATGCACCAGTTACATACACGGGCTGAGAGGAGACGTAATCTGTGCTTCCAAACAAACCAGAGTTATCCAGGGCTCTCCCCTGAGGGGTCCCACAGCAGCACTGAGGCTGGAGGAACACTGGAGGCAGTGACAGCACAGACAGGGCTGATCCCAGCTCCACCTCACAGCCAGCTTCTCTCTGTGCAGGATTTACTCATTGTGTTACAGGACAGAGCAGAGTCTGCCTCCTCTGACCTAGCTAAGAATCTCATTTCAGCACAAAGGGAACACAAGAGGTCTCTTTTGGGAGGGCTAGATTTGAGATCAGGAATGGGTGAGGGCCTCTCCAGTTCCCCAGGACTGCAGGAAGCTGCACATCCTCGGAGGCCACTGACTTTGACCACACTCAGTGTGGAGAACATTTTACTGACATCTCCTTGAAATTGCCCTCACTGAAACTTATGTCTTTTGTCTCTTGTCCCTTTACTGCACATCTCTGAGAGGAGTCTGGCTGTATTTTCTCTCTAGCTCCTCATTGCTCTGTGAAAGGCAGAATTGCTTCCCTTGAAACAATACTTTCATAATTCAAAAGTGATTTGCCTTTTACAGACAGTGGGTGAAAAGCCTGATTAAGGAAATCCTTGACAGGCTGCAACAGTTACGTGAGACAATGAGACTCACACACCTTCCCCAAATTAAATCAACCAATCAGTTTCCCAGAGCAAGGCAAAACAGATTCAAAGACATCAGGAACTGATAGCTACTGTAGTTAGAAATTACTCAGTCTACACTTATAGGAGATGCTCTTAAACCTACCAAAGCTAGCAAAGGCCACAGAGCAACAAAGGGGTCTAAAGGGAAAACATAAAGTTATTTAATGCACCTAGCTGCTCATCAAACTGTTACATCATTCATTTGGAAAAATGCAACAGAGCAAAAAAGTTGTTTGTGAGAGATCATGTGTCTCATTACTGCCTTATGACTGCTAACAATATTGGTGCTCTCTGAAAAAATAATTATGACTCAAAAATATTCCAGACACATTGCAAACATATACAACAGCAGCCATAACTTCACTACTATTTATTACAAAGAAAAACCTTTTAGGAATACAAGTAGCCAAAGAATAAAACAAAAGTAAAATGGTGCAGAATTTCTTTGTGATTATTTTTTTTCATAGCATTTATTTATTTGTATTTTAAATTACTCACAGAAAAGGAACTCACCCCTCTCTTTCCAATGGGAGACTTTTCAGCCAGCAAACTTAGAGCTGGAGATCTTTATCTCAAAAAGGCTAAAAGACTAAATTATTTACAATTTAACTGTAACCTAATTCCAAAGGAACTGTGCTTGTACAGCATTTTTGTTATGCAAGCACAGGCCAGCAGAGAACAAACAAGGCATTAGCTTCATACGATTCCAGATTCCTAATTAACCATACATACTACAACAAGCAGCATCACTGCACTAAACAAGTTAACATGCAAATTATTCTTCTAGCAAGCCAATGTTACAGAGACAACAGAATTTGGAAGCACAGCAGAAGAACCAAGACTCTGGTTTTAACTCCCCTTCATAATTAGGTAATCCAATTTGCTTTCCTAAACATTTGTATAATAACAGCACATAAATGCTAAAACTAGTCTGCAGTGTTGCTTTTGGTATTGTAAAAATAAAAGGATTAGTGGCAAAGATTTTGTGCTTATGAAGAAGTAACCATCTATTTGCTCAACCTTTCCTATGCTTTACAGACATATCCAGACATCAGATGTACTTTCCATCCAAATTCCTTCCCATGCTCACATAAGACCTGCTTCCGTACTGAACACAGAATCCATCTAAGACAGTATTTTTTCCAGCTATATAAGTTTATACTCTACAGTTCAATATAAATAAATTAAAAAGTCACCAACAGCATCCTTCTAGAAGAAATGGAACAACCAGGAATTGCTGCACTCAGTGAAAATACGTAATAATTTAAAATAGCATGTCAAAAACATTGTGTCTTCCTGAAATGAAACCTGTACCAAGGTGTGCATGCAGAAAAACAGAATACCCTAGCACCAGTTAAAAATGGATCCTAAACCACACTCCTCCTACCTCCAAGGCAGGGCTTTAGGCTATATCTGGATTAACGGGAAAAACTGAGTAGGATTTAATTATTGCCTTTGCTGGGATGACAAGAATGGCTGCAGGGCACCAGGGCAGGGAAGCAGGCAGCAGTGCTCAGCAATCACTGGCTCTTCTGCATCCTGCAGTGCTGTGTGGACCTTATAACCTTCAGCTTAAGCCGTTCCCTCATGATCAGAACAGTCATACTTCCTGGTGCTGAATTACTTTGTCACTGGTAATGCTGCAGGATGGGTCACATCCATCAAACCAAGTGAAACCCTGCACAGAAAGATTTATACACAGCTTTGCAGTACAACTGCTCACAACAGGGAGGGAGCAGCCAGGATCTGACACCCCCTGTGCCCCTCCTGAGCTACAGCAGATGAGTCCTGGAGAAAAACAGGGCAACCAGAAAGCATCTAACTTCTTTAATGTTCTTCAAAGGGGAAGAAAAAAAAAACCATTAAAAAAAAGGACATGCAACTACACTGCAACATTCAGTGGTTTGCAACTGGAAAAACAAAACAAAACAAAACAAAACAAAACAACACAACAAACAAAGCAACCCAGGAGGCATGGATAGGACACAACACAATTATCCCAAACTAATCTCCATCATAGAAACTATACACTTGCTGTTCACACATGCCTGCTCCTGCTGATCTTTTCCTCCTGGAGCACAGGAACTCCTCCCAAGGTGGCACCAGCACTGAGCAGGTGTGGCTGGGTACACAAGACCCACAAGTCTCATTTCATTTCACTGCAGTTCAGAACAGAAGAATGACAGAATAGGATGGCACTGGGGCTAGTCCTGCCCCTTTTAAAATTTCCAGTAGTGAAAAGCAGACAGATGAAGGGATTATTTGGACAGGTGGGTGGAAGTACTGTATGAGCTGCCACACAAATGCTGGTGACAGACACGGGCCCTTTCTGTAACACTTACTACAAACTGATCTGAAATATTGCAGTGGAGATCTGTAAATTAAAAGGAAAAGCATCAATGAAAATCAGTGACTACTTTCCATAATCATATCTGATTTGAGATCTTTTGGGGGCTTCAAAGTTCCTGCCCCTCAAGAAACATATTTTGTAAAAGCTATTCAATATCAACAGTCCAGAAACCTTGGGGAGGACAAATAAACTGATCAATAACTGATGCCTCTCCATCAGCTGCACAGTGTAGATCAAGAGAGACCTGGTTCCACACCAAGAAAGAACTAGAAAGTGATGTTTAGGGTTATAGTCTAACACTGCCATGCTAGGAGACCTCAAGCACTTTAATCCTCACATATGGGGTTGCAGCAGGTGCCCAGCAAAAGCCTGGGGAGGCAAATGCAAACTTCTAGCAGGTGGCAGCAACTCAAGACTTCATGACCTGTACTTCCTAAGTTATTGCTGAAGAGCTCCCAGATGAGCTACATTAATAAAGCTGTAGCCTAACGAAACCACATCCTTCACATCTCCTCCTCCCATGTGTCTGGGAAGATCAATGCAAACCAAGGCAGCCCAAGTGGGAATCATTAAATGCATCTGTGAGCCATGCCAGATCAACAAACAACTAGACACACAATGTACCAGTCAGGACAACACCACAGCCTTATGGTTATGATCCCATCAGCTTAGCTTTCCTCAAGTGTACTTCCAGTTAATTATAAAACATTTCTACACAAACAGTGGCATCTCTAAGTGTCTACTTTAAACACTATTAACACTGTAAATGGTCTAATTTCTATAAGTAAACAACACAGCCCTTCTCTTGACAGGAATGTCTTACCCCACTGAAACTTTCTGTGCTATTCTGCAAGTCCATAATTATACTGATCCAGTTGCAATCCCTGAAGGAAGGGAATGGGAAATATGTATAAACATACTAACCAGGACAAGAGGGATCCCCAAAACCCAGTGATTAATGCATTTCAACAAATACCAAAAAGAGACAACACCTCAATGATTTTCAGGAACCCACTCAACAATCTACTCCAAGTTTTTAAAAGCCAAAATGAGAAACACACGTGCTGCAGCTCTGCCTTCATGGAGCTCATGCCTTCTGCAAAGATCAGTGCTGCCACTTTCTGGATGAGTGCATTTACCCATTTCCCAGATGGCTGGAAAGGCTGTGCAGTGCTACACTTGCTGGGCTGGAAGCTGGACCAGGCACAGCTTGGCTGGGAGAGCAGAGGGCCCCACACAGCAACACTGAGGCACTCGGACTTGCATATCAAGTCAGAAAAGGCTTCTTATAAACTAAGGGAAAAAATCAAAGAAACAAATAGGTTTCATATATTGCAAAGAAGTGCCTTTAGGAGCTAGAGAAGCATTGATAAGAATAGAATGAAACTATCATCCTTACAGCCTGCACACCTCTTTGCAAACTCAAAAAAAAAAGAGAAAGGACTCATCAAAGAAAGCCTCCCCATCACTGTCCTGTGCTACTCTGGGCCAAATGGCTGATCCCAGAGCACCAACATCCTGATAAATGCTCTGCTCTTGTCATGTAGACAGGAGCCTTTTGCTACAGCCCCCAGATACTCAACACAGAGAATCCATCTGTCCTACTCTCTGAAAGCCCTGATACATTTAGAACATTTTGTTTGTTTTGTTCAGAAAACAAGGAAAACCACAAAAAAAGAATCTCCAAACACTACCAAAAGCTGAACTAGGTAGTCTGAATTATTTCAATGACACAATGTCTAATTATTTCCTTTTTTATTGAATCTTAGAGCAGAGCCTAAAAGGAACTTAAATCCCACCCACTTTAAAACTATGTCAGGATTATGACTTTGCATCTCACTTTCAGTTCCTTTTTACATTTCATTTGGTGACAGCTCTCTTCCCATCTTTAGGTTTTAGGAATCTCACACATGTTAGAACTTGTCAAACAGAGCTCTTCTCCATGTTAGAAAACTGTAGCAATTTGCTTATCTTCCTGCAAACAAAAGAGTGGAAAAGATGCTCTATCAAAGTAAGAATAACCATGCTGATAAAAGTCACTTATACACTGAGATAACTCCTCCATTAGTCTTTTCCTGAAGCTATCATTATAACTGCACTTCAGGAAAAACAAATCAAATCTAAACCAGGGAGGACAGCCAAGCTGATGCACAGTGTATCTAGTATTAATGTTTACCTTAGCAAGCACATGATGGAAAAAAAAATAAATTTGACACATTTTTGCCCCAGCAATAAACACAAAAAGAAAAAATAATAAAATAACACACCCTACCACACAGCTACATTTATGGCATTTGTTACCATCAGAACAATAGAGTGGATACTCATGATAATCACTACGTGGCTGCTTGATTGCTTTCTTCATGCTTGCTACCTTATTTTTCCTTCTCTCTCAAAACATCCAGTTATCAGTATGAATAAGGTAAGTCTAAATAAAGGGTTAGAAGAACAGAGATAGAATCCAGAGGTGTCTTCCTCACAAGTAAAACAAAGAGGTGTGAGGAAGTGTCAGCTCCAAATTCTGCATCAGTGCCCAGGGCAATTCTAGAGCATATCTGGGGAAGCCAAGATAGAAACAACAGGTTTTTGTTGCAAAAGCAACATTTAAATAGGTGTGCTCTGAAGGAAGAGAAACAGCAGGCTGTAAATGAAGGCTGACCAAAATTAATGGAAAACTTGCTCAAGACTGACACATCAGGATAATTGATCTAGAAGGCCTCACACAGAAGGAAACACAGCCTCAAAGCTGCTGCAAGGTCAGCAGGATTTGGGCTGAACACTTCAGCAAAGGCAGCCTCTGAAGCTCACTGTTGTTACACCTTCTCAGCTGCTAATCCAAGAGGAAGCTCCTTTTAAAATTGGCATTGCAAATGATGGTAGTCTGCATTTTTTTAATCTTTGGGTTTTTTTTTTTCCTCTGGCAGACTGGGAATTGCTGTTCAGTAGTTTCAGGCATTAAGTAATTTTGAGGTGCACAAAATGTTTTAATTAGGTGGACACTGTTTTACACATTGGATTGATTTTGCCCTTTTTTGGCTATTAATTGATTTATTTTTTCCAGTTGAGGATATGAACTTATCATTCTACTAAGTCAAACAGCTGAAGGATGATACATCTACTGCAACTTGCTAAAATGCCATCAGGGAAGAAAGTTGCCATTTTACCTGTTTTCTAGTAATTTCCAGTTGTGGTGAAATGGTTCCACAACTGCAGCCTCAGTTCTGCAAGGAACTACAGCCCTGGATTGTGGCCACAGAGCAATGTGATCACTGCCAGCCAAGGGAGGTGCTTGTGCACATCAGTGGAGCTTGGAAACACAATTCATCACCAGTACCAGTTACTCAGAATGTTAGAGCACTCACTTTTTTTTTTTTATTCCAAACCATTATGCATAAGATTGTGTGAATAAAGATCTTTCAAATCAGATCCTCTTTTTCAGCATTTAGGACATCCAGCAGAGATGCCAGACCAGCTTTTCATTAATCCTTTTAGAATAGGATTTCCTCTCCATTAGACAACATTGCATGAGGGTTTAAATGCCCTGACCAAGGTTTTCCATGTTCACACAACCAGATGAAAGATGCTTTTGCCTCCTTCTCCTCACTGTACTCATCATGCCCAAACATCAGAGCTGGATCTTTGTGGAAATTAAAAAATAGTTGCTAGAGAGGTCTTTATTATTTTTTCCCAAGGGCACTATATTTTGGAGAGAAAATATGCCCAAATCTCATTATTACACAACAGTCATATGCTGCATGCTTGCTGCCATACTTATAAAACTTACTGAAATTAGCAGATCAGTCTACCTGTACAGCTGGGAGACTAATAGACTACAGACTACCCTCAGCTTCTCAGAGGGTATAAAGTTGTTTTCAGCTACTGGATGAGATTTGAGCAGTATCTTTTAATTAAGTGTTTGGAAATTTCAGCCACCCAATATTGGGCATGTCAGTTCTAGAAGGGAGATATTGAGCTGCTCAGCTGATCATTATAAGGATGCTGCAGCTCCAGGAAGGGCAATTAAGTGTTTGTATCAGAACACTTGCAAGTGTTCCATGAAAAGCCAGAGAACTGGCTGGGATCCACTGGAAATCTGCCCTTGGAGCACTAAGCACAAGAGAAGCCTCACACAGACAGAGCAGGGAGATGTTCTGTTGCATTAACTGCACTTGACAGGAGCAGGACCTGGGACTGAATTTTACCTGGCAAAAGGAAAACTCCAATTTCCAAGTGAGCCTGATGCAGTTCATTTAGCCTTGGGAGAACCTCCAGACTTGGAGTGTGCAGTTCTGAGTACCATTCTTGCTGATTCCTTTTATGACAACAGAAGATGGTGGAAGTTTGCACATGAAGGATGGTTAAGAGGAAAAATCCTGAGCTAATAATGGCCATTCTTTCAATACTTTATTTTCACTGATGCACTGGGCAGAGCAATTATCCGACCCAGGGTCACAGAATGAACTGCTAATATGCTACTGAAGGCTGCAGCTGTTACTCACTTTATGAGTCATGAAAGTAGCACCTTGAGTAGCACTTCAGTAACTTAGAAAAGAGATGGGAGTCAAAGCTTCTTTGTGTAAGAAGAGCAGAAAGACCTGCAAAATCCATAATTCTGCAACATCCCTGCAGCCTGTTGCAGCACAGGTGGAGTGCAAGTTAATATTACAATTTATTAAAGCATTCCCTGGGTTAATTTGCAAGGAGTGTTTCATTAGATCTACTTTCACTGAGTCAGACAAATGTGCTACATGACATGCAGCGAGAAAAAAATAATTTTATATATTCAGCAACAGTACAGATCCTGAGTTGCAAAATAACTTTAACCCTAACAGAGACCATCTAAGTGAGGAATTGCTCCATTCATACTACACTGCATTTTTAATCTATACTTCAATCAGGAAGTCTAAAGAACTGTAAATATTTGCTTTTGTAACAGGTAATATGATCTTTTTGTATATCAGAGGCTCAGAAGCAAAGTTGATTTAATAGGAGTTTCACCTGCTAATGGTTCCCTATAGCATTCCTACTCTAATAACTCTCATCTTCTCAAATACATTCATTTCTTTTGCACATCAGGTAATGTTTGCAGCTTCTCTGCATATTTGCCTTACAGCCCAACTGCACAATGTCTTTGCCCATGAGTCTGACTGTTCTGACTTCCAACAGCCTGAGGAAAGAAAGGGAAAGGCAGCACCAACACTGTTCTCCCCTGTTCTGAGTCTTAACATGAGATCCCATTTTGAGGATCCATCCATCATAAGATTAGAGTTTCCATCCATTGATGCAGCCAAAAGGAGTAGTAAGGGAGAGAGGATGAAAAGAAAGTGTTCCCCAGCAATGCTATTTAAGTCAGAACAGTAAAACAAAATAAAAGCCAAACCACTTGCAATAGCAACAGGGAGGGAGTGAATCACTAAAAATTTCTTGGAGCTTTATCAAGAATGAGCCCATTTTGTAGATTAATGTAAAATGAGAATGTAAATAATGCTTAGAATTTCAATAAGCCTTTTAAATTATTGCTTTGAATCTAATGCTTTAATAGAAAGTAGATGTCTTCGAGGCAAGGTCTTTGGTATCTGCATTTAGGACATTGTCCCCTTCCTTCTTCATACACAGATAAATAATAAGATTAAAGTGTAATGTGCCATTACCCATTTTTCACTAGGAAGAATTCAGCTAAATGGAGCAGCATTGACAAAACAACTAAGCTTTGTAAATGAAAGCTCTCCTACATCACAGTGTCTAAGGCTAACTGGTAAATAAACTTACACACTTCTAACAAGATGTTTACCTTGCTCACTACACACAGTTTTGAGAAATTTCAGTTGAGTCTCATTTTTGGTGGCATCGTGTCAGATTTGGATGAAGATGTTTTAATGCATTTGTGACTCATTAGCAGGGAAGTGTTGACAACGGGAATAAAATGGAGAGGATGAAAATCTGTCTCTATAATGCATTTTGAATCTCTATAAAGCATCCTCAATACTCTACTCCTCTTCAAAAGGTCCTTGGGTGTGAAAGTCACAAACATACAGCAAACACCAGGGTCACCAACATGCTGAGGGAAAGCTTGGGCCAGCAGGGTCCCCTACAACCTGAAGGGATGGGAATGCTGGAATTCCAGCCTGGACAGTGGCTGTCCTAAACTCAGTGCTGAATTAAAGACTTCTCACTCACACCAAATGCTGACCTTTGAGGTGAATTTTGGCAATGCACAACTGCACCAACACAAATTTCTGCACCACACTGAAGCACTGAGCTGTGCAGCTGAGTTGCCTGTACCCTTCTGAGTCCCTCCTGCCATGCATGCAATCAGTGGTTAGTTAATACAGGGTCTCTCCAAATATAAGTCAGAAAAGAAAGGAAAAGGAATCTATGCAAGTAAAGTATGCAGCCTCTGTATGAATAAAGAAGCAGTATTTTACAGAATATCAGTGGAAGAAATCCATAAAATTGCATGAGATCAGAGATCAAAAACCACTGTCATTAAACTAGAAAGATACAGAACTCAATTTGGAAAAATATAACACTGGCAACCTCGGGGGCAGGAGAGAGAATTGAGCTGTGAATGTTTAAAACTCAGCATATTAAATGACTATGAGACAAAAAATTTAATCTGTGTGTTCAGCAAATAGGGACAATACAAATTAGTATTGCTGTTTCAAATACTAATGTTGCCCCATCTATCAAAACATTACCAGTTCTAAAGCTTTGTTACAACATTTTATTACTTTTAAGCAGAGAGACTAATAAAAATAGCACAAGAACTCCTGAACCCATAAAAAACCTCAGCTAATTAACTGCAGAACTAGAAGTACAGAGATACCCACAGTCTATTGATGGACAAGCATAGCTTTAGGCCTGAATTGTAAGTCCCAAATCCTCTTAGATAAATTCCTCTACAAGCTAGGGAGCTCTGTGGCATAATGCAAACACCAAATCCAGAGTTCTGATAAAATGCCACATAAAAGTTAAGACTGGTTTCTGACGTGTATCAAGATATGTATTTCAGTTTTAAAACACAGCTTAGCCTAATTTTTCTCCCGTGATCTCATTTTTTTTCCCCCCTGTGACACACCACTATTTTCAGAAGAGTTTGTTCATTTACATGGGCACATACACAGCACATTCAGTAAATTTTTCTTCAAACTGTTTCCTGGGGATGCACATTAAAATCTGGGATTTTGAGACGTGCCTTTAGGGCATTGCTCTACTGACTGACCACTGAGTTATCCTGTCAGAATTCTGAAAAGTGGCACTTTGCCCTCTTCAAAGTTTGCAAACGTTATTCAAAGTCAAAAGGGCACTAAGGGAGGGGAGAAAGAGGATCTGGACTCCTGAAAACAGAGAAATGAGGCTCTGCTTAAGGGAGGAAGTATTTTGTGAGGTTAATATGGTGGGCTCTTAAGGAACAAGGAGGATTCTTGAGGATTACTGTGCTTTGGAGAAATTTCTAATCTTTCTATTGCCTGCTCTATGCTTAGGGGACTGTTTGCTTGAAATATCTGTTCCAGCCTCTACTCCCAGTGATACTTTTCTTTCTATTTAAAATCAAACTGTGCTAAAATGTTTAAATTAAAATGTGAAACTCCACATAAGCATGGCAAACACCCAGGATCCCCCTGTGAAAGGAGAGGAGAATGCCAAGACAGAGGGTCTCTTACAAGGCAGCAGGAGCTGCTCTGGAATCCATTGGGAGCTCCACATCCTTTGTGGCTCCAGAGAAAGCAGGCAGCAAACAGACAGGCACATTATCACTTCTCAGAACTATTTACGCATCCCTGCATTTTACAGAGAAGCAAGTGACCTTCTCTTGTCCCAAAGGCTTTATCAACTCTGATAAATAGTTCAGCTAAAAAACAGGGAAGCTGTTTAGGAGGTGATGATTTATTGGTCAAATCTTCTGAAATACATAATTATTTTTTCCCCCCCCGTTGATGCAACCAACAATCAAAACCAAAACTTTGTGTTTTAGTGTCTCTTCCAGTTTCTGTAATAAACATAGAGTTTCCTTCTTCAGAGCTCATAATTGTATCTGGTGTCTCTATATATAAGACACTATAAAATTCCCCTCCCACTGACAAATCCAACAGGCATTCACCTCCACAGTTTGGAAATAAAATTCCAACATGCATGAGAATGAGCTCTTACACTGAGAATCTGCAAAATGTATTTTGCAGTATTTTCACCTTTTTGTTCAGAAAACACACACTGTCTACTCAGAAGGTTGCCCACAGCTCTCTGACACGAAGCCAAGATGTTCTTTAGAAGGGCAGGCAGTTACCAGCAATCAGAGGAGTGGTCCAGTCCTGCTAGGGCTATTGTTACGAATTACAACACAATGAACACCAAATTTTCCTACTTTCACACAGTGTAATATCATTTGCTACTTATGACTTAGCTGGAAAAATAACCAGAGCTCAGTCAAGATGGGAAATGCAGTAAGTGCTGAAACATCTCAAATGCAATTCTATACTACTGTGTGAATTTTGTGGTCACAAACAGAAACTAGAGGTAAAAAGAAAAAAACCAAAACCAAAAAAACAAAAGAAAACAACCCTTTAGTCATGGAAATGCAGACCTGCACTATTGTGTACACTCCCATCAGCACTGACAGAGGATCACTACAGGAAACTTCTGTACCTGTGGGATCCCACAGAGGATCGGATGAAAAGCAGAATTAATGCTTCCACCACTCATCCAAGTGCCAAAAAAATCCAAGTACATACACTTGACCATTGCTGCAGAGAGAGCATAGAGGCTTTCAAATCTCTTCTAGAACCATGTTTGCTCAAAGATCTGCCACAAGCTATAGATTCTTTCCCTTATCAATATCATGCATTCCACATCTTCCCTGTAAATTCAACAAGATGCCACAGGTAAAAACCACTGCTGAGAGCAACAAGGCTCAGGCTCTGTTTAATAAGAAAACAAACATTAAGAGAAAATAAACAACAGAATGATTCATTATTATTTTCAAAGCTGGAAGGCTTTTGGTTGGGTGTTTTTTTTTTAATTGCCTTAAAATACAATAGCTCATCCTAGAACACAGAAATCCTGGTATCATGGTAGGCAGTGTCATATTTACTAGAAAGTACAGTGAGTTCAGGGATGATGAAAAGCTCTCAGACAATAATAACCCCAGATAGATTTCTTGCACTTCACCATTTGTGAAGTTGGGACCAAACACGTCTCTGTGATTTACACAGCTGAATATTCACCTACTGAAACAAACAAATCCCCTCCAAAAGCTCATTTATTTCTTCAACTAAACTTTAGAGATCTTTTGAGCTCCCCATGGTTCCACCTTCTGAGTAACAAACACGGAGCTGTCTCAGCCTGCAGAAGGCACAGAACAGCCTCCAGAAGCACTGGCTGTCATCCCTCCCTTTCCCCTGCACTGGAGAGGAAAAACACAACCCAAAATTTCAGCCTCTCTCAGATAACAGAGAGTACTCACATTTAATCTATCCTGGGATTTTTTTTTTTTTTACTTTCCTAAGGAATTTTTATTTCCCTCAGGAATTAACCTGAGGGGAAACAGCCTCTACCCCACAGCAGATGGGAAAGGCTGGGTTTTCTGTCCCTGTATCACGATGTTTTGTGGTAGAAAATATGGATGTTCAATGGACAGAACAATTCATGCTGAAACATGCACAATAGCAAGCCAAGGGGGAAGGAACAGTTAAGTTTGTTTCTGCAACAGCAGAGATTTAAAGTGGGCTAATACAGATGTCACCACCTGCTCTGACAAAGACATTTATATCTCCAAAGAACTGAAACAACACAGTGTAATTAAGATGAAGCACCAGGTTACCTCCTAGGTAAGAAGAGAAAAAAAAAAAAGGGGGGAAAAAAGGGTTTTGGGAGAAGTTGGTGCATTCGAGCAGGAAAAGACCCCCTCTGTAACAGATGCAGACACTAAAATCATGTTTACATCCAAAATGTGAGGGATTCGGCAACAACTATTACTTAGTAGTTGTCTAATCTTTCCTTGCACATAATGGATTGCTTTCAGTAGTAGTTATTTGTTATCCTGAGATGCTTTTTTTGCCACATCAACTGTGCAACAGCTAATTATTTTACCTACTTTTCATCTATTTTTCCAGCCTCTCACTTCAGCTGCTATTTTGTTTTCAAGTTTTATTATGAATCTTGCCATAATTGGGACTTTCAACCAAGCACTAACAATGAAAAGTGGCATAACATTCCCAACTTTCATTTAAAATCACCACCTTCTTGACTGCAAAGACTGAAATGTGTTAACCAAATGATTTCAATAGCTTCAAAGAACAAAAAAGTATTACTGCACTTTCACTGGATTTCTAAGCTCTTGACCTGAGACTAATGGAAAATAATTATGTCGATTCATTGAGTACTGAATATATATATATGAAATAATACCAAATGCTGAAAAATACTGAAAGTACAGAAGGTACTTTTTTTTTTTTTTTTTTTAAATCCTCCCCTGTGAAGTTAACTGCTTCATTTCACAGATGCTGCTTCTCAGGTGGAGCTAGGAGCCCTGCAGCACAGGAAGGCAGCACAGCCCCTTTCCATGTGCACAAGCACATCATCACCAGAGCCCAGTGCTGATCCCAGCAGCAGCTGATGCTCTGAGAGGGATCGCTTTGCCTGTGGTGCAAAGGAAGCCAGCTCCACAAGGAATGGTCAGAGGGGAGAGCAGCTGGGCTGGGAGGTCAGCTGGCTGGCTGGAAGTGCCTTCTCATTCCCTCTCAGCAGCTCCAGGTCTGCTCACACCAGCATTCCCTCCCCTGGACAGCGAAACCAGGCAGGGCATCACCAAGGCACTGTCCCTTTCCTCATCCTGAACCAGCCCTGAATCCTGCACTCTCCACTCTCCAAGACCACTAAGAGAGACTCTGAGCAGTTTCTCAGGGGATTAGAGACCCTCCTACAGCACAGCACTCAGTAAAACAGAACCCAAGGCTGGCCTGCTGATTCCATTCTTCCATAAATGCAGGGTGCTACTGCTAACAATAAATCACTGTGCCCAGGGGGAGAGGCCAGAGCACAAACATTAGAAGCACAATGTCCTCTGTAAGCCCCAGTTCTGGCACAATCTAATCTCACAATCATCAATTTGGCTCAGTTTACAGCAAATTTTAAGGTTTTTTAGGTTTAATTAGAACACCGTCTGCCTGAAGTTTTTCTGATGACTCAAAGAGCCTAGAAGCAGGTTGAAACATATGGTACTACAGCAGTGGTAGAATAATAAAGCAGACAGACCTCCACAGAAGTCTGTGGAATAATTTACATGATCTTTTTTGCTACCAGAACATTTAAAGAATGATTATCCTTTATGAAATCCATGGAGCTTCTGTTAAAGGAGCAGCATCAAGACCCCAACCTGGCAGCTGCCTGTACAGTAAAATTGCTCAGGAAGATCTCTATAAAGAGCAGTCTGGAAGTAAATGAGCAGCAGTAATATTAAAATATCTCCTCCTAAAAAAATGTAGCTGCAAAGTTCAGATAGGAAGTCCCATTATTAAATATAGAACCCACTAAATAAAAATTGAACTTGTTAACTCTATATGTAGATACAATGAATGGACAAAGAAGCCAATTATTCATCTAGATACGCATTTTTCAGATCTATGACAAGGAATTTACAAGCATAAAGGAAAATGTAGTTTGCAAATTGATTAGGTCAAATGAAAATGTTTACATAACTTTACAGAAGGGAGACTATATCATATTTAAACATTAATGCCCACATGTTCTTTATATATATGCAGCCAGTGCCTTGGCAATAATTTAGTGATACAAGATTTCTGCATCCCATGAATTGCTGTGTAATGTTCTACACGAAAGAATAACATGTCTAATTTTACTCTGAAGACAAATGATTTGTCATGCAGAAACGTTCATTAGATTTAACCATTACTAAAAAACAGGGTAATAAATCATGATTTTGCATCAAATGAAGAAGCAGCACCTTTCCTAGCTTGGTTGTTCAGTCATAATCATGATAAATGAACATCCTGGGACAGGTGAATTTTAACAAGCATTCAATACCCTTAGATTAATTAGATTTTTGTTTTCTAGTTTCTGTTCTCTCTTCCTTTATGAATGGGAGACTGGAGTTGGAAGCAACATTGAACAAACAAGTGTTCATTGTTGCATTAAAAAGCTGTTTGCTGTCACAAGAAGTCCTTCAGCAGTTTCTCTAGTTCTGATCATTCCACCCTTCCTTACAGGAAAAGAGAACATGCTGCATATTCCTACAGAAACCTACATTTCAATGCAGCATTTCAACCATAAGTAGCAAAATATCATCCTGAAACATACATATGGATGTCTTCACTCTGAAAAAAAACTAAATTATGGTGCAATGTGAACATACAGGCAAATAATTTTTTTTCCCCTCTGTTCAATATTGTAGAGTCTCCTGGTACTTGATGCATCATTGAATCTTAGTGGGATGGGAAACAGGAAGAGTAGGCAAAAGAAACCTATGGGTGAAATATCTTTAAATTTAGTTCGATTTCTTACAGTGACAGAACACACAGGACAGCAGCTCAATAAACCCCCAAACCAGTCAGTGAGTGAGCAAATCCATCCTTGCATATTTGGCTACCCAGAGGCTTTTTCCAGGAGCTGAGGACTGGAAGCCAGCAGGTGTGACTACAAGTATGATGACACAAAAGCCTGAAGAAACTATGATTGGGGATTTAAATTAAATGTGGTAACAACCAACCAGTGTTATCTCCCAAATGAGCTGTTCACAAGAGTGCACTGAGATGGAAAAAAAGCAGAACCAAAACAAACAAAACAGCCCCACTGAGCTATCTTTAAAAAGTTACATCTGCTCAGCCTGGATAAAATGTGGAAGGGGCTCAGCATCGATATGGGAATTGAATTATTTGTTCAGTTTGAGCTTTGCTGAGGAAAATGGAATCTAACACTTCTATCTACCCAGCGATCTGTCAGGGCAGGACGAGCTGAGTCAAGCTGCTGCCTTTGCTGACAAAATGTTCTGTGCATTGGTAGCAAGGAAGAAAAAACTAATATCATGCCAACAAATGTTCTGATTTGGAATCAGCAGTCACAGGAAAGACTATCTTGGAATACTAATTATCCAAGAGAAGAGTAGAGATTGTCCTGTTCATACTACAGTGTATGTTCAGTGCTATGTCCTGAACAAATGTGAACTGAGATAATTTAGGACTATGCCAAAGGAGCAGGCAAGAAAAAAATCCCTCGGGCACTATTGAAGATTAACGTGGTCAGTAGAGTCAGGAAATGTCCTGAACAGAAATTAAATGGAAGAGAAGGAGAAATAGATAAGTTATTAAAGAATACTGATGAGGAACGTGTTGCCCTGGACCACAAGGAAAAACCCTGCTATGCTTCACTTGTAATGAGAATGTGTTTAATCACTTGTACAGGTAAATAATCATCAGCTATTCCAGAACACTGGCTAGAGAAAAACATGCAGGAAGCAGGCCAGATGCTGAAGTTCCTGGAAAGTACAGCATAGCTTTTATTGCACACACAATATAAATATTAAATGAAGAAAGAAGAGAGCAGGTCAAACACCATTTGCAGAATTTCCTTTTGAAATTAATTTCATGTATAGATTTTAAGGGTTTTACAAAAAAATGCCTAATTAACATGTGAATTCAAAAATAATTAATATGCACAGTGTACATACAAAAAGGCTGATGGCTGTAGGAAAATTCACCTGAAAAACCTGGCTCTGGGGAATGATCTACAGTCACACTGCTGTAGTACTTGGATGTTCCCTTTTTCCACATACTCTACATGATCCACACTGGATACCTAAAAATCCAGAACACCAACCCTAACAAAGAAGAACAGTCCTTGATTGCAGGATCTTAACTCCTTTCTTACAAAGGTCAGGGAAATAAAGAGTGTAAAGAGTAAATCCCTATGAAATCTGCCCTACTTCCAAACATCTGTTTTGTTTTCAATTATACTGATTTTACATTAATGAGGCTCAGAAATGCCCTTTTCAGGATGCCATAATTTTTTAACCTGTTCTGTTTTCAGCATCTATATAACACACTGATTTTTTTTTTTTAAGCTTTGGAATCCCAGAAAACTTGAATAAAGCAATACTTCTGCCACTCCAACTAACATCTGAGATCTTCAAGTAATACATTTGATGTCATTCAGGAAAAAAACCACCCACCAGATATGACATTCCTGATGCTAACATTAAACAAGACAAAATGCTGGGACTTGACAAAGACAAATGAAAACCAAAGCATCCCCTCCAAGGCAGCAAACGAAAAGGCAAAAGTCTCCTGCAATTGACCTTAACGAAGTTACAGTGCTGGTGTATTAAACCAGACAAATCTATCTGAATAGAGTTTCATGGTTCAGAGTTACATGTGCAAAAGTCATGAAAATAAGAGTTATTCCCACAATTGTTTAACATGGTTCAGTGGCTTCCTCACACTGAGGGCATCTTTTCCTCTCCTTCAGCCAGTGCTGTATCAGCTGTACCCACACGTGTGTGAGCAATGATAAGCAATTATGGAGACTTTACAGTGAAAACTATTAAATGAGAATTGTGACTGCAGTCCAGCAAAGTAATATTGCTTTGCTAATTAACAGTACAAAAGGCTTAGAGATTTCTTCTGAAGGGAATGCTGAGAAATTAAGCACATGCTGTTGTCATTGTACTATTTAACACTGCTCTTGGTCTGAACCAAGGACACAAAAGTTTATTTTATCTGTGTTAATTACTATAAAGCTAAAAAATCAACCTGAGACCCTGCAGTTATGCAAGGTAGTCTATATTATAAATAGGACATTTATGCCAGCCTATATATTTTATGGCCCTTTTCTAACCCCAATTATCTATAACATACTAGTTTGAGAAAATATCAGGACCAAGGGCATTGCACTATTGCTTAATGATCAGAAATTATGAGAAATTGCCTTAATTATATAATTTTAGGGTGCACATTTACTAGAGTTCTTCTATATAATAAGGGCTAGAGATTGTCTCCTCCAATTCCCTTCCATCCATAAATTAAACCATTTCAGCCAAACAATGACTCCTTAACAGCAGCCTGATTGGGACTTTCACTAGAAGTATAGGATATTTGCAGGCCAACATGTTGAGTGAAAAGAGGACCAAGAATAAACATTTCTACCCTAATATCTCCCAAGAATACTCTTAATTTTTAACCTATGAATGACTTTTTACACTCACACTGACAGAGACTTAAAAGAACATGAGTCGCAAAAACCTACAGCTCCCAACATCCCAAAACTGAACTAAGCTTTGAAGGCACCTCAGTACAATAAGGATAAGAAAAGGCAGCAGCAAAAATAAATAATCCCCTGCAATTGTCAGTTAATATAGCATTAAAGTTGTATATTTATTCCTGCACAGGAACTGTAGGGATGGGAAAGGCTATTTGCTAATCTCAGTTAGGCCAATGTGAACCTGACAGCACAGATATTTGTGATTTACATCGATGCAAGTGCTATCAGTAAGTGATAAAAGATTTGTTATTGGGATGTTCAGGTAATTCCCCAAATACAAACTAACACGAATGTATCTATTCATGAGGTTTCCATTAGTAGTCTTTCACTGTACTTTATATATATTAGATTAAAAGCCTTCTCTTCAAACCTTTCCTGAGTGCTTTCTTTCCCTCCATCACAAGAAGTAAAAGATGAAAAAAAAAACAAACCTGAAAGAACTAGACAAAGTTTCCAGAGCCCAAGTCTGCAAGTACAAAAACAAGCAAACAGACAAAATAAAAAATCTACCTCACTATTGTATTTAATCTACAGCTTCTCTGGTACACTCAATTTAGAGTGGTTATAAATTAGAAAACAAACACCTCAAATCCAATGTGTTCATTTTGAAGATCTATATTCTAGTGCCTTGTCTCACACCCCTCTCAGAGCTGGCAGCATTTCAAGTACTTTATGCTCAGGTTTGCTTTGAGTCCCATCTCTCCAGACACAGGAACACACCCTGGGAGCACTCAGCTCCTTTGGGGAATTCAGTGACACGTGGCTATGGCTCTAGAATCCTGAGTCTGCCGACTACAAGCCAGAAAAATTGATTACTTTGATCACAAAAGGTGCATTTGCATGAATGAATCTTTGATTGTAGCAAAAACTGTGAAGTCAGGATCCAGGAAGCAGAGCACAGAAATGGATTTGTCACCACAGCTTCAATTAAAGGTTTCAGCTCCCAGTGGCAAATCAATGTCCACCAACTCTGACTTTCTTGTCAAACACAGGCAGGCAACACCATCTATAGCACTTAAATTACAGATCTTGTAAAATCTGGGGAGTGAGACTTAAAAGGAACATCTGATTTCACCTCAGCACAACTTATAAATTAGACTCTGCTCTTCTGCTCCATCCTGAAAAGGCTTTGGCTAGAAGGGTAGAATAATTCAGTATTGCTGAATGCTGAAATAAGCTCTGGGTAATTATTATCTTAAATCATGTTTATGAGCTCCAAAATAAATACACCAGCTTCTGCTTTGATTTGGACAAATTTCTACTAAACATTTTGAGTCCAGTAAAATTAGGATACATATGGCCTAAAACAAGGTTTGAATGAAAGAAGCCAGAGGCTGCAGAGAACACTGCCTGCAGAACCTGCAGTGATGGCCAGTTGCTGTAAAGAGCTGCTCAAGTAAAGAAGTACCAGAGAACAAGAGGAAATAAGACACAAACTCACACATCACATTTTATTTCCACATTAGGAACAGAAGAGCAGTGATATAACAATGGCCAGAGGAAGCTTTAGGGGAAAATATTAAGTAGTAGATGTGGTGTCATATAATGTAATTGAGCAGCTTGTTCCTTGGTAATAGCAGTTGGAGTGAGTCACCCTACTACAGCCTTTTCTGCATAGCAACTCATTTGTGTACTGTAACAAAATGGCCCAGGAGCCAGGAAATTGTGAGAGACTGATTTCTCCTTGGCAGCTAACTGTAAATATATCCAAAGGGCTCACGTTAATTTTGTGGAAAGAGTAATGGAGCTCAGCACTGAAGAGCAGGCAGTGAACCTGCTGAAGGACACACCTCAGAACTCTGGAGCGTCCCAGATGGGGGAATGCACAGTTTCCAGTGGTGCAGCTCTCAGTCTAAACGTGCTTCCAACACACTTGAAAAAAACCATCACCACGCCAACATGAGAGAAAAGCAGCTCAGCTTTCTCACAGGGGCATTTAACATCAGCATCTCCTCACTGGATGGATGATGCCAGGGGCCAGTGTAAATTCCTTAAACAAAAACCTGGCACACGGTGGGTGTCTCCTCTACAAGGACACAATTTGCACAGAGCCCTGTAGGGTGGGTTTGCTGGGTTTGGAAAATCCATGTTTCTTGAGTAACTTGTGATGGTAACTGATCATGCCCATGCACAACAAGCAGCAATTACCCAAGTGGCTAAGTGGTGTCTTTGCAGAATGTTTGCTGCTGCTTACACCTGTTTCCTCTCCTGTTTTCACCCATTACTGTCTATAATGTCTGCACTGTGTACTGCAAATAATTTCATTTTACTAATTCCTCTCAGATATGCCCTGGGCTGTTGTCATACTGTGCATTCCCTTTTCTTTTGGGCTGTACTAATTCTGCTCCTTTGATAACACAGTGGGACCCATCATTCACTGCTTAGGTGGACTTCACTGCTCTCTACATTTCCAATCAAACTCCCACCTCACAGCATCTCATCTCAAGCCTCTTTAACACTCTCCACTCCAAACACTCCAATCCTGACTATAAAGACTTAATACAATTCTGAAAAAGAATCCTGTTTGTGCTAAAAATGCTCACAGGGTACAGAAAGAACCCCTACAATTCATGGGTGATCTCATTTGGCTTCTCTGTGATCATCAACCCCTTTTTAGTTGTTGAAAACAATGAGCTCCTGAAGAGTTGAAAAAAGACAGACAACAAGAAGCTGCTTTGGTACATAACAGTGTCACTACTCAGGCCCTGAGTCTGCAAACTTAACTCCTTCAAAGACCTCAGGACTGGAACATTTATTAAATGTACTTTGAGAATGATTGCGAAATAAATAAGGAATTAGTAGTGGAATTGTCTTTTGATCTATGCATATTAAACAAATAAAATCCGTTGAAACATTTGCCTACATTCTTCTGTGCTTAAATTTAGTTTCTAATGTATTTAAGATTTGAGCACATGCTTAAGTATTGTGTTAAGTCAGAATTCCAAGGAACTATTTTTAATTGTATTAGAAATCACCCCTTAGTCTGAGGCAGGGTGCATGGTGTTAAGTTTATATAACTGCAGAAAAAGGTGTTCCTAGTTCCTGATGCAATAAGAAAAAAGCTGATTAAAATAACCCCACATATGAAAGTCCAAGAAAATAATACAAAATTTTATAATTATTGTATCATATTAAAGTCTCCTACAAAAGGGATAAAATTATATATTTGGAGATTTTTATGAACTTTCCTCCTACACAGCAATCAGTAGTGGCTGTTCCAAAAACTTGTTTCTCAGTCTCTACAGCAAGCATTTTCAAATTAATGAGAAATAGATTACCATTAGGATGAAAGCTGTCATTTATCTACAGGTGAAATATGTTAAATATGAAGTGCTCACAAGAGTTGAATGTTCACAGAGTTTACATGATATGGAAATGCACTTTAAGGAAAGCCTAAACCAAGGCTTTAGAAAAATTATCTATTCCATCAAATAAAATGTATTAAATAAATTACTAAACTGTTACATTTGCAAACTTGATCCTATATTTCTTCACACAATATGAAAGGTTTGCTTCCCAGCAACCTGCACTCTGGTCAATACACAGAAATGTGCTCAGAAAGCAAGAGAACTGTACAAATGGAATGAAGTTGCTAATGACAGAGAAGAGGCAGTCAGTATCTCACTGATGCCTCAGTAAGGATGTGTGCCCACACACAGGAGCACACACAACAGCCTCAGGTGGCACGTGAGGATGTGCTGGCTCTCAAATACAAATGTGTTTCTGTGCCATCACCAGGAACCATTCTGGCACCAGTACTGATACTGTTAATAAATTAAAGCAAGTCAAGGCCAGATGAGATAATCTAACAGGAGCCTTTTGACCTCAAAAAAAAAGGAAAAAAAAATTGAAAATATCTTCAAATGTCAGCTTTTTGTATTTAAAACTGAATTGAGGGTTATTTTGCTGCTTGTTTTGTCTCCTCTGCCTCTCTCCCTTTCTGGAGCCACAGAACAAGCTGAAATGGTAAAAGGATTTTCACACTGTTTTAAAAAGAATTGTATTCAGGCTGGACTTCTAAGAAAAAAAAAAAAAAGGCAGTAGCCTGACAAACCAGCAAGTGTGGAAAATGCCTCTTTGTGAGAACTCCCAAACTCATAATGCCATTACTACAGGACACCATAGCCCCTGTTTCAGGATGTACAACACCTGCTCTATGGCACATAAAATCAATTTCCTGCAATATCCACCACATTTCTCATTGTGAGATCTTATTACAGCTCATGGAAGAGTTCTGTTGAACTATTTCAATTTTGTATTATAGCAATCAAAATACAGTAAAAATGAGAGGCTACAGTCTATGGCAGGAACATACAAATAGTCTGACAAAAATCTCCATAAATCATCTGCTCCATCTCCTGAGCTATTGAAAATCAAGAGTACCCAAGACAACCCCTGACAGATGTTTTCTTAATAGTTCCTTAGGAAAAACTCTCAAAGGATGCCCTACCACACACCCAGGTGCCTGCTTCTACTGCTTCACTCTTTTTGCAGTGAAAAAGTTTGGGGTTTTCAAATACCAGTGTTGTATCTTCTTTCCTACAATTAAAGCTGATTACTTCTTGTTCTAGCCCCAGAGAATACAGAAACAAAGAGATCAGAGTCCTCTTTGTAGCATCTTTTACAGACTAAATATTTGTTACTGTGGTTTTCTTCAGCCTTTTTTTCCTAGAGCAAAATAATCTAATTTCCTCGACCTTCCCTCAGAGGTTAGATCTGCTGAACTTCTCATTTCTATTTTTTCCTTCCATATTTCTTTCATTTTTGTATGTCTGTCTTAAAGGGTGAGACTCAGGATTGCATCCATGTCATATCTGAAGGCTCAAAAATCCCAGGAAAAAGCAATGTCCCTCCCTCATGTTAGATGTAAAATTCCAGTTAAGACATCCCAAACTGAAATTAGCTCCTTTCCCCCCACATTTTGTTAACAGCACTGCATTTTGTACACATATTCAGTTAACAAGATGCTACAACCACCAGACCTGGTGTTGCTGACCAGCTGTCAAGCCAAATATTCTCTGTGGGTTTCCTTTGTTGCACTTGCCTGTCTGATGCTTGAGTCCAGTTCTCTGCTTTAAGATCACGTTGAGCTCAGTAGCATAAACAAAATTACTGATGACAGAAGACAATTTAATAGGTTTTGTGATTTCTTTTGGGGAAGGCTGATCCAAAAAAAGTATTAGCAGAGACAAGCACATTTGAAAGTGCCGAGGGAAAAAACCAAATGGCTGGTCAGGGTGGAAAAGGCACACAGGGAAAATGCATCAACAGGTCTGTCAGTGGGACACGGGTTGAGATACAGCTTCTATTTGGTGTAGGATCAGAGGAGAATGAGAGAAAAACCTCACAGAGTCCCCCAGCCTGCTGAAAAGTGGGGACCAAGTGTGGATCTCAACAAAAGGGACAACTGATGAGGAAAGTGCAGATCTGAGTGAAGAGAAGGCCTCTAAGCACATGATATGAAATGAGATTGTTGTTGTATGCAAAAATCCAGTCACTGGCACACACAGGTAAAGAAAAAAAGAGATGGAAGGTGAAGGAGTCACAGAAACTGAGCTAACACAGAGACAGCCCAAGAATGCATCCCAGCTGTGCAGAGGGTGCACGTGCTGCCCATCACTCATCAGGGAGGGCACTGAGCACAGGGATGAGCAGCTCCCCAGACACAGACTGTGGCCAACTGGGATATGGCAATTACAAGTCAAATCCACCCCCACTCCCTTTTTGCCTTCATCTGTGTGCCTACAGCAAGATTGGTATTGCAAAAGGCACCTGCACTTAGGTTAGTTACTCTTGTACTGAAAAAAGTAGAGACCTCTATATTATTATCTGAGAATCCTTCCAAAGATGACAAACACACTCTTTTGACCTGTCAGGTTTGCTGAGAGACACTCTGCAGAACACCAGCTCTCCATAAACAGGCTTTCCATTGCAGCTACACTGCAGGACAACTGGAGAGGAGAATATGGAAACAACCAGGGGCTCTTAAGGGCATTGCAACTGTTATGTAAAAGAAAAACTGTAAATGGATTTCCTTGCTGCAGCACACTTTTAGAGGCAGAGATGTGTACTGAGGTAGAAAACTATTTGTCTCTGCCTGCAAGAGCTCTGTATTATTTTTCTCCTCTGTGCCAGGGTGGTGTTCTCTTGGATACAGACTTAAAGTACTTTCTATAGAAACAGACTGTGTGAGTCTAGAAGATTCTTAGTGTCTTGCTCATATTATTGATCTCATACAGGAGAAAGAGAAATTGATTATTGTTTAGAAAGACTCTCAAAGCTTATTCATCAGAAGTGTGTGCATATATAGGTGTCTCTATAGACACATGCATACTCCTACACAGCGCATGTAATTTTTAAATTTATCTTATATTTTCTATGTTTCAGCTTAATTTCTCAACACATATTTCATGCTGTGACTACAACTGAAAAGAAAAAAAAAATGTTCTTTTGCACAAGAATTTACAGAAGTTGGCAAGCAAAAATCCTGTCAAAATCTCTACCATCACTTAAAGTGACATGCAAAGAATTTGCCTCCTTTTTGCAGAATTGGATTGATTTAGTCTGCTAATCATCATTATATTATAAGCCCTTATTAGTTCTTGGCAATACCCATGGTCTATCTTTAGCCCAAGCCATTGTGCCAGCTCTTTGTAAAAGGAAACTCTCTAAAAGCTGATCCTGTTACTGTAAATGCACTTCAGTAGACAAATAAAGCTTCATCTCACACAACCACTGTCTTCAGGTCAGATGTCATGCATTCTAACACAACTTTAATACAGTACAAGAAACAGATACCACTGCTAAGGTGCAGCCAATTTACCTGTGCCCTGCCATCCTGCTGGACATGGCAAGGCAGCAGCACCTGGGGAAGTTGGTGTTTCATGGAATATCTCAAAAGAGCTGCTGCCTCTGAGACAGGGGCTCAAACACTGAGTGTTCAAGGTTTCATTTCTGCCCCCAGGAGAGCGAAGGGTGAACATTAACTGGTTTTCATCACCAAGTGCAGTGTAATAATGATACCAGGCACTTTCTCAGACTCTCCTATTCACCAGAATTTGGTCTAAATTAAATGTTTCTGGTAGCAGACACGCTCCAGCAGCATACTTAAGAGACAACCTCTGAATGGGAACCTGAGCCTAAGCATTTCTGCCTCCACAGTGTTTGGCACATAATGTTACTGTTCTATGCCAAATCCTGTCCTACTTAATTATGTTTGGATTTCCAAAGGTTTTCTCCACTGCTCCCTCACTGGACACCACTCTGCTCTCCATCTCAGAGGGCCCTGTAATGTCACTGCATTTCTAGACAGATCTGGTATTCCTTCCAGAATCAGCCACCTCAAAAAGTTACTTACACACTGGGCTACAGTAAAACTAAGAACCACAGAAATTTGAAAGTCCACTATTCTGTAGGACTTTGAGTTTGAAAGAGGAGTAAAAAAAAAAAAAAAAAATCAAAAAACCCAACCAGACACATTTGAGTGGCATATTATAGACTAAATAAACCAAGATTAAACACAGCACAGCAGACACTGAATCTGCATAATCTGCATGTACCTGTATCTCAGCACAGGATTGCCAAGCTTCTTTTGCTCATTGCACAGAGGAGTCAAATAGTCCCTCAAGAAATAAATTTGATGCAGTAAATTTGGTTATAGTAAAAGGATTAATCTGTGCACCCCCCTGCTGATCATTAAATCCAATTTATGACAGCAGATACAAATCTATGAAAGAATTAGTTTTCCAAAGCAAATGTGATTTTTCATAAGAAAAATCCCTGCCTTGTGAGGACAGAGTGCATGTTTCTAGATATTGCAAAGTTATCAGATCACTTTGATCAAAGCAGGTCCATAATTGATTCTAACCAGCACTCCTTTGACCTGTTAGGTATTCCTCCTGCATCAAAGTGAGCCTCGAAGTAAATACTTTTTTTTTTTCCTTCCTGTGAAAAAACCCTCACCCCAAGAAGACAGCAAATCACTTCCATTCAAATGATGACACAATAGAAAAAAAAAAACCAAACCACAAGAAAACCCAAAAAAAACCAACCAACAAACCAACCAAACAAAACAAAAACACCAAAAAAAACCCCACACCCAAAAAAATCCCCAAACCCAGGCAGTGCAAGTGAAAGAAAAGCCTCACAGCTCCCAAGCAGCAAGGTTTGAGCTGAGTGATGGCAGCAAGCAGGGCTGGAGGTGCAGTGGGGATGGAAGTGCAGTGGAAAGGGCACTGAGGGGGAGCTGCTGCTCACGAGAACCAGCCTCACCCACCACCCCACCCCAAAGGAGTTCAGCTCTGGCAGAGGGAAGAGAAATGCAGCTCCTCACATTTCAGCTCAGCCAAAACCAGTCCTGCTTTCTCTTCCCTTCACTGCCTGTCACTTGGCCATGTGATCACCCATGATATTAAAAATCAGAGGAAGGGCTAATTTCACAAAGGCAACTGCCAAATTTAGCTAACTTCTGTTAACATGCCACATGCTCACAGAGATTAAAAATATGGTGATGGCAGGTGGAAATAACTACAGCAAAGAGTAAATAAACCCAGCAGTAGGCACAGTCCTTCCTCTGGACTTCACCTCCAAAACCTGCATCTACAAGGAGGAAAAGAAGGCAAAAACACACCAGTTTTAGCAAAACTTAATGATTACTAGTTTAAAGATGTTGAAAATTATGCAGCAAAAATTATTAAAAGGCAGCAATTTCATCAAGTGTTTTTGCTTCTTTAGCTAAACTTTGGCTGTGGAAGGAGAGTCACTAATTTCTGCACTAATTTGATATATTTTTCTTACTTTCCTGGCCAAGCCCAACTCTACATGATAGAGCACACCTTTAAAAATCAGTGGAGGTAATTTTCAACCTTGATAGCTGGTAAGATAAATGTTGAAAAATAAGAGATGTTGGTCCTGGCTAAGCTCCCCCTTTAGCATATCTGATGTGTGAACTCCTCTGCTCATCTCCAGAGTGAGTTGACTCTGGGGTGCAATGAAGCCATCTCAGGACAGTTTCCAAATGCATTCAGCACACATGCAAGTAGGAAGTGTCCATTCCCCTTTTCTCCCATTTATGCAAGAAGTCACTGTAACTGTACAGACAAATTGTCCTGTTAATTAGGAGAACAGCCAGGCAAGGGAGGAACACAAAGAGCAGCTCATGAGCACTGCACTCAGGCACCTTTTCTCTCCCTGCAATGTCTCTTTCCTTTAGAGCACCTGCGATGCAGCTCAAGGGGAAGCCAGGCTCCGAGGGGGCCAGCTCATTCCCTTCATAAATCCAGCTGACATTTAGGAGGACAGAATGACAGTTTAAGCCAGTTTTTGTCCCTGTCTAGTGGCTGGCACTCTCCCTGGAGCCCTGGCCCAGGCAGCTCTGACAGAGGGCTCTCTGTCTTGCCTGACAGGGTGAGCAGGGGAAACCTCTCTGTTCCAAACACGGAGGAATCCTTGCAGGGCCACACTGGACACCAGCCCTTGCCATCAGCAGAAACACATCTGGACCAGGGCTGCAGCCCTGCCTGCAGGCCTTGATGAGAAATGACATTTTGCCTTCCTGCAGAGAATGCCTGAGACACCAGTGAGAGCCAGCAGCACACAGATCAACACAGGGAAATGTGTGAGGGTCTATGCTATAACTCCTGTTCTATATAAATAACAAGGAGGGATCTAAAAGTGATGAGATGTGCAGGAGATAGATGAGAAGAAGGGAGCCAACATCTGGCACTTATCTAATTAGCAACTGGATGTGGCTGCTGTTTCAGAGATCTATAGCTCAAACTCCCTTTTTATTGGTGCAAGAAATGCCTGCATGTACATTAGGGGAAGCAGTTATACCATGAAAAATTTTGGAAAAACTGGTACTTTTCTGCTGAAAGCATCTGCACTGTAAGTAAAGGTATCATATATTTGTTTAACTAGCTGGGTAAGAAGGTAATATATAACATCCCTGAGATCATAATGAGAAAATTTAGCATTTCTTGAGGTTCAGATGTTTTTTAGAGCATAAGGGACAGACACTGGCCACCTCTTCATGTAGCACTGCATCCTGCCAGCTGCCAAAACTTGGGGGCCCAAGGCAGATCCCAACCCAGCACACAAACCAGGGGCAGGTGGGAAGGGCTGTCTGCTGCAAGGTTCCTGCTCCTTCACATAAAGCACTCAAGGCAAAATGGTTGCTACCACATCCAGGGAAAGCTTAAAGGGCATTACAAAAGATAAAGTCACTTTAATGTTGTGCTTTGAAGGTTCAAACATGTTGTGGAGGATTGGAGACCGCTGAAGCAGGTCAGAGCTTATTATTCAAGAGTAGGAAGAAAATATTTCATCATGCAGACCACCATGCCAAATCTTACCTGCACAGTGACATCCAGCCTGACCCAGCAGCAAACCCAACCACTGAAAAGAACCCTCAAATCCAACAATGTAGTGTAAAAAACTTCGGAATCAGCTGCACTTTTGGGTTTCCCTGTAATGATATCCCTGCAGATACTGGCACATTGCAGCACACTGCATCAGATTAGACAGAAAGTTTCTGCCTCTGCCAAGGCTCTCAGGGGAGAAACAAGGTGGTAAATCCAAGTGGTAGCATGGGAGTCCGTTCTCTTTAATTAGTTAAACAAACAGCTTGAAAAGCTTCAGGGAAATAAAGACTTCTTTGCTGTTACACTTCAGTGCTACCTTCACTGTCACTGTCCAGAACCCACTGCATCATTCTATTACAGCAATATCAAAATTATTTTAAAAATCCATAAGAAAATCCCTAAGCCAAAATCAGAAGAAATCCGTCCTTCTGACCACTTCTTTCCCATCAGTGAATTGCCTGGGAAAAAAAAAAAAAAATGGGCTAGGGATTCAATCCAAAAGCTAACAATCCTCATCTAAATGCTGCCAGGCTGGGTTGCCCCATCAGGATATACAGATGCCACTGGCCTTTCATTAGAATGACCAACCACCTGCCCTCCCTAACAGAAGCACTAATGCAAGCCAAAAGTGCCACCTGACCAATCCACTCTTGTATGCAGTAGCTCCTCTAAGCACAAACAGACCCATAATCTGTAAACATTATAAAAAATCATATATATTTAAAAAAAAAAGGGTACAAAAAAAAACCCCAGTCCAACCTTTAAAGTAATAGGAGGCAACAGAAATGTGAATCACAAAGCATGTGTGAGGCAGATTTCTTACAAGAATTCTTACACTTAAAAATCCTTGTGTGCCCAATATGTTTTACAATTAATTACATAAAGATTAATACAGAGCTATACATAGAGTACACTGAATTGTTTGCTCCAATATTATCTTCAGATACTAAGAGCAATCAAGAAAATTCTTTCAAGATAAATTGGCATTTGACAGGGGAAAAAAATTGCTCTTGAATCATTACTAAAAAAGAATGGCTATTGTAATGAAAGAATTGCTTTCTTTCCTTTTAATTATGACAAAGAAAATCCTTCATAGCATTTCATATGCTGAAATATTTGGGATTCATGGCAAACCATGAGAACAATCATTTTGCTAAGACAGTTATCTACTGAAATCTGAGACATGATTACAGTCAGTGAAACTCCTAATCTTGAAAGAGCTGAGATTTAATTCTTTGCACACCCAATCTCTCTCTCTGGATTTTCTTCATGCTACATTTGGCACAATTAACTCCACGTGGGGAACAGGTCCACAGAATTCTGTCCCTGTGAACTGGGATGAGGAAGGATTACTCAGTGCCTCCTACAAGAGACATACCCAGCATTCATGTTAACCTCCTGTGTGCTGGGACATGAGGCCATGGCAGAGACAAAAACCCGTTTCAGGTGGGTTCCCAGACACAGGAGGCAGGCAGGGAATGGTGCAGGTGCCTGAGAGCACTGGCAGTCCCAGGCTCACCCCACACTGCTGCCAGTCAGCCCCCATGGGTTCATCAGAGGCAGCAGCACAGGCCAAGCCAAGAAAGAACAATTTCCTTTCCATGCCTTTGCAATCAAGGCACTGCAGTGATGACAGAACAAGGCAAAAATGACTGGGTGTGACTGTGCCACTGCCAGTAAGGCAGGCTCATATTCCAGGTAGGCCACATTTTTAAACACAACAAATATAAATGGATTAAAACATTATTTTTGGAGTAGATTTCTGGCAGCAAGGACTGAACACAAGATCTAAATTACCCAGATCTGTTAACTCAAACACTGCAGCACACTTACAGCTCCATGTGGGAGAAAGAACTACCAGATCTTCATGAGTTACTATCTGTAAACAATAAACTGTGAGAAGCTGGCATCCAATAAATTACACCCTAAACCCCATGGTTACAAACTAGAAGCCTGAGGCAGTCTGGAATGCAGTCATTCTCCATTCCAGATCAATCCATGAAGTCTGGACTCTGTATCACTCAGATACAGAGAGAAATGCAGAAAGCAGCCTTTGCTGGTAACAATTACTACTCCTCAGATTTCAAATTATAATGGGAAAAAATATCTTATTGGGATGTTATTTCACCTGGAAGAACATTTCAGCTTTGTCTGGAAGGTGTGAAGGAAACAGCTTCTTTGGAATTTACAGTCTTCCCTAATTAGAGACTGAACTGAAATCTGGTTTTATCACTTAATGACCCTTGGGAAGGTCCCTGATTTCTGCATCATTTTGAAAAGTGCTGTTATATTTTTTTTCAGAGAACCATCCAACACATATTGCACAAACAACTAAGATGACAGGGTGTTCTCATGACAGAGAGTTTGAGATGACAGAGCCTCTTGGAGCATACAAGCATATTCCAAACTGTTGCCATATGCTTCTTTCCCAAAAGCAAGGAAAGAAAGCAAGAGTTTCTCCCTAAGACAGATCCTGCTATAAGTGGGTCCCAGCCAAGCACTTCTCCAAACCTGCCTCAAAATGAACTTATATAAATAAATCTTAAATGAATCTTAAGTGAAAGTAATTGGATTATGTCCATCCAGCTCTAGTGTGTATTTAAAAATATTAAAAAGCTAGAAAAAAGACTGCACAGGGCTTGGAGTCCTTGATTGAGGCTTTTCATCAGAGCATCAAGAGAGAATAATGGAATAATAACTGTGGCAGTGTTCCTTCCTACACTATTATTATTATTATTACTACTACTATTATTAGTCTCTGTGACTGGTTCTAGTGGGTTCTATTATTTTTTCTTCTTCTCATAAACACCACAAATTATTACATGTACAAATTTAAAAGTTGATTTTTACAAGTCATCACATTCTACTCCCTAATTTAAAATACTGCGTAGGTGAGTGGGACTGAAAGTTTGAAGCCTTGCTCTTATTGTAAAAAGTCCAGTGGTCATTGCTCTTTTTTGGGAGTCATAGAGTGCCTGCAACTTGCACTGGATTGATTTGATATTGACAAACGCTGAATTATGAAACCCTATAGGTAAAAAGAGGTTCAAATCAATGTAATTTAGTAGCTACCACAAGTGCCAGTGTGAAGATTCTCATTTTGGCAATCATACAGCAAAATAATCAATATTTAATACTATTACTAAAAAAATACTGGCAAGTTATATCTTTCAGCCATTTTATTCATTCAAGTAATTCCCATATTTATTTCTAAAAGGAGAGAAAAAAAATCTACTTCGTTTCAAACACGTCTTTGAAAAAAATTAATTGCAGAACAATATAGGGAAACATTTCTGTTATTTTCTCCCCCCAAAAAAGGAATTGAGATCTTAGCTACAGTACAGGGTTAACTGTTTTGCATCAGAAAAAAAAAAACCCTCATTTTTAGTAGTAATGTTATGATCATTGATCTGCACAAATATGTAGAAGCTATGTTACATATGCCTCCACAGCACCTGTGAGAGGAAAAAAAACCACCAAACTTTATATTGCAGTGATCTGGCTTATTAATTTTTGAGAGCAACCATCTCCCTCTATTAAACCTCAAACCATCCCCTTTTCTCCCTGTCCCTTCAGTTCATCCAACACGTGATGTCCTTCATGTAAATCTTAATAGATTTATTGACAGAAATGTTTTGGACTATTGGTGAACTCTGTTATTTGCAGTGGGAGACCATTTATTACCTTGCAGGTGCTTCAGGGGAGCTCCATTGTTTGGTGTGAAAGGAGAGCAAATGAAAGCATGGTGTTCATTAAAATGGATCACACAGCCAAGAATCAACTTCTCCCTCATTCATGTGGATACTGACTTTTTCCATTTCTGCTACACTGAGCTTATCACAAGAGAGTGCACCAGCAGCTGCATCTATGATATTCAGATTCCTTACCAGAGCTGATGAAATGTCCCCTTAATTGTGTTTGCTTTTTCCTTCCAAGTGACAAGAATAAAATGCGTTGTCTGCACTCACTGCTTCTAACCACTGAAAGCTGTTCACAAAGAACAATTAATTTCTTCTCCTTTTTTGCCCCCCAAAAAGATATATTAGCTGTCTTTCCTTTAAAATAAATTTAAATTTAATTCAGTATAAACTTTGTATTAAGTTTTATTTACTTTTCCTACTAAAATACAAAACAAAACCCTAGTTATCAATTCTTTGCTGTTTTGAAATAAAATTCTGCAAGCTTTTTTCTTTGGTTTCAAAAAACAACTCCGAGCAGGGACTTCGGATGAAGACTTAGTAATTTACTAACTTATTGCTGAGTACTAGATTTGTTTTAGTTCTTGCCTGCATAAATGTTAAGAGATTTCTCAGATTCTAATTCTGAAAAAGAAGTCCCAATGTTTCCAAAGTATTTCAGCCCAGGCTAAAGCTTAATGCTGAGGTTAAGTTCATCAGCCAACTAAGAGAGTAACAACCCCCACAAAGCAAAAACATTTGATGGTCACAAAGATGGCTCAGGTCTAGAAATAAAGGAAAAACACTATGAGACTAAAAGCGGAGATTTTCCACAAAAGAGAGGCAGATCCTGTGAGAGAGATGTACAAAGCTGGTGGTGATCAATTAAGGTTCTGCAGCTCCAGACTGGACATCACACATCCAGTCTGGAATGTCTGCACACACAGGACTGAATGCCCTTTATCACCTCCTGTCCTGCCACAGGAGCAGCACAGCACAGGGGCAGCACCCCACTCAAAACAGGCTGAGACAAACCATCTGCCCAGCCCTGGCAGGCCACAGCCTGGTATTAGCTAATCCTCCCTGCTGAAAACCTGAAGAGTTGTCAGCAATGCTACAGAATTCCAGTGGCAGCCTGGCTATCTAGCCAAGTGAGAAATCCTTCATACAGTGCTGTCACTCCTGAGAGCCCAAGGTAAGCACAGCCCTAAACTCTAGACAATCATCTGGGATTTGGTGTCTGAATTGCCTGGTTGGCTGATTTGCTTACCATTAACACAAACCTAAAGGAAACCTTGACATCAGGGCTTTCCAACCAAGGCTGCAAGGCTTCTGGTGACTGGGCTGCCACACACAGAGACAGGAGCTCCAGGAGAGGAGAACTTCAATGCAAATGCAGGGGAAGCCAATACCAGGTTCCATCCCTTGAGCTTCAGGGCTTATTTAAAAAACAAAACCAACACACCACACCCATGAAAACAAACAAACAAACCACAAAAACACAACAGTGTTTGAATCTGCTCATTTATATAACCCAGAATTAATGTAATGGCAAACCCAAAGAGTGACAAGGAGCACTGACTCCCTTGTTATTTTATCTCTTGGCCAGGCAGACCCAAGATCTCTCTCTTGCACTATTCTTGTGATCATTGGGACTGATATTAGCAAACAAGACTTTATATTTGCTGGGCTAGTCAGTTAAGATGAGGAATGAGACCATGGCAGACAGAAGGAAGAGAAAGGAAAAGCTTTTTACTTCCAGTTTTGGTACAGCTGCTAGATCATCTTAAGCTCTGTAATGTATCTTCACTCACCCTCAAATTATATAAACCCAGACACACTTCAGTGTTTTTCCAGTGCTTTCAGCCACTTTCTGAAATGCTTTTTTTGCTGCTGAAAGGCTTTTCATCTCTGAATAGATCTGGTGAAAGAGAAGAAATGCAGGTGTCCAGCTAGATATGCATAATAAGCAACTGAGTTAGAGGTAAAATTTGCACCCAGATTCTGCATAGGAACAAGCTCTACATGATTGATCCTGGTGGGAGTAGAGCTTCTCCCTTCACTTCAAGAGATTTCTCCCTTCACATCAAGAGATTTCACTTCAAATCACGGCCTGTATGAAGGGGTTATTTTCAAATACTTACATTTGTTAGTTTGTCTTTAGCTCAGGTTTGATGAATACTCTTGTAAATAGTCACAGATGGTCCAAACTATCAGCTCTGTTTATGCTCGTGCTGGACTCCTCAGAAATGGATACAAACCACCACAACAACAAACAAACCAAAAAAACCCCAACTCCCCCAAATCCAACCCAACCAAAGCAAACAACAACAAACCCAACACCCCCAGCCCCAACCCCTGCCTTTGGTGTTCTTTAAGAAATTAGCCTCAGACACTGACTGTGAGAGACCAACTGAGTCCCACCAAGGGAATAAAAGATGACACTGCACTCTGAGGAGGGCTGCTAGTAGTTGCCTGTCATAACCTTCTCATTAGTTTAAGGTCTGTCAAAAAGATTCAAGTCCTGAATCTGCCACCTGTGTGAGAACACAGCCCCCAGCAGCAGCTCAGCACGAGGGTGACATGAACACCATGACTGGCAGCTGAAAGCAAGGGCTGAGAGCACTTCTCCCCCAAGAGAGAAGTTTACATCTTGCTCCAGAGCAGGACTCTGCTGAGCTAAGCTGCACCACCCCACCCAGCACAGCTCAAGAGAAGGAGGTCACAGCCCCAGCAATAATTTTTGATCACGGTTATCTGTGGACTAACCAAGTCCCACCTTTTAAATCATGGCACTGAGAGCACCAGAGCTTATCATATTCATATTAATGGCATATTTAGTGCTGCCACCAGCTCTTTCCTGCAGAACAAGTGCCTCTAAACTCACCAGCCTGTTTGCCATTTATCTGCCTGACTCTCAGTGAACAGAAAATTCAAAATTGCATCATTAAGGCACCAAGACAGCAGAAACTCCCCTGCAGGCACAGCGTCAGAAAATTGCTGAAAGTAGTGCCATGAGTAAAGTTTCAGACTCCTACCTAACCAGGTCAGAAGGAAGTGACCAAAGGAGCAGTCAGTCCTCAGTCCCAAGCTGATCTGACTGGTGTCTTGTTGACAAAGCAGAACAAATGGCTGCTGTTCAAAGTAGGTCCCTGAGGGAGTGGGTAAATTCCCAATTCTCATACCTGGCAGCTGCTATTTCACCAAGGGGTATATTGCCATCTAGCAAAGGTTGGAATCATTTTCAGAATACTCAGTTCTTGCTCATCTGCAAAAGATAGATTAATACTGAGCACATGCTATACATATTCAATAAAAGAAAATTCCAACATATCTATTTGCATATTCAGGAGGAAGGCTAGAGTAGAAATTTTCACACTCTTCTCCCTTAAAACCACATTTTCCAGTGTCCTCTTTGCTACAAGTTTATGTGATTCAGAGAAAACAGCAATCCGTGGCCCTAGCTCTGTGGATGGCCTGGATGTCACAGAGCACCACAGCCCCTGGCCACAGCACCAAACCCAGGCCAGGGTGCCAAGCCAAAATGGACATCCTTCAAACTGGAACCTTACAAAGGGGTCAGTGCCATCAGTGGAAAGGGCCAACAATATAAAGTCAGAGGTGCAGGCATCAGCTCCTGTGCTTAAACAGAGCTGAGGCACCTGAGCCCTCAGCAGCAGACCGTGAACAAGCTGGTATTGCATGACACACAGTGAGACACAACAAGGGTTAAACCACACAGTGCTACTGAAAAGTCTGGGACATTTTTTAAAATTACAAAATGTGACTGTTCATCCAGGAAGTCTTAAGTTTTGCATTTTCAAGTGTCAATTCAGATTTTACGTTCTGTCATAAATCTCAGCCATTTGCTCAGCTACATGGCCTCATGCACAGATTTTAAAACATACTTCTATGCAACTGTCCAGCACACAGACTCCAGCTAGCCTGAAAGACAGGAGTTAACTAACAACTATAATGAGGTCAGGGAGGTTTTATAATTCTTACAGCTACTCCTCCTTTGATTGAAACTATTAATGGAATTATAAAAAATTAAAATTTAAGCATTCTGATCACCGGTTGCTGCAGTCATCCTAGTGACAGCTTAGTATTCCTCTATCATCCTTCACAGGTTGCACAAAATTCAGTAGGTAACAGCAGATAGAGATCTAGAAATCTCGGAAAGTAAAGTGTTTTAACAGCTCCCAGCTATTTCTACATTGCCATGCTGTATGAAGGCGTTGCTGATAAAAAGAATCAGTCTTTCAGCTAATATGAAGTTATAAAACTGAATTGAATATAAAAATGAAAGTCTTAGTATCTGTCAGTTAAGTATTAGCCTGAGTTAGTCTCAGAAGAAGATTAAAGTTTAATGGACTGTTTTGATCATGCAGATGTAATGTGAGCCCAATTCACTCTTGCTTTGCTATAGGGATTTTTTTACATTATTTTTTTTAAGCCTATCCTGGGGATTTGTTGTCCTGATACGAATTGTTCGTGGAGGAAGCCATGTTCCAGGTCTCAGCTGTAAGACTGCCTTGGTCTTACAGAATCTAGGAACAATGTTACACATTTCTGAGCACAATTAGGGGCACTTTAGAAGCTTGTCCACAGGCTGACAAAGAAATAATCAAGACTGAGCCTTTTTTGCAACTCAGAAGAAAGCAGGCTTTTTACATCAATGGCAGCCAAGAAAGTGATGACTAATCCTCCTCAGTCTCAGTTCAGTTGCAATTATTTTGTAGTACAAATATTTGATGTATGTAAAATACTGTAAAGAATTACATAACTGATTAAATATTTCTGTGAGATCTCTCATGACAAACTAATAGAATATCAGCAAATAAACAACAATGCTAGAAGATGAGGAGGTAGTAGAGAATAAAATGGTTTCTTTGCCTCAGTGTTGATCACAGAGCTATCCAGCACAGAAGTCTAGTCAGTGGATTTTCTTCACTGAACAAAAGCACAATTTGTTTACATTTCACCTGCAGAGTCACTGGTATCTATACTGGTAACTGTGGTGCATCTGCTGATCAAACTGCTTGATTAGCCTCGGTTAACCTCATGTAAAAGAGTTGATGAAGACATTTAGAGAGGGAACTCACCCCCAGACTCACCCCCAACTATGGAAAGCTAGGGATATATTCTGCTGCTTCATCTGTGCTTGATCCTTTGTCACCCCATTTCCAGCACATTCATTATCTGTGTGAGTTGGCTGCTATCAATACTTCCATGCTTTCAATTCACTCAAGACAAACTTCCAGAGAAACAAATGTCTGAGTGAGATAATCCTGCTCAGTGCAGTGTATGGGAAAGTAGGTAGCCAGAAGATTAATTACAGGTTTTTAAAACAGACTAGGAAAAGAAAGGACAAAATACAGGAATAAACATTCAGCGATCTGGTGAAGAAAGCACTGTTACAGAACCTCTGTGTATTCCATATTCATCAGTTATCTGGGAAATGGAACAAACATCAAGATGCCAATGGCAGATGAACATAAACATAAGCCCTTCTTAAACAGTAATAAGCATAAAAACCCTCAAGAGGAACACAGGAAAATGAACAGTGAAAGCAACCACTCAGTGAAAACCCATGCTGACAAACTTGTATCATGCACAGAAAAACAGCGAGTGTGGACTCAATTCAGATCATTTCTTACAACTTGGAATCATTCTGAAAAGCAGTGCAGTGTGACCAACAAAAAAAAGCAAAATAAGACTGGCAAATACTTGCCACTTCTGAAAATTCCACTGACTGGAGGAGTTCCTGAAGGACTATACAGCAGATTTTGTGTCAAACAAAACAAACTGTTGTACCCATGGAGGCTTTAAGATACCACAGTTCTGTGTGTTTCCCTTGACACCATATCAGGAGCAGACTGATGCAAAGGCTGGCCCTCAACACTGGGCTTTCTGAAAGCATGCACAGATAGGTTTTTACAGGATCAGAACCCTGGAGGTGTCAAGAGAAACGGATCAACCACACCCAGCCAGAGGGATTTTGGCAACACATCTTCCCTGCAGAGCACACCAAATGTGGCAATCTTAATACCATTTGAAACTGCTCTACCAGTAAAATTATGGTTTTTCTTCAACTGGAATTAACAAAAGTTCATGGAAAAGTATCCTGAAAGAAAAAGACATTTCAAGATTAATAAGGCAGCAAAGCACCTTTAAAAGACTCATGAATATATTAATGAGAGATCCTGAAATGCAATAGCACTGTTTATTCCCATGAAACAGAGCATTAGAGCAAAGGGTGAGACTCAAAAAAGATCTTTTATAGGTGGGAAAGGCCTACTGTATAATTTATACACCACAGGCATTTTTCAGAGTAATTCCAAGTTTATGTACCTTTACAATGTCATTACACATAAAAATTATATACAAGCCATCTTCACAGTTATAAACAAGGCATTTATGGCAAAACCAGCAAACTTTCTTGGAAGGATTACTCTATTTCAACATATTAAATATAGTGAGGAGGTTATCTAATCTGTTCTCTTTCTTTTCAAACACAGCTGCTTTGGCTGAGCTCTAGATAAACAAATATATTTCTGAAGCAGGTAATTTTTAAAAGGGTCAAATATCAATGATATATTAAAAATTCATTCCATTTTTCAAGAGGAAGAAAAAACAGCTAAGTGGCTTGTTCATCATCAGCAAAGGGGAAAAAATAGGTGAAGATCCAAGAAAAGAGAACAGGAAAAGTTCCTTCTTCATTTAGTGATACGGTCTCCTGGTTTATGAATTATTTTCCTATTATTAACCTCAAATTTGGATGTACAGGGGAAGATTCCAATGCACATCTTTAGCAAGTCACACGAAATGTTAACCTACTCCTCTTCAGAGCCCTGCTCTCCCCACCAAGCAGCTGCTGTCTGGGCAGCAGCAGTGTCACAGTGCCAGGCTGCCGTGGCCACCTGGGGTCCTTGCTGGAGTCTCTGCCCCTCCCAAACTCAATTATTGCAGCACAACACTGGCAGAGGAGATGAACACAATGGGCACCTCAGAGCACCATCAAAACTCAATGAAGAAATCAATCTCATGGAAATACAACCTGATTAAATGGTAATGATTAATGATAATGAAGAACTTGCTTATTCATCCAAAAGCTCATGTATTCAGGTTAAACATTGTATATGACTAAGAGCTTAAAACAGACCTTGGAAAAAACTCAATTTTTAAGGCACTGCAGAATAAGACACATTATGAAGTAGTACAGACATGACAAACTTCCCCAGAGAAAACGTTGTTGTTATCCAATTCTGGTGTGCTCCTCTTACCAAGCAGTCTGAAATCACAATAGCTTATCAGTAAATGAGAAGAAAATATCACTGGTAATCTATTGACATTGGAGAGAACATGTCTCTTCTTATTAACTGAAGAGTAAAAATTATCACAGACATCTTAATGCCATTAATGATTTCAACTTAAAACAGGAGCTCTCTACCAACTCCTACACAGCTTTTTCTGAGGGTGCTGACAATTCACTATAAACAATTCCAGTTCCAAGGAATCTGCTGTAACAAACCTGGGCTCAGCAAGGGACAGTTAATTTTCCTGACACTCCTGTGAGTTTCCCTTTGTACAGAGCAGTACCCAACACACCACACTGATAACAAAAGTGCTGCAAGTTCCACAGTGGGACTGTTTGGTCTCTAAAATTCAAGTTCATAAGAGAGCAGTTCTACTACTGCAAATCTCCCCAGGCTGCTTCCAGGGCATCCCACACCACCCAGAACTGCTGAAGACAGAATCCCACTCTGTTAAATGCTGCCCTTTCCATCCTATGTGTCTGCTGACAATTATTTATTGAGTACTCCATTAACAGTCTTCCAGAGCCATGTATGCCACTAAGTAATATCAGAAGTAACAGAAAGGTTCAGGCCCCCTCTAATGAAATACAAGGCATCATAAAATCTCAAAAGAAAGATTTTGAAGTGAGAACAAAAGTACCAGAGAGCCCTGTCCCTCCTCAACTGCTTGATGAAAATATTTCATCTCTAGTAACAGAGATGAAAAATATATCTAGCATCGAGCCAAAGCAAATTACACACTGACATATAAGTTAATTTGTAAGTAATCTGGTTTTGAAAAAGATTAAATTGTTTCAAAATTACCAAAATGAGTCACTGTGATGTTCTTAAATAAGATTGTTTTAATTCCCTTTTCCAGACTATCTTTTTAAAAACATCATCTTTTCTTCTAGTGGCCCAGGGAAAAAAACCCAACAAAAAACCCCAAAACAAGCCCACAAAAAAACCCCACACACCAGAAGAGGAAAGAGACTGCCAACTCTTTCCCACCCACCTGTATTAGATACTGATCTCAGATACAGTAATTAAGCATCTTTAATATTATTACTGTAACTGAAATCTCAGCAATCCTGTCAGTGATGTCTAAGATAGCATCCCAGGACTGCACACTGGAGCTGGATTCATCTGTGTGATAGTTCTTGCTGCCCTTTAGCAAGGCCAATGGAACATGAAGCATATTCTGTGGGATGAGGATGGAATGACTTTGCCTCTCTTTCTGCCCAGGGTGCACCACAGATCAAAGAGGTCCTGGATGGACTGTCCATTCCAAGAGGAATATTAAACATATCCCCAACCTGACATTCCCTGTTCGTGCCTCATGGCGTGTTAGGCTGTCATTTTATTGACTCTATCATCTCTTGGGGGTTTTTGTGTTTTGGGTTTTTCTGAGGGTTGGGAAAGTATTTTTTTGTTTTCCAGAATTAATTACAGAAGTGTGGTGGAATTGCTGATACATCTACCCCAAAGCAATCTCACATGCCTGGTGTTTTAATTTGACCACTGTTCATATCCACAGTCTTGAAAATTTCCAAGGAGAAGTCTGTTTATAATACTGGAGTCAAAAAGAATTTTAAACTAGTAAAACAACATATGCCCAGATAAGTAAGTTATAGAACAAGAAATCAAAGTCATAGATGATGGCACTGTTTTGACAAGCATACTTAAAAACATTAAATTTTCTTATTCTTATAAAATGTATCAGTAATATTGTGATTAGCTTAATGGAAATAAGCTCAGATAGATTTTGGTTAAAAAAAAAGATATTGTTTACACTTTAGGGGAAAATTAATTTCTCTATAATATTTTAGCATAGGGATAATCTGGAAACATGTGAATTCAAATGAGGAAAATGTAATCAATAATAGTAATCCTGCTATTTTTATAATTCTTACTTTAACTGTATTCAGACACTTACAGAAGGAGGTGGACACCACAGAACTTAAAAAAAAAAAGAGCCAAAAAATAGATTATTCTAATAAAAACTTTTGCCTTGCAAATATAAGAAACTTTTTTCCTTGGACAGACTCCAAATGCTGTTACAGTTGTGCATCACTGAAATTAATAGTGATGTAAAGGCAGTTGTGAATTTCATTACAAGAATGTACTGATGTATTGTCTAGGGGCAGCAATCAAGCACTGGCAAGTATTTCCATGTTCTAATTGCTGGTAACAAAAATTTAGAGAGTTTGAAGCTAGTTAGTACCTGGGTAGAACATAGAGTTTGATATCATGCACTTATTTGACCTGGAAATCAAGAGCACAGGACACAACCCTAAGTCCTCAGATGCACAACTGCTCCCTCCAGTCAGAGCACAGTGAAGTTATTTCTGTGCACTTGAGTTTTACCTTGAAGAGAATCCTGCTGACATTAAAGTTCCTTTGCACAATTTCACATACTACTTTGATTTTGAAAACTCATTTAACTGTCACTTCATCTATTACCCCAAAACTTTTTGGGGGCTTAAGTCCTTTTGCAAAGACCAAGCAGCTGGAAAAAGGATTTCTTATCTAGCCACAGCCACACATAGGACTGTCATGCCAGATGGCTTTTATAGGGCATATATATTCCTCATGCTTCTGAAATAACATTTCTCTTTTCTGACATCCACCTCCTCCTTCACCATTATTACAATATCACTCGGCAGGGAACCAGGGAAGAGAAATAAGGACTACTGTCCTCTTTAAATTCACTGCATGTTACTTAGTAAATGAAGCATAAATACACCCTTCACACATGAACTTTTGAGGATTGCTCATGCTCCTCTGCAGATTCCAATGCCATCTGTAAGAATCTGGCTGGTGCTGGCCAGGAGTAAGGAGAGAGTGTGGGGCAGCACAGAGCTGCTGCACAAAGCAGAGCTGTGCAGTGCTGCTGTGAGGCAGGCAGGACAGCTTCCGTGGGGCAGCACACAATAACCAATATTTATTTTGTTTGCTTTGGATCATTAGCAGAGAAGTCAACATCTCCCACACATACCAGCTGTCGGGGCTATCCAGAGATGCTTCACTGAGCACACAACCATAGAACTTGGAGAGAAAAATGAGGCAGCCCAAACCTTTTCAGAATGAAACTGTTTCTTGCACAGACCCTCCTTATGGCTTCTGCAGTTTAGTTTTAAAAGCCCCTGAGAATAACAAACTACCTGATATTCAGCTTACCTTTCCCTTTTTCTTAATTTCCTCTTGATAATCCTAATTATTTTACCATGTACCACACTAATTGGTGTTCACACATGGCCAACTCAGCTACAGCTGGTCAAATTTACTATGTCACACACCTAGCACCATTTCAGATTCCTTAAAATTCCAGTTGTGTCTGTTAGGCATTGCCTATAAGCAGGAAAATACAACTGCACTATTTTCACAGTTTCCTGGATTCCTTTTTTCCCAGAGTTTGTTCCGAAGAAAAGGCAGGTTGTCAATTTGCATTTATCTGTTTCCACCTCCTCCTCCCATGTCAATTAACTCAAATTACCACAGGTTCATTTAGACACTGTCACAAGAGAAAATCCCAAAGAGTGGAGAGAGGTCTTCCACCCACATCCCAAACTACCACCAGGCATCCAGGATGAATCAACCAGCAGTTTTGTGACACCAGTATCAGATAACAACAGTGTATTTCACCAGGAAAAGAGCAGTTTGAAAATGTACCAAAAACTCACATAAATATCTGCATTAACACCACGGTAAATGCAATCTAAAATGAACTGTAGTAATTCAATGCTACTGACAACCCCCTCACTACATAATTGTTTCACAAATTTAAGGTATGATTGTGAGCTTGTGTGACATATCTCCAATGCAGGGAATTACCAGCAACCCATTCTACCAGACAGGAGGCCAAGTGATGTAAGCAGGGTTATAAGGGCAATTTGTGTGGAAAATAAAGCAAACTCATGCTCACACCACGCCACAGAGAATTTCTTTTTCTGGAAATTAACTGAGAGAATTCTTGTAAATCCTACAAAGTTACAGAGTTGAAGCAAATGACTGCATGGACTCACATAAATATCTTGCCCCTGCACTATGAAGGCAGCACCTCTCTTTCTCCCTGGGTGTGATCAGCAAGAGCACAGTGATCTCCATCGCAGGATGCCAAAGGACAGAGCACAGCTCTGAGAGCCACAGGCTGAGCTGAGGTCTGCTCGCCCAGCCAGGGCACAGGCAGAAACCAGTGCAGGTTAACACAGCAATCCCTGCAGGAAGCCTCTAAGCACACTGATGAGAAAATGACTTTTGCCTGAGGCAAGTAGGAGGTTTGTGGATGTCCCCAGTCCCTTCATCTCTCCATATCTCCCTGGGAAAAGCATCTCCTCCACCAGAACAGCTGTACACAACAGGAGACCCGGCTGGAAATGCAAAGCTTACCCAAGCCAAGGAGCAAGGCTGTGCTGACTTGCTGAGTTCTGAGTCTATTTTAGCACCATGCAAGTTTACAAAATAGGTCATGATCAAGTTTCCCAGGTTTCTACAGGCTTAAAATCAGGCAGAGGAATCCCAGGGCACACAGGAGGGAAAGGTGCCACGAGATGCGGCACTGTGGCCAAGGGAAAGCGTGGCCAAGGGAGGATAGATTTCACCACCACAAATGTGTTGGGTCTTTTTGGGTAACAAAAAAAAAAAATGAATAAAACTTATAGAAGGCTTTCATTGAACCAAAAATGGAAGATTTTTAATGATCTCTACTGATGAGCTCTAAAAATCTGAGTGTGTCACCAGCCCCCCACCAAGACCTCAGTGGCAAAGTGTGGCATCACACCCCAAAGAAAGAAAAACATCAAAATCCAAATTTAAGGGACACTGCTTCAGTGGCTGTGAGGAGAACTAAATAAATAATTCCATTAATCCAGCACTTTTAGCACACCCAGTCCCATGGAACTCTTTGCACAGATCTGAATTGCTCAGGTGCTGGTCAAGTGGATCTGAACACACACAAACCAATCCTTTATTTAATGTTTCAAAATGTTTCAGACATTATGTACTATCTAACAAACTACACCTAAAATTCAGCAATATACTTGTTTTTAATAATATGGCACACTTTTGTTTTGCATGCAATATTTGTAGTTTACTTTTTCATTATAGATGGCAGCTGATCTTGTATATTGTTACAACATAGGACATATTCACATATTTTTCCTTCATGCAAATGAGATTTCCAAACAGTAAAGCAATTTGATATTTCTTTTTAGGTTTCTGATTAGTAGTATTCATTGCCATTTGACTGCAGGGAGAACAAAAAAGGAAGAAATAAATTCAGCTTACTGTACTATATTGAAATTAAACTCGAGCTGTAAAACACAAATTATTTCACTTCAGAGGAAAAAAACCCCAAACTTAGAGCTGAGAGGCAGGATGAAATTTTTAAGAATTATGTAAGAAAAGAAGTGATAACGAATAAAAACACAGTAATAATAGAAACACCGGCCTGTGCTCACTAACACAGGAAATACCTAAATCTGCACATTCCACAGGCCATGGCACAGTCCTAGGAAATGGGGCTGCCAAGGGAAAACAGAACAATTCCTGGGAGGACAGCAAACCATGGAACTGCACAATCACTCCGTGGTCATCCTAAGAAGAAAGGTGCAGCTGGTGGTCCCAATTCCTGTTTTGTACAAGGATGCCAGGACTTCAAGAAGGAAAGTAGTGCACAGCAGATTGTGCCTCTTGATCTGCTCTAAGCTCCCTGAATCCCAAAAGAGATGGACACCAGAGCAAGATATAAATATGTGCATTTCATGCAGCTGGGTATTTTTAATAATTCTAGGGGGGCAGTGCTGCCTTCAGCCATGTATTCTTACACAATACAGCATTTAGCAAACATGTTGGGCTGTGATTTATCAGAGGTGACTCCACAGTTCTGCTGGGGGCAGTTCTTGTGCTGTGCATGTTTCAGTTGACACAGTGAAATTGCATTTTCATCTGAATCATCCACATTTAAGGTATTTTTTCTCCTCCACTTCCCTAGGATGTGTCTCCACACAAGAGCACTTCCAAGTGTAAAGTTTGTGCTGGATGTCTCTGAAGTTCAGAGCTTCCCTGAAAGTTTAGATTTAAGACAACAAATATACTTTGACAAAATGTTTTAGTAGATCCGAATTCTAGGTTTTTTTCAAGAGGTTTGTTAGCCTTTGTGTTGGTCCATTCCTATTTTCAAGGCCCAGCCCACCCATCTGTATTTATGTGCAGTTAAGACAGCTTTCAACAAGAGTGTTGGGTTTTTTCATATCTATATTAAAGAAAAAAAAAAAAAGGCAGTTTTAGTTTTAAAATGCAATCTGTCCTTTGTGTAGAACTGAAAACAGTGTGGATGTAAAGCTAAAACGGTCAGGCCACATAAACTTAACAATGTGGTGCAAAGCAAGAACATTTAATTGATTTAGAGTGCAGCTCAATACATAATCACAGTGCTATGAGTGAAGCTGTAAGGCAGCCCATTAGTTCTTGGTGGGCTTTCTCAAGAGCTTCATTCACAAGCCTATTAATTAGCTGGGGTCCTTCAGTGTCCACCATTCAGATTTAAATCACTTGTTTCCCATTAGTGTGTTCTATGCACTGCAGGCCCATAAAATCAGACATTAATACTTCCATCAGCAGGGCTTCTGCAAGTCAGCTTTAATTATTACAGGTAAAACCTTGCTAATCCTTGCAAACAAAAGTGATTAAAATACAGTGAAGTAGAAATTCAGGGGTAGTGTTAAATGCTGGAGTGTGTTATGATCAAATGCCATAAAGTTTATTCCACTTAATAGGAAAAATCAATATATTTTTTAAAATGTCAGAAACTGACATGGGTTTTCAAGGAAATTCAGACAGTAAATAGATGAATTTAAGAGCTTTTCAAGTTCTTCAAATGTTGCATTTTTCATCATATCCTTTCTAGAGTTTATCAAGTTTACATGAAAAAATAAGCCAAATCACAGAGCTAAAACTGACAACAGCATTTGCTGTGTCACACACACACAAAGTAATGATATAAAATTATATTTAATGACTTTTAATATTTAGTTATTCATCCAAAGTGAATACTTCCATATAACATGAATTATTGTATTTTTAATGTTGTGTTCCTCACTTATATTTGAGCATAGCTTTGGTTTCATTGTAAACTAAGACCTAAAGCTGCTACTTAAATGAAACAGGGTTTTTTTACAACTTAACTAAAGACTGGATTTCAGTTGCAGTGAAAACAACATTTTGTTGGTTCAGCACTGGGATAAAGTCAGAAAACCTTACAGATGAAAGGGAGGAAAATGCTTATAGCAATACCTCTGAATTGGAGAGTGTCTTGCATTAAAAGACACTGCTGGGTAGCATTCAGGAAATGCTAAGAATAGATCAATTGAAAGAGATAAAAATCTATATCCTGCAATGAAGTTGAATGCAGAATTCCATAGATGCCAACAGAAAACTATAAGGGTGTGCCAGGCTTGAGGCCAGAGGCAGAACTTTCAAAGATACTTTGAAGATGACACCAGATTTTGAGAATCCAAAATTAAAATACTTAACAGTGACTACCCTGAAACATTCGGTTCCATTTTGGAAACCATGTATAATAAAGCTCTGTAAAGTCATGTACAGAATTACCTTAATATTTTCTCTCCCTTAAACTCAATGAAAAGCAGTTGAGAAAAGCCTGATGGTTTCATTCTCCCACAGTGTTATTAAGCAAAACACCCAGCAGACCCAGTAAATAAAAATCCCAATTTGGCAGCTCCCTTACACTCTGTTCTGCTACCACACATTTTGCTCTGTTCTTTCACATGCAGTTGCAGTTCCTGCTCACAAAGAGCTTTGAAAATCTCTGGAACTCTTAGGAAGCAGGAGGTTATTACCTGGGGAGTCCTGTCAGGGCTGAGACTGAAGGGCAGCCCCACCCTTCCGTGTGCACACCCCACAGCAGAGCTCTGCAGCTCCCCACTTCAGTGCCTGCTTTGCCCAGGACCACTGGAGAACAGCTGTACTGAACACACATCTGTTCACAGTGGGTCCCTCACTGCCTCTCAGTATAACAGCAGTAAGCTCCAGCAACATCCCCACAGGGAAATACTTCTTATAAACACTCCTGGATGGATTTTGGAGGCTGTTCCTCTTTACTGCTCACAACAAGTAAGACCTAGAACAGCAGATGTTCCTTTTTGGTGACAACATGAGCTCTATCTTTAGGCTTTGAAGTAGAAACCACATAATCATTTTGAATTAATCCACATAATCATTTTGACACTGCTGAAATCTCCACGACACTGATAAGTTGTTTCACTTTTCCTGTTCAGGTGAAAGAATCCTGAAGCCTGGAGTAGTTTGTATATATATCACATGCTTTCCATCATCTCCTTCCACCTTCAGCAAAATTATTTACTGTCTTTCACTCTAAAGGTTTATTAATTTGATCAAGGGCAAAGGATAGGTAGTATGTTCCACCAGTTAATAAAGTTTATAAAGCACTAGGGGATCTACTTGGATGAGAATCATCACAGAAATGCAAGACTTAATCAGACCAAAACCCGCTGCTAATGCCAGAGAGATGTAAAACTCATTTAGAAATTAGAAGGGGTGGCTGAGCAAGCAGACAAAATTGAAAAGTTTTATTATGAGACACAGGTGCAAAGACTTTTAACCTAAGTTAAAGTTAAGCTTTTAAGGCTTAAAAAAAAGTACTGTGAAATGCACTAGAGGTGAATAGTTGAAAGGCTACTCAGACATAAAGGATCTGCTGATTGTAATAATTTACAAATGGGGGGTAGGAAGTTCTGGTAGACAAAAGCTATATTTGACAAAAATATTTAAAAGCTGAAGCTCTATCAACATTACATGCTCTGAATTACAATGGGAGTGACAGAACTAGAGGGCTTTAAAAGAGCACTGAATAATCCAATGAGGATTCAAAGTGCAGCCTGGAAGCTGCTCTGAGCAGAGGTGTGGCTGGGTTCAGAGTGGCTCTGGACTCCCGGTCACACCCAGCCTCAGTAACAGCAGATCCACGTGTGTACCAGCATTCATTGGCCAATAAACCAGTGCTGTTCAAAGGGAGCTAAAGAATGAAAACACTCACTGCTGCACTCCAAGGTAACTCCCCTGGTTTCAGCGTTGTGGGGGTTTTTTTTTGTAAATAAATGGGGTGGTGTAACAAGTGTTATTACAGTGCCATCTAGTGCAAACGAGGCCTTGGGATGAAGATGGCAGACACTGAAATATCTGCACCCAGAGCACCACCACTGCCTGCCCAGAAGGGGAGGAAAGTCTCTCCACTGGAGCCATGGGAGCTCCTTGTTAGGAGTTAGGGGATATGGCTTAATTAGAAACATATTTCCAGTCTTGCCTTTGGGTGAATTGTCACTCTGAAATAAGTGTCACAATATTAAGTACCTGGATTATGTGCTGGGCTACTTTTTCTCCATCACTGTTACTTGCTTCTTCCTCTGACACACAAGTGAGAAGAGCTTTGTGCTGACAAACCAAAAATGGTCTGAACATGAACAAAATAGAACTCTGATTTGCTGGAGTGAGAAAAGGCTATGATCAGCTTAAGAAGTAATAGTCTGTGAAATACTCACCAGTTCAGACAGATGGGTAATTGGGCACAGGCCAACTTTGTACCTGCAACTGCTCACAGAACAGAGGAAGCCCCTTTCATGATACCCTAAATATTGACAAGGTGGTTAATGCATCAGCTGACAAGCTGAGAAGAAAAGAGAAGCAGTGGTTAACTGTGCCTGTTGCTTCTGCTGAATTATTCTAAAGTGAACCTCTTCGTCTTGACCTATGGAGCTTTTGCAAATTCTTTCAGGAGGACATAGAGATTCCAGCTGCTTACAAATCTACAGAGAGACTTGTTAGTTACTGTGGATGCTGGTGACCTTAGGTCATCTCAGTCAGATCCTCAGGGGAACTCTATGCAGAAAGAGCCACTGCAAGCTGCTGCCTTTATTACAGAACTTTCTATTCCATCTCTTGTAAAGACAGATTTGGGTCCAAACTGAGAATGCCTGTTCATATCTTTGCTATGCAAGTGACAAATACTCATTAAATCTGCAGTAGTTTCCATGTGAACCCTGGAGACAAAAAAAACCCCCAAGTTCTAAGGCACAGCTGCCATTCCAGCTTCAGAGCAGTTTTATTCACTTAACTTCCTTCAAAATTATAGTCTTGTATAAATTTTGTAGGCAATACAGAAAAGCATAAAACTTCCCATAAAATTATGAGAGAATTGCTTTGTGAAACATGAGCTGTCCCTGTTCCTCCCCAGGGAATAGCACCCAAAAATCCATGAGCTGAGCAAGGACAGGGGGTGCAATTCCCCTGAGAGCAGTGGGAACACAGCTCCTTCCAGCAATGCATGGACAAGTTTCACTCTGGCTACACCCACTGCCCCCCTCGCTGGCTGATGTCTGACCTCTGCAGCCTGAGAGATACAATCAATCTTGCTTATTTTACACCAAATGAGAAAATTCCTCTTGAAATCACAAACCACAAAGGAGGAGCAGCACACTTCCCTCCTCTCCTGCCTACACCCCAATAAGCACCCCCACACACAAGTGCACTTTCTAAGAGAAGCCAATGATACCACTGCTGCCTTCCTAGCAGCCACGGTGCATGCAGAAACCATTTCCTGTATTTCTTTACTTCCTTAAGTTTGTCATGTAGTGATTCATAAAAGTGATGTCTGGACCCACCATGGCTGTGTGAGATGGTCTCAGTGCCAAATGCCAAAACAAAGGAGAAGCAGTGTTAGTTTGGACCTCTCTGATCCTCAGCTAGCCAGAGACTTGTTTTATGCTCTGGTCAAACTGCACTTGTAGCTATCCTTCCTGCATGGAAGAAATCCAACATTTTTGTTCTTCACTAGCTCCTTCCACTTAGATATTCTGTATACAGAAGTCCCATATAAATCCCAACCCCTTTGTTTGGCCATTTATGGCTCCCTAGAGTCATATTACAATAGCTTTGATTAAAATACAAACCAAGTGAGTAATTGCAGGCTTTTTAATTTTACAGTGTCAGTTTGTCATTGTAATGGATATGTTGGAACATGAAAGTCTCTTAATGAATTAAAGGAAATGCATATTTAGAAGGACTTAAAACTGCCCATGACCAGCAACCTCATATACTCACACAAAAATAAGAGAGGGAGAACAACTTTTCATGTCAGTGATGCAAACCCCTAATAAAAATGATGAACTGTATGGCCTCCTGATGGCAACTCTCAAAGTGCCCCGAGGCTTCATCGAATATCACTAAGCAGAACTTTTCTGAACTTATTTTGAACAGGGTCTTCCACCTCTATAGACTCAAAATGCTGAAAAAAGGTTATTTTTACAACAGAGCTGAATAGAAAATAAAAAGGAAAGAGTTTAGTTAATATAGCTTATCCCCTCCAATCCTAACATCTGTAAAATTAATAATCCTTACATTTCAGGAATGCTTTTTTCCAGGAAGCAGGTTCTTGTTTTCCCTTCTCTGTGCTGTTCATCACTCAGAGTGAATTTCACAAAAGACACGGTGAAAAGCACATTGTAGTGAAGGTGCTGGAACATCATTTTTATTGTGAAGATCTAATGAGTAGATCTAATCACACCTGGACTCCCCTCTGATAAGCAGAGCAAACCCAAGTATCATTAAAGAAACTGATAAACTTGTCCTGATGCACACATCAAACGTAGGAAATCCTTTCTGGGAGCTGTTCTAAATGGCAAAATCCATGGCTGAGTATTTTTTGTTATTTAAAGGGCAGCTGAGTAAAATAATTATTATAGATTTACACACATATCACAAAAATAACATTGGCTGGTAGAGGGCATTTCATAAAGCAGAGAGACCTGCTCACATCTCATCCCTTTGAATCTACCAGTCTATAAAAATAACAATAGTTAACAGCAGAGCCACGGTGTCACTGCTACAGTCATGCCACAGAGTATTTATGCAGCATTGTCAGGACCACTATTACTCAACATGTAACATGGACCAGATTGAACTGAATTTTGTAACAGAACACCCTTTTTCCTTCCACTTTATGCACAAAAATTACATGCGTGTGCACAAAAATGCAAAAATTAATTCAAATTTTATCCCTTTAAGGGAAGGTATTTCTGGGCATTAAAAAAGGAACAGAGCTTAAAAATAAAGATAAAACAATAATAATAATTTTTAAAAGACCAGAAACAAAATGTTTTTCTGCATATATCAGAGCTACCAAGGCAGGAGCAGACAGTTTTTCATGGCTCATTGCTCCCCTCCCAGTGTCTCCTGGCATATACACACCACTCTTAAAGATTTCTGGGTTTGGTGGTCTCTGCTTTACATGGCAAAGCAATTTCTGCAGCTGAAAAAACAGAAGATAACAGTACACTAAGCTGTTTAAGGCAGCTGTGACTCTTGCTTAGACACCCTTGGCAATTTGTCAAGTTGCACTGTCAGAATGACTCAATTTTTTTTTCCTGATTTTAGCTTAAATCCTCAGACGTGCCAAGCACCTGAAATTCACAATGATTAGGGAGTGGGAAGTATTCAATGACTTCTCTTGCAGCCCTGAGATCATCAGCTCACTACACACTCAGAGGATTTTAATAGCTTTTCCCTGGCATTTACACACTGACCTTTTAGGAGAGCGCTTCCCATCTCTGGGAGATGCAGCTCTGCTTGGACCTGGGCAAACACAGTGGCAGAGTGACAGGGGATTTGGAAAAGGGAAATGCACATTTATATTCTGCACCTTCTTCCACAGGGCTCCTCCCACAGCCACTGAGCACACCCCAAGGTGATGTATTCTGCTGATTTCCACCCACCCCAACCCCATCCCTTGGGACTGGCAGCACTTTACCAGTGCCAGCACCACTCCACTGAACCCCCAGGTGTTACTGGAATTGTTATTGACTCCCAGGGAGGACTACATTGAGCAGGAGTCCAGTTCAGCAAAGCCCTGTGCACCCCCTTGCAGTGACATGTGCCCAGGGTCCAAGTGCCCCAGGGCAGTCAGAGATGGGCAGCCCAGGGGAAGGAGCAGGGCTGGACACGCTGGCTCCTGCCACATCACACTCACTGCTGCCTTACTCAGGCCAATTGATCCCAGCTGGGTTTTTGTCCATAGAAATGCCCCCATCCCACACCTCTTACACTAATTACTGTGAGCATAAATGGGTTCAAGGCAGTGCCTGTCAAAATGAGCCTGTCTCAACCACTAATTTTACAACTTGAAAAAGTATCTCAGATACTCAATCACCTTTATTTGGCAAACAACTTGTAATATGTAGAGGAAATAAATATACTTTAATAAATGTACCTCCCTTCACTTGAATGTTTTTTTGCTAAAAATCAGCTCTTTTCCCAAAAGCAGTATGTGTTTGGTAAGTGTAAAATTGACTCTGCTTCCCTTTTTAGCAAAGGGATGTGTATTAGGAAATAAAAATGCAAACAATTGTTCCTCCTGCTTGCTATTCATTGCTCAGATGCTGAAAATCTCTTTATGAATAACATGAATTGATGTTCTTGTCAGTAGCAACAATATTTACAGAACAATGTTACATTTAATGTTACATTAAAGATGAAATTGAAAGTAAAAATGCGATTCTACTAAAAGAGACATTGAAATATGCAGACTATCTCACCCTAGCAAAGACTGCTCACCTTTTGTCAAGATGTTTTCCTTAGTATTCATAAACCTTTTGTATTTGATGTTGACTATTTAAATCCGTTATTACCTGTCAAAGTCTCTGCAAACATTTGTGGTATCAGAAGGAAATAAACAGCAAGTTATTACAAAGCATAACAAAAACCTGGGGTATTTCATAAGCTATACAAAGTCCCACCATTCAGTTAAGGATGTTCCTTGTGACAAACACAGAGAAAACGTTCTGAAAGGGAAATACAGAGCTACTGGAGCTCCTCTGATTCCCTGGAGTCTTCCAGTGCACCCCAGGAGCTCCTGCAGGGCCCAGCACAGCAGCTTTGAGCCCAGTGCTGCCCATAAAACTGACACAGAGCTGATCACAGAGCAAACTGCTAAGGTCCCATCAAGACCACTGAGCACAAGAGGAAATTGCATCTGAATAAATTTTTCACCGTGATTTTCAAGGTGGGAAAACTGTGGTGTCAATTCCTTCCAAATATTCTGTTAAAAAAGTAATTCCTTAACTCGTGAAAGGAGAAGAGCCATGCATTGGGCACACAGTGGATAGAACATGATCATGTTTTTTTATTCACTTGGAGATCAATAAATACACCCCCACAGCCATTGAAAACTCAATCAAAACTCACAACTCGTAAAATCCAAATTAAATTTTTTTTTTTTTTCATACACAGAAGCACAATGCACCAAAATATAGCACAAGAAAATCCAAGAGAGGATCTAGACTGGTTTTGAGATGCTCTTTGACCAAGGCAACAGGGGAGAGAATTCCAGATGCAGACACCTCACAGCTGTGTATTCTGTCAGCAGTTTTCTCTCCTCTCTTAAGGAGAAATCAACCCTCTTCCCAAAAGAAGGAGGGAATCAGTTCAAGAGATTGTGGAGCAGCCTTGCATAAACTCACCACAGAGAGAAAGAAGTGTAAAATAGGCCCTTTAACACAAATATTTTAAAATTATGGACTAGCTGACACAGGCCAGTTAACAGAAGAACCCATTAACAATCCCAAACAAACAAAACAAACCCCATAACAACAATGAAACCCCCAAATCAAACAAAAAGAACCAAACAGGACATCTGGAGAAAGAGGGAAGGTGTAGGTAATATTTTACCACACATTTCATCCAGAAAAAAACAGGAAAACTATTTCAAAAGACTGCTGCAATTTTTAAAAATAAATAAATAAAATGATGCTAATGATGCTGAGTATATGCAGTAGGGACCATGGAGAGTTTATGCTTTAAACATGTTTTTCTGTTAGAGGTTCATTCAAAGCAGAAAATTCTGGAATTACAAAGAAGGAAAATACTTCTCTCTCACAGGAGTGAAAATGAAAACAGTATTAATCATACCATATGCCTCTAGAGAATATGGTATTAAGCAATACAAGTGACAAAAGGAAAAAACCCAATAATTCAAATGTATTTCAACTATGATATACTCCCATTAAGATTCTTATCTCTCAAATTTTACATCTCTCCTTTCTTTCCTCAATGAAATCAGAAAATGGCTTATGAGGAAGAATGGAAGGCTAAAAAGCAAATCAAATGGAATTGCAGCAGGTAGGTAAAAATCAAGCCATGCTTGGAGCCAAGACAACTTTTTGAATGGATTTACATTATTGTATAACTAAAGAATTGTGCCATGATTTTGGAAAAATCTGCTGAGGAGTGTATTCCCAAAGCCAAGCAGAAGATGCATAGTTACCCAGAAAATAAGATGTAGTCCTAATTTGTCCATGGAAATGAAGCTGTCGTCCTACAAAGGGAAAAAAAATTTATATATATATATATATATATATATATATATAAATTTTAACATGCTTCTCAACTTCATGCTTTACTGCTAAGCTTACACAACTGGCATAAGCACAGCTCATGGCAATGTTTGGTAAAGCAAGCTGATGCCTAAGAACTCTCCTTTTTGTTTAAGACAAAGAATGTAATTTTCTTCTAACTGCACAGTGAAATGAGGTCCAGCCAATAGATACCTACTGTCAGTGCAAGAAACAAGAGAGCAACAGTAGAAAAATCATTCTACTTTTTTATAACACACCTGAAATAGCCAAACTGCCCTTAACCAGAGGGATAAAACTCCAGACAGAGCTGAAGCTTCCATCCCCCTTTGGAGGGATAAACCAGCTGATGAAAGTACTCCAGTGGCAGTGCCATTCTGTCCCTGTTGGCACTTGGGACAATGCTGCTGCTCCAGGAAGGTGCTGTGTCTCCAAAGCAGCCATACTCCTCCCTGCCACCAGACACACAGAGCAGCTCTCACCCTGCAGTAGGAGTGTGGCCCCTGATCCCATCTCCCCTGCAGCCCCTCCCTCTCCCATCCCTTTCTCCAGACCCACAGGGATAGATGTTACCTGCACCCTCTGTCCTTCACACCCCTGTTCTTCAGGGCACCCAGCAAGGGACACTTTGCTTGTGGAACCCCCTCCCTTCCAGAGCTGCTCCCTGGCCCCTGTTTTTCACTGAACTTCCCCAGCAGAGCCAGCACCACAGCCTTCCTTGAAACTCTCCTCGAATTCCCAGTGCAGACACACGTATGGAAAAGAGATTTTCCTGAGTAAATATTGGACGTTGTTCAAAAACCAGTTCTTGCTACAAAGAGCACAAGCACTAATTTAGGGATATATTTCTATTTTATCAAACCCAACATCTGCTTTCTAAAACCATGATTCCCCTCCTACCAGGCTGCTGACCAGTATATTCTGTTTCTTTTCACTGAAACTCATGATCATGCTGTGTTTTCATGTGGAGATGAAAATTGGAAAATAGGTGTACAAGTTTATCCTGTCATCTTGACAATCTGATTTTGCCTTGTGATGTTTTAATCCACTTTCCATACTTTCAACATTACCAACTTCTGACAAACTTTTCCTCACTCTTGAAGATAACATCCTCATAAATGACCTTACGCTTTGTCTGAGGCTTGGAACGTGAATTTATTTCCTTTTATCACCTTGTACTAAAAAGAAAGAAAATGAACCATTACTAAAAAGGGCTTTCTTCCCCTCCCTTTTAATTCTCCTTAGGAAAAAACACTTTCTTTTCTTTTTATCTTTTTCTTCTGAACTACAGGTACAGTCCTATTATATCACTTGCTGATGCCTTTAAGCATACTATTTCAGCTCAAATGCATTCCTCAAATCAATGAAAATGAATTAAATTAGTACCTACAGGCAAAATAAATTAAATAAAATGTACAATAACACAGGTCTTAAATGTTCTTCTCTGTGCAAAATCAGTAATATTCAGTGACTGACATTCAAATAAACAATTTTGTGCCACTAAAATGAAATATCCATATCTTTCATTTTTTTCTTTTTAAAATTTAAGATTTTTTCAGTGTTCTCATAGAGAAAGGTAATAATCTGTTTTCCTACAGAGAAAAGTAAGGTAGAGGACCCTCATTTATGTTTCAAAGAATTATACCACTGACAAAAATACTGGTTTTCCAGGAGCTAAAAGTGAATTTCTTTCTTTATCCACAGAAGAAAACAAAATCTGTGGGAAAAGCAACCCATGTTGTTTCCCACCCAGGGTTATGCTATCAATATGGTATTTTTAGGAGCAAGAATTGTACACATCATGCTTGGAGCACGAGTAAGGCTTTCAATTTCTGATACAATTATCCTCAAGGAGCAAGGCTGAGCACACACCCACATTTAAAATGAGATGGTGAATGTTCAGTAACATTGTCACCTGTGATTTTCCTAGATGAAATTAGGATTTCTGCCAGCTGTTATAGCTAAGTGTTCAGCACCACCTCCAGCATCCTCGCTTACAGAATCTGAACTGTGTGTTACAAACCTTTTCCATCTAAACCACAACCAAAAAACCCATCTTGATTCAAAAATTAAGGTTCACTGCATTAGAGGTTCTGCACTGCTTTTATCTAGAAAGACAAAGAAATTGTGAAAATGAACCTTTGACAACTACTATTTGCATAGCACTAACAATCTCATCTGTGTGGCAGCCATAAATCCAAGAGGGAGGAATTATTTCAGGAAGTAACAGGGCTGCATTAGTGCCATGACTGCATGACTCCTAGGTCTAGATCAGGCAGGAGTCCCAAGGGATATTTCACAGTTCCCTCTCTCTTCTTCCAAATTATCTAAATTAAAAAGGGTTTAAGCATCTGCTAGAATTAGTTTTTCCTTTTAAAAAAAAGGAATTTTAGAATACAGGACAAAAATAATAACAAAACAGCTTTCAAACTTGCTCCCCTTTGCTCCTTTCTGCCTCAAGCCTACTCGATTACCTTGTTTAGCCCCAGCCACCTCATGAGTGTTCATGCATTAACAAGGAACACTTCAGATGAGACAAGGAGACAAAGTAAATTGCCCAAGCTGCCCTCAAGCCCACGGACTTGAGGGCTACTCCAGCCCTCCAGCCTAGTTCCACAACCAACAGCCCATCCCCTGGCTTTGCAATAGCTGAGAACCCAGAGCACATTTCAAAAGCTCATTTTGAGTTTGATTTTAGCCCAGCTGATGCTGCCTCCAAGAGAACTCATCTTCTGAGCATGTGGGGAATACTGTGGCTGCCAGGCTGAGCTGCTGACAGCTCCCCAGAGCCCCTGCACAGCCCGTGCAGAGCTGGCAGCTCCCCGTGCCCAGAACACATCCCTCAGCTGCCCAACAGCACTGGGAGAAACCCAAAACACCTCCTGGCCACAGGGACACCTGGGAGAAACCAAAAACACCTCCTGGCCACAGGGACACCTGCTGACAGGAGAAACCAAAAACACCTCCTGGCCAAAGGGACACCTGGGAGAAACCAAAAACACCTCCTGGCCAAAGGGACACCTGCTGACAGGAGAAACCAAAAACACCTCCTGGCCAAAGGGACACCTGCTGACAGGAGAAACCAAAAACACCTCCTGGCCACAGGGACACCTGCTCACAGGCAGGCCCCAGATGAAACCTCAGCCCTGGAAGGCCTTCCTTTTGAATTGGGAAAGGATGAGTTTTGTGGGCAGCTATTTTTAAATTTTTCTTTCAAATACCCGTGAAAGCATCTAATTTCAGATGATGTCACGCATAGAAAGTGAGTGAGCACACTTTTTTTTTCCTAAGATTTGAAACAGACTAAAAAGAATAATTATTTCCTCTTATTTTTAATGAGAATTGCCAGCCCCTCAGCAGGTGGAAGGACACTGCCTGCAGGAGCTTTTTTGTTGGCTAAAAACTTGGTTCATATAATCAGCATGGTAATTAGCAAGCTCTTTGCTATTAAAAGGAACTCATTACTGCTATATTTTGCTGATTGATCCATACTCATGAAGTAATTTAAAAATGTAAAAAGCATTTTGTGAGCCACTTAAAATCTTCAATATGAATATTGGGACAATGCAACTGACAGTTGTCTTTGACTAAACTTCAATCTGTAATTCTTTAGCCCTTCAAGCAAATCCACGGGGAACTGGAAAATGAAAATAATTCCCTAAAGTCATATATTGTTCTCTGCTACTTGTCAGAATTCCTTTGCAAGGGATGGGGCCTTTGTATCAAGTACATGCTCACCTCAGGTTCTGTGACATTTTTAGAGGTGATCTTGCAATCAAACCAAGAGGCCAAGCTCCCACACAACTCTCTGGAGTGGCTGGATTGCCCTGGCTGACTCTGACCTCGCTGCTCTTTGCCCTCAGGGCTGCTGGGAGGCTTGTCCTGCCCACAGTGTCACATGGGGAGAGGGCCCTCTGAGAAGCCATCTGAAGGGAAAATCACCTCCACTCAAAATTAATAATTAGCATGGATCTCAATCTGTTGTAGGATGAGTTACTTTCCACTTTAGACCCTCTGCCAGGTTTTCTCATGCTTCAAAAAGAACTGATAAATTATCCAACAATTTCTAATATTGAAATGCCAAGAGGAGGGAGAAGAATGAGGGAAAGATGGCAAGAGGGTGGACACATGTCAACTGTTCAAAGAATTTCCCTTATTCAGGGAAATCTGGAGTGAAATTCTGCCTCCAATTAAGTCAACACACAGCTCATTGAACTCAACAGTGCCAGGATTTCATCCTTGACCTACTGCCTTGAGCTCCATCCTTTAGTGCTTCTAACAAACAGCCTGTTCCTTTCCTCCTGACCAGCTCAGGTGCCACTTCATTTCCAAGCTGGCTGTGGCTCTGAGGCTGACACTGTTCTTTTAGGCATAAAAATGAATTGCCATGGCAATGCAATGTGCTATTTATAGGCTCCACGACAGCCCCAAATTATTTTACAACCCGAAAGGACATCACTAGTAACTGAGACAGATACATTTTTGACAGGGATCATAAGTAACTGTGGCTGGCCCAATTCACTTGCTACCAAAGTAAAAAGCAGACTTCGCTGAGAGCTGGCTCTGGCCCTGAAACCATGCAGTGTGGTCACCCAGCACCTGCAATAGGAAGGGAATACAGATTTCAGCTCAGCTGAGAGTCAAGATCTGTCTGCCCCCACCCTGGATGGCAAAGGACAGCCACACCCTGTTCTTGTACTTCTGTGCAAATCTGATGGGAACTTGATATGGAAAAGTGATTTCCACAGCTCAGCTGGGCGATTTTCATTCCATGCTCCCACAGGCAGATTTTCCTGCCAGCACTAGCACTGCCGATGTGCTGTTCAGAGCAATTCCTTAAAGATAATGAATTTCAATATTTAAAGATCTATTTCCCTTCTCTATTCCTTCCCATTTCCATATTTTGAAGATGAAAGGATTATGCTATTTCAGCCTTTGCTCTTGGTTTTTTGGTGTATTAAGTATTTTTAGGCTCTTTTTTCCACCCACAAAAATAAGTGCTTATAACATTCATTTTGCTTTAAGAAATTTATTCTTGCTTTCAAGCTGCGGAAACAACTCTTACCAAGTATTATTTTTATCTTTCTAAGAGATGGATGATTTATTTTTAATTGCTTCTTTAGGTCAGGATGCTGCTTACCAGTGTGCCTACATTTACTGTGTTCATTAATTTATATATATATATATATTAATATGTCAAATCACTTTTTTCCTCCTGGAAAGGGAAATCATGGCAGATAAGAGAGATCAATTGTTAATCAGCATTAACTAAAAGTAAAAAAAAAAAAAAAAAAAAAAAAAAAAAAAAAAAAAAGAAAAGAAAACCCAACAAACTAAGAAGAATTTATACCAGGTCATACTTTTCCAGCAGAAGCTCTCCTAGGAAATTAAAGCACAGGAAAATGGAGGTCTAAATCCTCCTACTGGGGTCCTCTCTTTTTATTTCAACACACTTAAAATCCCACTTAATTTTTTTTTAAATAAAGAAGAAAAAAAAAGAAAAAGAAGTAAACATAAAAGAGAAAGAACAATCTCTGAAGTTACACAAAGATGAACATGAAAACAGAGACCACAGCCCACTCTCTGAAATACTGAACTTCAGTTAATCCCAATTCAGCTGCCCATCCCCTCAGACTTAATAAATAAATAAATAAATATATTCATAGAAGTACAGGATCCTAAATCCAGCAAATAAATTGATCACCTACAGAATTGCAAATTTTAATTTCCTGCCCTTTGATTTAACAAATATGAAAAAAGCACATGTAAAATCTCTTGGAAAAAAACCCCTCTGCTTCTCAGTCCTGCATATTTATTACATGGAGCACAGGAGAGAGCCCATAAACATCCATAAAATGATTTATAACCTGTTCTGCTATGAAGCAGTGTATTGAAAAACAGCCAGTCCAGAATTGCCTTGAAAATGTGAATCAGTGATCCAGTATATATAAAGTACAAAAATAGCTTTGAACTCTAACATTATTTTTGTCTATTCATTCTCTGTTTGGGAAAGTAAATTTGGACATGATAGTGTAACTACTACACTGTGCTGAAGTTTCTGCCAGAGAATAAATTCCATATAGAGACAGTTCATCTGTTTCTACAAATAAATAAAAGTTAGTGTAACAAATAAAAAATGCCTTGTGTCAGACACCCAAGAAAAGAGTCCACAAACCACACAGAAACTTTTCTCAATAATCATCTTTCTCTTTGAAGAACAGCATCAAACCAAGAAACCCAGCCTTTTAATCCTGGGATATGCTGCTGAGCACAAACATCATCACTTACATTTTCCCAAGATCTGCTTCAGATCACATCCCTAGAATTCTAAGATTTGGGAGTTCTCACCTGTCTATTACTTACTGTTTTACTACACTTCTAAAAAGGAAGTAATGGGGGTTTGTTTCTTTGAACCAAGAACAAGGCTGCTACAAAATCAGGGTGATTTTACTGATTTTAACAGTGTAATCAGAATATATTGCTTTATTTTCCTTTCAGTCACTTTGGTGCCATAAGCAGTTTTTGTATTTTCCTAAGAAACCTGGTTAGTATATTCTACAGCATTCATGGTTTTATTCCAGTTTCTCAGCATATCTTCTGTTCTGCTCAGACTCATTTTCTGCCTGTTTTAACTGTTTGTCTCGTAACAGGCAAGTCCCTTCCTTAGAAAACGTCACTCATGGGCCTTCATTGCTTTATGAACCAACACTGACTTTCTGCCAGCTGTTTTATTTTTTAAATAACTAATTTATTCATTACTCCAGGCCAAAGTGGCTTTTATTATCAAATGAGTCTGCACTGTGAGCTGAACTGATTTCCTCTTTCATCACAGAGCTCTTACCTCACAGACCTGACCTTGTAGACAGAAGTCAACCTGTAGCAACACCCTGAGTGTCAGAACTGTCCCCAGTGTGGCTGACAAATCCACTCTAAGTGACCACTGGGAGCTGTACCTTACTTTGGGGATGAATTCCAGGGTGGCACTGAGGTTGATTTTCCTGCACACACAAACCTGAGGAAGATATTTCAGTGAAGCTTATGTTGACCAAACAGAATTACCCTGTTCATGCTTTTAAAAGCTTCTCTGCTTTATAGTGTCCCTAGAGTGAAATTCTGAAAATACAAAGCAGTATTTTAGAAGCCCAAGGGTTTTTTTTTTCCTCTACCCAACATCTTGGTTGTGTCTGGTAACAAATTAGGCAAGCTGAGACAGAACACAAGAAAACTTCTGAGCTCTGACATATTAGGTATTTTAAATTTAGATAATAAATAACATTGCTCACCCTGCTACACTACATTCATGGCATTCTTTTCACGTTGCTCTTGATAGTAAAGAAGATTGTGTTATTTTGGTGAAGATTTTATATGTGCCTCCCCTTAAGCTAATGATGGCAAAGGAACAAATCTGTCTGGGATTAATGGAACTGAGAGCTCTGAGCTTACATTGCTTCCATTCTGGGCTGTAAACTGCCTGCCAGTGTTCACCTGGTCCTCCGGCACCTCTTTATGCTCTTAAGGACAGGCAGCAACATATTTCTTTCAAACATGACACAGATTTTGAGAAGGACAGTGTGGAAACTAGACCCTTTTATAATGTATTTTCTACTGTCTTTTCAGACTACAGTAAACAAGTGAAAATTTCAAATTCCTTCTCTTCACACAATACATCTTCACCACAATGCCATGACACACTTTGCCACTGTTCAGCATAATTCCAATAACTAAACTAACTTTCAATTAAAGTGAAAAAAAAAGAAAGAAAAATGAAGAGCCTGTAAAAAAAAGATATGAAAGGCTGTACCAGGCCTCCTTATTCTAGTTAATACAATTATTATTTTTTAATGACAATTAACAGCTTAATAAGACACACGGAGTTACTACTGACAGTAATGAGGGTTCCTGTTACAGGACAAAATTATATACATGCATTTACATAAGCACTGCAAAAATCACCCTTTTTGCACTTTTCTTCTCAGATAATCCCCCATCAACATCATTAAACTAATCTATATCTCTGGCTCAAGAAAAGTAAAAACCCTCTGCAATTAGCCATTTCCTCTGAATGAGCTTTGAAGCATAATCTGCATTTTTATTCACATCGACTTCCTTTGCTAAATACACAGGGATATGTGTTTCAATAACTGAAATCAGTGTATTTGCTCTCGATTGCACTGCTCAGTTCAGACCGGTTGTTCATTTAACTGAACAAGCACTCCACAGCAATTTGCAACAACCAAGATTATCATCTGACATCCCTGAGATTGACCCACAGAGACACTCACTGAACTTTTGGGAAAGTAAGTTTGGCAAATTGAGAAAAACATTTACACGTTCAGTGACTCAGGAGGAACTTTCTACTTACGTGGGCAGGGGCTTTGTATAATAAAATTACTATTTCCTGTATCTGCTGAAAATCTCATATTGGAAATCCCGGTATCCCACTACCTATTTAACACATACAGTGCACCATTATACTTTGATCCCCACCACATATCTGTATCTTCTTTCTTCTCCTATCACTTCTGATGAAAAATCTCTAATTTGCGGCAGAAACATTTGGTGTGAATCTTTAAATGTTCTTGTATTTCATGAATAAAGTTTCACCCTAACTTTAAAGAAGTTTTCTAAGTCTTTCCATGTTATATTCTGATTTTTCCCTCAGTAAAGAATGTTTTGTAAGTTTGCCTCAGCAGATTTCATTAGTATATGTCTAGTTCTTGCACCAAGGGTCACTAAAAGTATGAAAATATGAAATATAACCAATCTAAAAACTTGGAGTAATTCCACTGGGAGCCATTAGGAGCGGCCTCAGTAGCATAATTATTCTTATAACTAAGCACAAAAAGAGAGGAAAAAGCTTTTATTTATTCTTTCTATATATAAAAGAAAATAAAGGCATCACATTAAAAAAAAAAAAAAAAAGCAAGACGATTAAAAAAAAGAATCTTTTGCGTTATAGACAAGCTACCACAAGGTACCGTTGAAGCTGGTGCTTAAAAATAGCTCTGAGATCATGAAGCGATGATGACAGTGGGCAATTAGCTCAGTCAGGCCGTGATTACCCCCTTATCACACATGAGCTCAAGCTGCAGAGTGAGAGCAGGCCCAGCTTTTTGTTCTCAGCAGGGTGTTTTTGAGGTGCTGCTGTCCCTCCAGGAGCACGGAGCTGCAGCACCCAGCTCAGAGCGGGGCAGGGACGCTCTGCAATTCGTTACCCTTCTTGGAGAGTCAGCTCCTACAGTTCAGCTGCAGCAGCCAGAGGAGAAAGGGCTACGGGCAAAGTCTGCACAGCAATTGTGAGGGGGAGGAAGGGGAGAAAGTTATGACATGGGGACACTTTCATTGCATTAGCTCTTAATGGCGTGGCTCTGTATTGCCAACAGCTCCAAGCACTACAAAAAAGCTCTTCCTTTGCCATTATCAGCTTTATGCTGGTTTAAAGCTGGTTTGAAGCCAAGGTTCAGCAACCTTGCATCAGGGAAAAGCTTAGAGGAGAGCATAACGATGATCAAGATCTGTACTACACACCATAAAATTGAGATACAGTGATTTCCTTTGTCACTTTTTAAATGTCGCCCTCCTTATTGTGCCACTTCACTGAGGTTTCACGGTGGCATATCTACACACACAGCAGCAGGGGAGATTTTTGTGGCTCTGCATCAAGCAGCAAGCTTAGCTTAGATGCTACTGTTCCCCTCCCTGCTTCTGCTTTGTAGTCCTAGGAAGATGGTTATTCTGACAAACCAATAATTTTATGATCCTCTGAAACATTACAAATACTCTATTTCTGTAACCTTTGTGCTTAACTCTGCAACTGTGAGAGATTTGCTATCAATCTCAGAAGAGTGAGTTGTTACAGCATGTACTGCTAAAGCTTTAAACTACACCTGGGGTTTCACCAAGCAAAGGCAGCACAGTGACACTCAGCAGGCTGGGAAGTGGCAGTAACTCCTAATCCCTTCCTATGCACAAATTTGGGGAGAATTTCTTGTTCCCACCCCCACAAACATTGTCAGCTGGGCACCAGACACAGGATGGAGTTCTTCAAATCATTAACTGCAAGAAATGCAAAGCAAAGCAAAAGAAGCCAGGACTCTCCTTTGTTCAGCCTTTCAGATTTTAGTCAAAGATGGTAATGAAATTGAAAAGTTTTGTTTCTAACTTCAGGTGTCATAAAAAGCAAATAATATATAATAGTGGAAGCCAGATGGGAGTCAAACACATGTCCTTCAAGAAATGTCAGGGATTTTTCATGAAATGTGAAGAGAAAAAAACAAGAAGAAGAGAGAAAATATTCTCTCTCAAACTTGACATTTTGATGATGCTCCAGGCAACTTCATTTAGGCTTTAGCTGCTGCCTTGCTGAGCAGCCTTTGATGCTGCCCCAGGCAGTTCTCATCTAGCCTTTGGCTTCTGCTTGGTCAGACACCTTTTGGTGCCATTTCTGATTTGTGTGAGCAGATCCTATCAATTTTACATATATATGACTCTTTTTGTCCATCTCACAATTATGTAAATCTTTGATGCAATCTTAGATCTTGGTATTTTAATTTAATTTCCTTCATTTTTTTTTCTTTCCTCTCTACAATTAACTCAGAAAATCCCGTTCTTTCTGCCCAATTGAATGTTTCACATGCTTTGATTTGATTTTTTTTTTTTTTAGCAGAGTGGAGAAATATGCTTTCTTTGTATTTATCTCTTATTTGAGTATTTTATACACAAAATGTTGAGTGCATGTCTGTCAGAAACAGATATTCCATGCCCTTCTGCTCCAGGCAATTTATCTTGGCCTTATCAAGCAGGGCTGTAAGAGATCTAGAATAAGATGGCTGCTGAGGCTGTGAACACCTGCTGATTACTCCTGCATTCATAGAAAGAGTAGTAAAAAGCTGCCAGCAGATCTCTTCTTCCCTCATAGCACTTGAACTTAGTTCTTCCTTGACTGAGAAAGACCTGAATTTAGATTAGATTCTAGCACTGAGGTGTCGTCATTTCAACTAATTTGAGTAGCAGGAGAGAAATGTTTGATCAATCAAATATTCCTAGATTTTTTTCTCTCATTTTTACTGTCCATTTTCATTCCTCACATTTCATATACATTCCTTTAGATCACACCCTGTGACTTTTCAAAGTGATAGACTAACTTCAAAGAACATTCAAAGAAAGTCTAGCTATTAAAGGGTCTCCATAATTTTAACCTTAAACAAACTGTACTGCATACACCAATCTGTCTTCAAATTTTTATGACAGCTTCCCCAGTGCCACACCACGAGCCCAAAATCACTGTAATGGACATTAATTCTGCAAAGGAACCACTGCAGACTTTTGGAGCTGCTCTCAGAGTAGGGTGCACTTATCTAAACAGTGGATGAACGACGACTGCTGTACTAACAACGCTCCATAGGTGAAGTTTGGTGGTTTGTTTTCTTGGTTTTTATTTCTGAACAAGCTTATTCAGGGAGGAAAAAAAATTTAAAAATCAACAATTGAAATCCAAGAAGTAAATGTAAACCCTAAAGTCTCAAGTTCAGTAGCACTGAGTTTTCAGGCATAAAAATGATGCAAGATGGCAAAGAACTCAAGAAAGATAACTTTCTGGTGAGATCAAATTGCCTGGGGTGACCAACATTTTAGCAAAAAGCCATCCAAATTCCACAGTTATCTCTACAGAAAACAAATATGAGAATGAATTCTGCATGGAGAAAGGCACTGCACATACCCAAAGCATTACAATACTTTTCATCTGCTTCGTAATGCTGCAGCCCTGACATCTTATAGCTTTTGTATTGATGCAAATGAACTTTTAACTTTCAGAGGACAGGAACATTAAGCAGTATAAATTTACATGAGGCTAATGCTTGTATGAATGCACAAAAACAATCACAGAGGTCTGTCTGGATGGTTTACACAATGCCGTGCTGGCATTTTACTTTCATGTTTGGCTGGAAAATGCTCAGTATCAATGCTCAGTAATACAAGCTGAACAACAGTTCTGAAAGAAACCCCTACACACCAGAATTTGCTTAGTCATTTTAAAACTAAAATGATTCTTTTTTGAACTCCGGTAACAGAATGTAGTTCCTTTTTGCAGTAATATTTTAATGTATTACTTGTGTTCTAACTGCCCTGGAGTTTGAATTCAGATTTAAGTCTTTAAAAAATTTACAACTGTTCTTTCCCAAATAATCACAGAATGAATGCTAAAGAATTGGAAGGGACTTTAAAGATCATCTTGTCCCATCCTCCCCTGTCATGGTCAGGGACATATCCCACTAGACCAGGTTGCTGCAAGCTCCTTCCAGCCTGGCCTTGGACATTTCAAGGCTTGAGGTGTCCACAGCCTCCCTGAACCTGTTTTGGTGTCTCACCACCCTCACAGCAGGGAATTTCTTCCTGGTATCTAACCTAAATTTCCCCTCTTTTAATTTACACCCATTTCTGCTTGTCCTATAACTACTGTTCCATCACAGTACCTTATTTTGTCAAAAAGCTCCACAAGTAGCAAGCACATTTTGCCAAGTATTTCTGAGAACACTCCCCGCCCCACCCTGTCAGAGTAATGCATTGTTTGCGGTGAGGCCCTATCTGCAAAACAGCTGAGCTGGGTTAGCAAATTTAAAACTTGCATCTTTACCAAAACTCAGAATCCTTAAAAAACAAACAAACAAACAAAACTAACAAAAATATAAATGTTTTTATGAGTATTAGCCCAAGTCCTCACTTTCATAGTGAACCACAAAAATATCTCCTTTAGCTCTACTAGCACTTGATCAGTTGGGATCAGATCTTTCATGCAACCTCGTTGTGGTCTCACAAGGAGAAGCAGAAGGGCAGGACCAGATCTTTTTACTCTTGTGATCAGTGACAGGACTTGAGGAAATAGCTGAGAGCTGAGTCAGGGGAGGTTGAGATTGGAGAGCAGGAAAAGGTGGGCAACCCCAAGTGTGGCTGGGCACTGGAACAGGCTCCTCAGGGCAGTGGGCACAGCTCCAGGCCCGGCTGAGCTCAAGAAGTGTTTGGAGAACACCCACAGGCACATGGTGGGACACTCAGGGTATCCTGTGCAGGGCCAGGAGTTGGACTCAATGATCCTGATGGGTCCCTTCCAATTCAGCACATTCTATGATTCTATGATCATCATTTTATTATGTGAGATAATGGAAAATATCATGTTTCTGTAGCTCTTTTCTTCCTAAATTATGATTATAAAACTTGTGCTGTTAAAATGGCCTTCCTAGTTTTCTACCCTCGCTATCTGAGTACTGCTTATTCCCACACATATATTGAGTGATAGCCCCCATAATTTCTACAATTACCTTTGCTCCAGAATATTATTAGGGTGTCTTTTAATTACTGCATCACCAGTGACTACAGTTACCAAGAGTGCAGTGAACTGAGTTGGGTAAATCATTATCTACTCAGGCTTAGATGTCACAAACGTGCTGGGAAAGAAATAAATTATAGATCAATAGTACTGGGACTGGAATGATCCATCCCACTTAATTAGAACTACCATATTTCAGTACAGTTAACAGTTAAAAAGAAAATGAAAAAGTCAACCTCTTAAATAAATCTTAATAAGGCTGATGCTTAAACTACCATTCTGCAAAGATGGGGGGGGGGGGGGGATTTAATGCACAATCATAAAATAATTTAGTAGCAATATCATTAGCAAGAGCTGGATTTCAAAATAATAGTTCTTCATACAGCCAGTAGGAACCACTAAAGCATTACAGCCTTGCATGAATGGACTGGGCTGGGTAGCTGAGAAATTGTTAAGATTTCTAGAGGATGGTTCAGCATAAATGTCTTCAAACATATCTCCGTGACAAGTTTATCCCGCATTTTGGGAAATTTTCAGAAGCTTGAGCTGGTTAGAAGGGTTGACTGGAGCAGGTATGCACCCACCAGTGCATCCATCTGTACCCAACTAAATCTCACCATTGGAAGGTGTAACAAATTAAGCATGACTGCTATTATAAAGTAAAATAAATGTAAGAGAAAAAACCCCAAAACTAAAACCACAAAAAACCTCAACAGATACTTATTTATTTGCTCTAAACATTAGTCTAATCATGCACTGCACAAGAAACAGAATAATAAAGGGCACGTAGTATCCCAGAAGCAACACAATTCTCTTTTAAGTATTGGTACTACACAGCTGAAAATTACATCCTAAGAATAGCAAGGAGAAAACCACGTAAAGTCCTTCAAAGTGTTTTGGGGTCACATCGCTGTGTTTAACAGGAGAGGCACAGGAGCGCTCGCGTGTCCCCAGAGCGCCTCACAAACCCTTCCCCCAAATGTCCCGCTCTGATTTAAACTCGCTGCCCGCAGGGACCCTGGCACGGCAGCACAGCACACGGACTGCCCTCCCAACACGGGAACATCGCCAGGAAGAACTGCACCAAAAGAGAACGAGAGGGAAGGGAAGGGAAGGGAAGGGAAGGGAAGGGAAGGGAAGGGAAGGGAAGGGAAGGGAAGGGAAGGGAAGGGAAGGGAAAAAAAAAAAAAAAAGAACAAAAGAAAAAAGGAGGGGGCAAGGGTGGGGGGGTGGTAAGGAAAGAAAGGGAAAGGAAAAGGAAAAGGGGATAGGGAAGGGGAAGGAAGAGGGAGCGCAGTCCCAAAGCCATCTATTGTGCGCGTTCCCCTCAGGGCACCCGACTCCGCGCCTGCGTCACCCCCGCGCGCCGGCGCGTGACGTCACCGCCGCGCGGGCCCAGGGCGCCGTGACGTGTGGGGGCGCGCGCCGGCGGGGAAGGTCGCCGCGGGGACGCCGCCATGCTGTCCGTGGCCGCCCGCGCCGGGCCCTTCGCGCCCTTCGTGTCCGCCGCCGCGCACGCCGTGCCCGGCCCGCTCCGCCCGCTGGCCCCGGCCGTCGCGCACCGGGACCGCAAGGTGCCTCTGGACGTGAAGCGGCCTCTGCTCTGCCGGGAGTCTCTGAGCGGCCGCGCCGCCCGCGGGGGGCTCGTCGCCAGCGCCAGCCTGAACGGTGCGGGCCGGGGGAGCTGCGGGGCGGGCGGGGGCGGCGGAGCCGGGGCGGCCGCGGCCGCGGGCTCAGCGAGGGCCCTGCCAGCGCTCCCGGGCACCGCCCGGCCCGGCCCGGCCCGGCGGGCGGGGGAGCAGAGCCGGGAAGGAGAGCAGGCAGACGGGCTGCGGGGGCTTGGGCCGTTTGAGGTTTTATTTAATGTTTGATTCTGTTGTCACCCTTGCAATTCGCAGGCCTTTACAACAGCACAGCTTGCTCAAGGGCACTTGAATGCCAGCTCCCATTTAATGACTGTCACAGAATGGGGCGGGCTGGAGGGACCACAGTGGGTCATCTCTGCCCGAGCAGGGTCAGCCCGGAGCACAGGACTGTGTCCAGGCGGTGCTGGATATCTCCGCTGAGGGAGATAGCTCCCGTGATTTTTATTTTACCGATGAGGAAATGCAGCTAAGCTCTGTCATTCGGGAAGGTTTTTAACTGCGGGCACAAGAGCAGAGGGGTGCAGCGAGAACACCCCGTGTGTTTTACCCTGTGGTGCCCCCAGGTCGGGAAAGCAGCAGCCAGGGAGTGACCCGAGGTGTTCTTTCGAGCCCGACCTCTGGCCGAAGGGCTGTGGCTCTCCCTGCCACACGGGCTTGCAGTTCCTGGAGAACTGCTGCCCAGCTCTGCAGCTGCCACCGATGGAACGTTCTGCTTCAGCTGGTGCAGAGTGCACACATTTAATTCTGGGAGGGCAGTGCCATGCAGAAGATGCTCTAGAGCAATTAGAGCTGTGTACTTCATCTGACCCTCAGCTGTAAAGGGTTTGTTCAGGTGAAAATTCTACAAATCTGTAACTGACATAGCTGACATTTAGCCGTGCTCTACATTTTAATTAACATCAAACATGCTTTTCACTGAGCATAGCAAGTTTTTTAGAAGTTAGTTGTATTACTTGTTACTACATGCTTTAAGTCTTGATACTGAAATAACTTAATATGGAGCACTATCTCAGAATTTCTATTTTCAGCTTAATTTCTTTGCAGTTAAAATGCTATAGCACTTACTTTCACAATGCTGAGTTACTCGTAAATAAATGTAATTATTATCCTCATTATAATGCATATAAACCCCGGAGAGCTTAAGTACACTTTGAGACATCTGTTAACTTTGTGCCAACTAGCAGAAAATATAAAGACTAAATAATACTCTTCAAGTAATAGGTTGTACTTTGGCAAGTAACGTGTTCTGTTGTTGCCATGTTCTTTGGATTTTAGATTTTCAGTGGAGGAAGCAGCTGGAGAAACTTATGGGAGGCCTTTTAGTTATCCTTCATATCCTGTTACTTGAGCACATAGGTTTGATGGGGCAGTCCCACTTGAAATTGGATAGCTGTTAGCTTCACCCCTAAATCTTCTAAAAAGTGAGCTTGGGGACTGAAGGTTTAAAATTATTTACTGGAGCTTTTAGCCAGGACAACAAGTTAATATGAAAGAGAATGCTTGATATTTTTAATTTTAAAAATGCTTAACCACACACTTAATATTATTACAGATGTAGAAGTTACTTCAGACAAAAAATAGCACAAAAGTGTTACACTGCAGATGTACAAACCTCACTACATCAGATTTCTTCTTAGCACCCCTTTACAAGGAAACATTTGAATGGAAAACAGGTCTGTCTTTTCTGAGCTAGTCATGGTATCCTACAGGAGTTTTTTCTTGAAATTTACTGAAAAAAGGTTCGCTTTTTTCCCCAGAAGCCCAGAACTTCTCACAGATTTTCTACACTCTGATCTGGTTTCTTTTTCAAAGAAGAGGTGACCTGTGAAACTAGTTTCTCTAATCTACCAAAAATGCCCTCTGAAAACCATTTTCATACAACTTACAATTGAAACGTTAATTACTGGAATCCTCCCCAGACTTTGGCATAACCTGTACCCGCTATCCCAAAAATGCCTCTAAAAAAGGTGCCCTTTACCTGCGTGGCAGTGTGCTGTACCTGCCAGTGGTGTCATTTGCTGTCCTTTCCCGTGCAGCCCCTGCCAGCGCGCGCTGCGTCCATAACGACGTCGCGGTCCCCGACTTCTCTGCCTACCGCCGCGACGATGTGCAGGATGCCACCGCCTCCTCCCAGACCAGCAGCGATTCCAGGAAAGGCTTCTCCTACCTGATGACTGCAGCGACAGGTGTCACAACCGCCTATGTTGCCAAGAATGTTGTCACCCAGTTTATTTCCAGCCTGAGTGCCTCCGCTGATGTGCTGGCCTTGTCAAAGATCGAGATCAAGCTGTCTGACATTCCAGAAGGCAAGAACATGGCTTTCAAGTGGAGAGGGAAGCCCCTTTTTGTGCGTCACAGAACCCAGGCAGAAATTAGTCAGGAGGCTGGAGTTGATCTGTCTCAACTGAGGGATCCGCAGCACGACTTAGACAGAGTGAAGAAGCCCGAGTGGGTGATCCTGGTGGGTGTGTGCACTCACCTGGGCTGTGTCCCCATCGCCAATGCCGGGGACTTTGGCGGGTACTACTGCCCCTGCCACGGCTCCCACTATGACGCCTCTGGCAGAATCAGGAAAGGCCCTGCTCCCTTAAACCTCGAGGTCCCGTTTTACCAGTTTGTTGGGGATGACACGGTGGTGGTCGGCTGAGAGACAAGGTGCCTGCTCACTTCCATGTTCCTGGGAATGTACAGCAGAAGGGTTAACTGAGGCATGCTGTAAAATCAGAAATTAGCTATCTAGATTCTCAACAAGAACTATGTTTGAATACTGTGTTCAATTTCAATAAAAACTTGGAGTGAGCACTTGTTCCTGACTTATGATGAGGTGTATTTCTTTGTGTACAGATTTCTAGTGTGTCCAGCCAAAGAGATGCTACAGCGGACCCAGAACACAGAGCCCTCCTGAAGGGTTTCTGATTCAAGGTAGACATTGAGCAACAAAGCCACAAAGAGATCTTTTAGCCAGCAGTGGTCCTGCAAATACAGCACAGAGCTGGTGCTTCACTGAGTGCAGAACAGAAGGAGAAACAAGGTTTGCTGTTTTTAGAACAAAGCAAAAAGACACCAATTATCCTGTACTTCTTGTGTTTTCTTCCCATTCTTTACCACTGTCTGAAAGTACTTCTGTCCTGCACTGCACTGATGTGCTTCCTCAGTTGCAGAATAGAAACTCAAATTCTCAGAAACTACAGAAAAGTCCAGGAAAATTTTCAAGATGCAAGCCATAAAAGCTTATTCACAACAAACTAGTAAAAAAACCAGATTGCTAGAATTAAACAGTATTAACCAGAGATTACAATGTGGTCTGACAAATACTGGTCTGTGGATATGCTGAGGGAGAGTTCTGACACCAGTTTTACAATAGAGATGTCATTCATTTCAGGGACTCTGTCACAGTCTATGCAAGTAGCAGTCAGTAAAAATTGAAAACCATTGTGTCCAGCCTTTTTGGTGAACAACTCACATCCTATGTGCATGCAGATATTAACTCTAAAGTATGTTTTTCTTTGTGCTTCATGAAAGAGGAAAAGACAAGATTGTGCCTCTTCAGATGGCTCCAGACAGCACAAAGCTGTAGCAGAGGGACAGGTAAAGAAAGGGTGTTGCCCATATTACATCAAACTTCAGAACTTGTAAGGTGTGTGTGGTTCAGCCAAGGCCCTGGTCCAGGCAGGTGAAGTTAAAGGCCAGTCCTGAATAAAGACACAGATTCTGACTCGGATCCCATAAAGCCCACCCAGGGGAGCCCTTCATGATTGCCAGGGAGCCAGGGCTGGGTGGGTGGTTACAGTGGACACTTACTTGGAGCCGTAGTGCAACATTCCATTAAATCCTAGTTCTGCCTCTGACCCGGCACCCCAGAGGTGGCCAGAGGCTAGAGGGGACCATGACATGAGAAACAAGGACAATAACTAAAAAATGTCAAGCAGCAGCTCTGTTTAACATTACCCAGCTTTAGGTGTTCGTGTTTTAGAGGGAGATTTTTTTTTTTATTTTCCACATATCTAGCAACTTAGCAAAACAGCAGTAACTGAGAGGTCAGAAAAAACTGATAAACCTCCGGTGAATGTCATCAAGAGAAATGTGGGTTTGGAGCCACTTCCACCTCCAGCCTCAGCCCCTGCTAATGCAGGTACTCCTCAGTCCAGGGTTGGTAGCAGTGGCACAGCCAGGGAGCAGTTTGCTCATTCCCACACCCACTGGATGTATTACCATCATTTGTTGGTAGTGTTTGCAATGAGAGGAGGAAAAGAGGATCCTGAACACTTCAGCAAGACTCACAGTTTAGAAAATTTGTGTAAGAATTGTAAAAGGACAGAAGTTGTGACACATAACATGGTCCCTTAGGTAAACAGTGTATTAATATTAAATTTTCAAAATTACCGATGCTTCAATTTGTTAAAGCCTATCATTTTATTTTGTGCCTATTAAAATACATAATGCTATAATCCTACTTGTAAGCAGCCAGAATACTAGAAGGTGATAAGTAATAGGCTCCATGGATTTATCAGGAACAAATCAAGTCAATGCAATCACATTTGTTGCTATAATAGGATAACAGGCCTTGGAAACAGGGGATATTAGCAGTAGCTACCACAGTTTTAAATCAGATTTTCACACCATCTCACAAAACGTTCCCATGTCTATTAAGGAACCTGGTATAAATTGGAGTATTGTAGAGAACAAGCGTTCCCAAAGCAGTGCTGATGGATGAGCTACCAGCAATTCCCTGTTGGAGCAACGAGCCATGCTGTGAGGAGCTCAGTGAGAACCTGTGAGTCCAGCACTGCCCACTAGGTTTGTTAATAAGCTGTCAGAGAAGGAGTTTGTAAAGCTGTATATGGTGGTGAACTGGGTACTGCTGGGAACTTCGATGCAAAAAGGATTAGAATTAAAAATACCCTGGACAAACAACATCCTACAAAGCCAGCATGTCTTGTGATAGAAATTAATAGCTAGGGAGCTACAGAAAAGGATCTGGGATACCCACAAAAACAAGAATGGATGGTTTATAACATTGTCAATGCACCAAATGTTAAAATAACTTTGAAGATTAAAATCTGTGGGGATAAATTATAATGTTAAAATGAATGAATTCTTGATACAGGACTAGAGGAAGCTGAGGGACTGGACAAATTAATGGAGGAAATAAGTGACTGATTACAGAACATTCCTCTTGTCAGAAAGTTGCAAGAGAAAAAAAAATGGAAATGTCACTGAATGCATGCGTTTTGGTGAATCCTTTTTTAAGTATCAGTTTATAGCCCCAGTCAGAGGTAGGTCACTGAGCTATTTGGGCTTTTTTTCTGACTCAAATTAGAGTCATCCTTGTATTGTTTAACGTGCTGCAGCACCGAGAGAAATAACACATTACAACGTGGTTTGCTCAAAGAGACACAGAACTGTTGGCATTTATTGTCCTAGCACTACTGGCAACCACTTTCTGTCACAGCTGTAATAGATTTTCTTCATTAATTATTTAGCATTATAACATTTTAATAACCTCAAGACATAAATTAGGACATTGCCTTGTTCTAGCAATGCATAATCAAAATGTAATGTACGACATTGTTTACTAAATGCAATTTTTCCCCTATGATGTTAGAAATGTGAAATGAGCAATTCTGGAATTAAAGCACATTCAAAATGCATGTTTGTTGGTTTTACCCAACTTTTACAGGGACTTGGTACATGAACCAGGAGGAGAGTGTCTTTTCTGCCTATAAGTAACAGAGAATTAATTAGCAGGAGAAGACAACTTCCACTTCTAACAACATAACAGAGTACTGATGCCTCATGTCTTTTGTCAATTAGTCAAAGAATTGGCAACTGTACAATGACTTCATCTTCTCCCACACCAAGCAGAAGTTACACTCATAGAGGCAGAGCTGGGATCAGAAGGTTACAGTACAAATGAAAGGGTCTTGCTTCTGGACTTAGCACAAGCCTGTATTTGAGCTACCCTTAGTATAAATTCTACAGTAAAAATCACCTTTAGCAAAAATTCTACAGTAAAAATTCCCAACATGCAGGTTCTGTGCATAGCTTTCTGCAAGCAGTCTAATGGTGGTGTTGGACTGAGCTGGTTCACTCCCACCACATCACACAGTAAGAGAACCCCAAATACTCCTCAGAGTCATTGCAATACACAGAATCAGGATCAGTAAGGTTGGAAAAGACCTCTAGATAGTGCCAGCCCTCTAGTTCCCATCACAAAGAAAATGTGCCAGCTTCTTGAAAAACTCTTGGTTTGCACAGTCCTAGGATGATCAAAAGAGTTTCTGAGAAAAGCATCACTTCCTAGCAGGTCCAGAACATTTTGTTTGTATGGGGATTTAATGCTTAAAAGGAGTACTTAGAAACAGAATGTAAATTGCTTGAATATATATCATGAGAGGGTGGATTTGGCTTGCACAGAAATTATCCTTCCTTACCTACTTTTGTAGAAGTTAAAGAAATTGCAAGAAACAGCTAAAAGGAAAGTTTTCTTTCACAGGTTAACAGCAGCAGAGCTTTTTGTCAGTCTCTGTGGGGACCAGGAGGAAGAGGGTGCCAAGCAGTTGATTTTGTAACCATACTTCTTGTGCATAACTCACACAGAGCTGGTGACTGACTACAGCCCCATTTAGGCCACACTGCTATCTGAAAACCAACTCAAAATTGGAGGTTTCCATCTGGCTTGCAACAAATGTGACAGAGCATTTCAGGTGTCAGCCTGGCCTGTCCCCTGGAGGATGTCCCCTCTACACAACAGCCTATCAGTTGTGCCAGGCTACAGCTGGGTTTTCTCCACTATTTTCAGTTCACTATTTCCAACTGAACTGCAATTTTGAACCAAGCAGTAAAATATCAGGAGCTGCAGTGGCTTTTCCAGCAGTTTGCCTGGGATTGTAGAAACCCCAAAGGTCCAAAGTACACTGAGGTACTGTGCAAACTAGAATTTAACACACATCAAGATGTGGCCCAGATTTCCCACGGAAGTACCTAGAGCATGAAACTTCTGACCTAGCAGGAATTCTTTCTCTATAACAACATCAATTTTGACTGCCTGATTAAAGACTGCTTATATAGGTCAATATGTATTTCTTTTCACACTTGTAATATGCTTGGATTTAAATGGTTTACTCAGACTATAATGTTTCCACAAGCAGAAGCCACTGTTCATTCTTTTCTGTTATTTTAATACCTTTGCTTCAGATTACAGGACAAAATAAAAATATCTCTGTTCTAGCCAGTGTACTTGATAGAGACTAGGAAGATAAATAACTGCTTCAAAACATTTGTGGTTTTTTCCAGCTAAATAAAGCATTGGTATTTTCTCCCAAGGCATATCTGATAGAGAAATTTTTGCATTATGGTAACAGAAAAGAAAAAACTTACCTCTTAAGTTTATATATATATATGTATTGTACATGCAAGTAAGTATATGTTAGACTGTTCAAAATTTATCATTTAATATTTACATGGGTATTTTCTATATCAGCTTTTGGTTGGAATTCATCCAGCAATTTTTGGGCCTAACCACAGTGACACTCTGAAGAGTTGTTTGTGCTCATTTTTCTCTCCTCACCTTGTGCCAGTCATTTTTCAGAAACGTTTGTTTTTGAGGACAGCTTTGTATTTTGACAGATAATGTGTCCTTACTTCTAATTCACAGCAATAGATATGGGCCATTCTTACAAGCAGTCTATAAATCATCAACTTTTCCACCCTGAATTTCTTGCCATCTCTAGGCTGTTCCACTGAGGTCAGTAAAGGTTGGCATTTCCACCACTATTTTTCTTCCAATTTTTTTCACATCTCTGCCTTTTTTTCCCCTCATTTCATTTCCCAGGCAAACACACTTCCACTTATGCCAGCAGGCATCACATCCATCAGCTTCTCTCAGACAGGAGGGACACCACAGGCTCTGCACTCTGAGCAGTCACACTCTGAGCCCTTCATAGCAGCTGCACTCACAACCCCAGGGAAACATCCCAGGATGGATCAGTTGGGTGGGTAAACAAAAACCTGGAAGATGAGCGATAAAATCATGGAGTCCTGGTCTAGTTTGTGGCTATGGATTAGGCAGCCCTGATGTCCAGAGCCCATCAGCCTAGAAACAGTGCTTTTCTTTAATTAATCCAGCATTTTTTCTACAAAGGAAGCATAAATATCTTCAAAGATATCTCAAGTCAGCATGAAATGAAACTGCTGCAGTTGAAGCACGGCACACAGGAGGAGGCAAAACATCCTACAGGTGCAATGGTAGACTAAATATGCCTCATTTAAATACTAAACTGAACAGTACTGTGAAGCTTCAATCTTTAGAGGCAAAATAAATGCCCCATGAACAGTAATGAATTACAATTTCCCAGTTTCCAAAGCCCCACTGAGCACAGAATGGTCAGAGGCACAGTCTCTACCTTTGGGCAGAGAAGATGCAGCAACCTATGAACAAAAATCTCTTGAATCTGTGACTGCATTCTTCCCATCATGTTCATGATGTTTAAGTCATTTTCCCTTCCATTTACCTAGCACAAAGCTCAGAGGCAGCAGAAATTGCCTCATTCTGTGATTTTTAGCTGTCTCTCATTCATCAGCAGTCTTATCAGCAGTATGTTTCTCCCAGGTGAGATATAATCTATTAACATTTTTGGCCGCTTCTTCTGTGCTGCTTTTTCACTGTCTCTACCCAAGTGGGCTTTAATGGAATGCCTTTTAGCTAAAACGTGTTTGTTTGGACAATACAAAACAGTTTTCTCCACTTTCTTCTGTAATTAGCTTTATCAGTACCAAAGGAAAAAAAAAAATCCAAAGACTGTACATATTTGGTCTCTATCTTACATTATTTGGACTTAGTTACAAAACAATTCTTGTTTCTGTGCATCTTTTGGAAATATCTACATTTATCTGTTCTTTCTGTTTTGACATAAATTATAACAATTACATAATACTGAAGTCCCTGATGAAAATTATCTTTAGCAACTCATTTAACTCTCATCTAAGGATCTCAAAGTGCTATTCCCATTATCTTCTAAGCTGCCTCCCAGTTGCATTGCAGTGTGTATTTTGAATGACACACTGCTTTGAAGTCTAAATGATACAAGAAAGTCTTGGCTTAGGGATGTTTTTGACAACTAATTGTAGTTTCTGACAAAAGTCTTCCAACTCTGTGAGAACATACATCTCAGTGTTTTCATTATTCTTGTTTCATATTTTATTTAGAGTGATATTATCTCATCACTCACTCGTCTCCAATCTCTGAATCCCCAGTAATGTCCTTCAGAGTAACCACAGAAACTTCACGTGCAGCATAATTTACTTCTGTTTCAATTATGTCCTAATCTTTGATATATCCAGCTCATTCCACCAAGTGGTTATGCTTGTACAGATCCTTCAGGTGGTTTGAAGTGAGATTTCCTTTCAGCTGTGGAAGGCAATTCAGGTATGACACAGCTTCTGTCAGGACACAGCTCTAAGTCCTGTCCTTTCCCCCATGGCCATTTTTAACCCCAGCAGGACACTGACTGGCAAGGAATGGCAATACTTGGAATACAATTCCTTGCAGAACAGCACAGGTAACTTTAAAACAGATTTAGATTATGTAGGGCACCTCTCTACAGGTTCTAGCAGTGCATATACTCTGTAGATTTGTCACAGACTTGCACCAACACATTTGAATGGTGATTGACCTGAATTTAAATTCCTTTAAACTCCTGTTTCATGCAGTACAAATCAGAAGAGAACATTACAGCAAGACAAGTAATTGAAAGAAATCTTAAAGACATATCTTAGAAGCAGACACTACCTTCTGCCAGCACAGTATTTAACACCAGCCCCTTTTCTCAGCTTGTAAATTGTAAATGGATGAGTCTTCCCTCACAGAGGAGGTGAATAAGTGGGTGGGGAGATGCTGGGGAAGCATTTTAAAGCTCTGCACAGGAACCTAATACTGGTCAAAACACTGATCTTTTAAAGATATTTAAGGGAGCAGAGGAGAATGTTCTAGTATCAGGATGAAGTACACTCAGATACCTTAAGTCTTCCCAATGCACCATTTAGGTCTTCTCCCAAATTAACAACAAATAAAGGGACAAAGAAGGAAGGGATAAAATGCATGCAGAAAAATAAGCAAACTACAAAAGCAAAGCAAAAGAAAGAAAATGTGGATTCCACATGCTATCATTGCTTCAGAATGTGGGGAAGGCATAAAAATACAAGAAGTATTTTGCAACAGAAGTTTCATGGAGGAAAGGTCCATCTGTGGATTTTGAACTCAACTTCCTGCTCAGTCTCTGGTTCAAGAGAAGCCCAGAGCAGAAGAGTGCTGGAAATTGGCACTGGAAATCCAGATGAAAGACAACTCTAGTCTTGCATGTTTCTTTTTCTCTTTCCAACAGTATTTCCAACTGGTTGATGCTGTAGACAGGGTGGGCCAGTCATGACCCCACACAGCTCTCACAAGGAGCTCAGTGGCACTGGAAATTGTCTTTCTCAGTGCCAATAATCTGCCTTTCATTTTACAGTATCTATGGTTAAGCATCAGATTGCTGCAGATTTATTTAGGACTCTTTGGGTAAAGTACCCTTTATACAGTGGGTGGCAGTTACCAGTAATGTTGTTGTTATTATTATTACTGTAGAAAAGCTTTCAGCATGAAAATGTTTATGGAGCCAAGGTTTATGCAGCCTGATTTCACATGCACCTCCTACACTGAAGATACTCCACTGAATGGAAGCCACAATAATTCCATGATATGCTGCATCCAGAGGTTTGAATAGCCACTGTAATGTCTCCCTTAGAGCCAAGCCAGAGCAAACAGACATTCCATCTTCCAAATGAGACAAGAGAAGGCCAGTAAGAACATCCTTCACAAGCAAAAACGTTTAAAACTTACATACAGACTTTTAAAACTGATATATATTTTAGGTTATTGGTACTTGGATGTTCTGTAATGAATGCTGTGGTCAATAAATATCTTTGGACAAGGTAAGGATGATCCTGGATATACTCAATAGCTAAGGAGGAACAGCAAATAGGATCCTGTTTGGGTTTGCATCAATTCATTTCTACTGTGCTCTTTGGCAAGAAAATAATGCTCTCGTTCACTTAAAAACATTTGTAGCTAATGTTACACACAGATGCACCATTTCATTACAGAATTTATTAAGCTGGGTCAACGATTTATAGATGTTGCTTACAGAAATGATAAAATAAACTTTGGACCAATCCTGCTGTGCAGCACCAACCTCCAAATCAAGGGGGAACAAAACTTAATCAAGTAATACAGATTTGTAGGAACCAGTCCATTGTTTTGAACAAAAAAAGTTTGTTTTTTTTTTTAAACTATTCATTGTGTAATCAAGCCTATTTACCTTAGAATGATTATCTAGTTATTTAAATCTTTTTATTGTAGTTCTAATTCTTCAAGCATTTACAAAAATGAATAAAAAATCAGGTAAGCTGGTTTTTGTAAATAATATATTAAATTTTCTTCAAACAAAATAATCAATTCTGAACAGTTCCACTGCATAATAAAACAATTCCCAGTAAAGCATTCTCTGATTATAATTCCAAAGCTCATACTATTTTTTGAAACTTGTGTTGGCTATTTGATAGATAATTAAAGCAAATTACTGTATGTTTTAATAACAGTTGTCAAATAACACCATAATGCCCAGCTGATGACTAATCACAATGTATAATTCCCCATAAAAGCTAATTGACAATTGATTTTCTTAAGTACTGGAAGAATTCATCATGATGAACACCGCTACAATAAAATCCTAAGGAATTAGAAAAGATTTATCTCTATTTGAGCATTTCTGCAAATATCAGGCCTACTGAGGAGAATAAATAACAAAGGTAGGTTGGAAACCCAACATCCTCCTCATTCTCAGACAGAATATGAATGATGAGGATGTAGCTAAGGGGATCAGTACTATTTTGTAGGTGCTTCATGGTTTATATGCAGGGCTGGTATTTGCTCTCAAGCCCTACCAACACACTCAGCTCTGGGATCATCACCACCTCATTGCTTGCAAACATGTGACAGAAAATGGGGAACAAATTAGAAAAATATAAAAAAAAGTAGGTAGTAATAACATGGAACACAAGAAGGTGAACCAAACAGTTGCTATGCAATTGTTTTTTAGAGGTGGTTGATGTGAGGACAAGCAGGTGGGTTTCAGGACGGAAGGGAGCCACCAAGGGAGCCACCAGTTCTGGCTAAGACCCCCCATCCTGAAAACTGGGTAATTGGAACAATAAGTTTTTCCATACCATATTAAATACAACACAGGAAAGACAGCAAATGTGATTATTATCTATCAGCTTGTCTAAGGATCTTTAGGCAGTAGTTAAAATAAAAAGACATTTCCCTGCAGTTCTGCAATGTCATGGGGATGGGCAAATTGGCAAAATTGCCCTTCACTAAACTTCAGTGAGGTTTTAATGGGAAACTCTAGGTTGTCGCTGTAGGATCAGTCAGAAGGAACAAGTGGCACAGAGTGGAACAAAGTAAAAGGTGAAAGGCTATTGCTGTCTGAGCACGTGACAATTTAAATTATTTATGCACTCTCAAGAGCCCAGAGGAACTGTGCCCAAGGGCAGGAGCATACCAGGCTGGCTTTCAAGCTGCTTAAGCTTCTTTCCTATGCTTCAATACTAGAGTCACCAGGGTCATTTGGACAGTCCCTCTTCTATCCAAAATACTCAGATTCTCCCTAGTGTTTAAAGTAAAAACCTTTTGCTTTACACTTTTTACAGCATGCATTGCATTCCCAGCTACTGCAGCAGCAACTTTTCTACAGTACAAGATTTTTGCATTTATTTGATTAAAAGTTAAACTAAATGAGAAAGGATGTTTTTTGTATAACTGATAAGAAGAAAAAAAAAAAAAAAAACAACAAGGCAAGCAGTACTGAAATCCTGCCCTGTGAGGGCAGTAGAACAGATTGCCCAGAGAAGCTGCGGCTGCCCCAGCCCTGGCAGCCTTGGATGGGACTTGGAGCAACCAGGGATAGTGGAAGGTGCTCCTGCCCACGGAAGGGGTGGAACTGGACAATCTTTAAGGTCCCTTCCAACCCAAACCACTCTCTCCCTGTATAATTCTATGATTGAAAAGATCAGCTGAATCATATAAACTGGAGCAGTTTTGAAGCTTGTCTCAGTACTCTTCATTAGTACTATGTAAGATTAAAGAGGAAACTCAGGTAACAATCTCTACCTAATTAATCAATTTGCTTTTCTTATAGTTTTACCACATGCAAACAACTAAACTACAGTTTAAAAATGTCATTTATTTTCCTTACACACAGAAAGAACAGTATCAGTTTAAATAGAGCACAGAACTGACCAAACTGCTCAGGGGCTAGAAGCCACATTCTACGTTGTGATGCCCAAACACATGAATCAATAAATTATGCACATGAAGCAAACCAAAGAAAGCCTTAGCCAAAACAACAGCAACAAAAACAACCCCCACCAAACATAAACCATACTGGTAAGATAAAATAAAGTATTCAATTATTGAATGAAACCATTTGCAGTGGGCAATTTTGAGATAATAGGCTGAAATGTAACAGAAAGCACACCATTGCCTGCTCAAAAGCTCGTCTGAAAGGAATGCTAAACTGTCAATAAGACAAACAAATAGTAATCCACTTATTGTCCAATATTCCACAACAAACAGTCAGAATGGCCAGATCCTCTGGGAAAAATACAGAGCTTTGTATAACACACTAACTATAAACCCATAATCCTGTTTACTGTTTTCCATAAAACAAGAGTATGAAAGCATTTGCTGAAATGGAAAGCCACACATCTCTGAGGTTTGTGTAAGTGGATAACGACAGCCAGACTCCTGATTTCCTCTCCCTGATCAGGAACTGCCTTCAGTATGAGAGCACTAAATAATCCATGCTAGTTAGCTCTTCTTTGCATGGACTTTTGCATCTGCCACCACAGCTAAGGCAAATGATCCCTGGTTTAAATCTCTTTTATGGCAAATACTGGGAAAGGCTTAAAAAATAACACAAAACCAAGGCCCAGTACGAGATAGGATTTGCATATGGATGTCATTGTCAGAAAACAGGAGAGAGAGGAGCAATTCATTGGGTTCACTTAAATGGAAACCAAACTCTGAAAACTATTTCCAGCCATTGTAGAACAATATTATCTATTCAGTACCACTAGTTCTCATGTTTCAAATTAATTACCAAACTAAATAGGGAGAACAGTCTTTTCCATTAATTGGGAAAAAAAAATTAAGACCAGTAAACAGCTTGCTGGGTTGCCTTCCTGCAATCCCTTTATTGGAATCAATGTACTGATCCTGCTGTGTGTTCAGTGTGATTATCCATGGACAAAACAGCTCCTGGATTTGCATTAAGGATGTGCCAGCTGTAGTTTGTGTGCTTGTGTCCATACAGGTAGTGAAGTCAGCTCTTTAATGTAAGCATTTCCCACGTTACTCTCATGCTGAGGGTGGATGTGTGTGCAAACAGGAATTTCTGTTAGAGGAAATGGTTGCATATTTCCACAGGACACTTTGTGCCCTTTTGAAAAGAACCCGACCTGCTCCGTCACATGAATCCCACACGTGAGGTCACGCTGCTGCTTCTGCACTGCATTGTGTTTTCACTGCTCCCTGTAGGGTTTTTTTTTTCTGGCTATAATTAGAGTTAATCACATTTCAAAGTACCAAGATAATTATCTCCATGTCAAATTAGCGCTTTTCAAATTAAAGACTGTCTCTGCTTAATTTTTCCCATTTTGAAAGAAAAGCAGTGATCCCCAGATCTTTTATGTCATTTCTTTATGAACATGAGGTTACGATAAGCTACTTTCTGAACCACTGCTTGAATGCAATTTATTTTACATAGCTTTGCATAATAAAATAGCATTTTAGATAACTTATTCAAAGGGCAGATAGTAATTCTCTGAGGATTTCATTAAATCACTCTTTTCATGTTAAATTAATGTGCCAAGTTAATTTTGGAATAAACAAACCAAGATATTTAATTGCTTTGTGATAAATATGCACTCCTTGCCTGGAATTTTATCATGTAGTTTTACATTTTCAAACTCCATATATTTGTGTACATCTCAAAAGCCTCAAATTTATGTATTTACTGGTACACACAATAAGATGTATTTAATAAACTCAGACCTAAATTTATCTTTCATAATTATCTTGTATCCTGTGTTTTCCTACAGCATGAATGACAGAGGGGACTTTTTTGGAAGAAGTCGGTTCTAAACAAATTGACACGGAAAACCTGAAGGATAATGATAAGTGCTGACAAATGAGAAACAAGCAAAAAATGCAGCTGCACAGGAGTGAGACAGAAACGCTCAGGACTGAAGCCAGATTTGCTTTACATGAGACACCACAAGCCCACTCCCCTCTTTTTTTCCCCTTGAGTAAATGTGCAGGTGTGCTCCAAACCAGCACACGCAAACACAGTTATGCTGAGCTTCCCTCCTGGTTGGAGTTTCAGCAAACAGACCCCTTGAGACACTCCCGAGATGTGAGGAAGGGTCCAAAGTGATGCAGAGCCCCCAGGCAGAGCAAAGGAGAGCTGTTTATTGCAAAAACCAGGCCTTTCTAAGCACTTAGCACATTATCAGCTGCAGAGTTTGAATCACAACAAACATCACCTAACCAACCACCACACAGCAGGGTGTGAACAGTGATGGTTCTGTAACTTGTTTTCCTACCCCTAATTCTGCTGAGTCTCTTTCCCACAGTCCTGTTCCCCTCAGCCAAAGCAGCAGGCCTCAGCCATGGTTTTACCAGGCCTTCCCTTTGTAAGGTTTTACCTGAATGCAACACTGAGACACTCCATGCACCTCCGCTCCTCCAAGTGCTCCTTTCAGCCTTTAGCACGGGGGAAACAACACCACCCCCCCCTAAATCTGGGGTTAGGAAGATAAGCAAGCAGCAATTAATGCAGCATCTTTAATAAGTGAGAGATTTTGGTGAGCTTTGTTGGTACAAAATAAGCTGGCAGTCCAGCAACAACTATTCACTAATGCTCCTAACAGAGTGAAAGATTTAACTTGAGATTTTAGAGCCAGAAAGGACCTTTGACAGCCATCAGCAATTATTACTATTTCTGTAACAATACAGTTGGATGCATATTTTACTTTATTTCTTGGCAATATTTCATGCTACTTTTAAAGCATGCAAAATCCATTGCAATTCTAACATTTCATGCTCATTTATGCAAGCAAAATTTTGGAATTAGTGCTCTTGATGTTTTCTTTTGATAAGGTTGTAAAACATTCTTGGGAGTTATTTCAATTTTTTTTATTCTTTTCAAGAAAATTATACTCAGCTAGAATTAATTGTTGCAGTTCTTCTGCTACCAGTGAAGTAAACTCTTATTTAGTTTTTCAGCATGTACTACAAACTGGAGAAGGAACACCAAAGCTGAACTGTCATACAGACACTGATAGCATATTTTTAACTAGAAAAATGAGTTATTTCACAGTTTTGTAGCTGAAAAGTTCCTAGTGAAACCTCTACAGAAAAAAAAAAGTGATACTTGATTATATTTATGAAATTATTTTCATGTAGGAAAAAATGGCTGGTGGATTTATTCTTAGTAGTTATAAAGCCAAAGAGAGCTTCCCTTCCTTGTGCATCCATAATTCTCCAGCTGATCTCACTGGCTCTTGTGCCAGGTGGGGACACAAGGGTCCAATGCCCCCCAGTCAGGAGCACATGGAGGTGATGCTTTAAGTTTTAGCTTCTATTATTTTTCAGATTCTGTGCTGCCTAGAGGTGTAGTTCTGAGCCTCATATTAAGTGCCAGTAAGCTCTCTTCACAGAGTAGGTAGAAAAAACAAATCCTTTTCCTGCTGGAGACCAAGGACAACTGTTACAAGTTTTCAGGCCCAAAAGCACAAACAGTGGACTGAAAGGAGGAACAAGAGGGATAGGACCTCACAACCTGAGGCTGTAACTGGACAATTAAACCCCAATATGCAAATGGACCAAAACTTATAAAAATGTAAGATCTTGTGACCATTCAGCCATTTTTGTGACCATTCCTAGTACACCTTGGGTGTAGCCCTGGTCAGGCCCTGTCCTGCCCAAGGTGTACCCTAAAGGCCTTTCAATAAATACCTACTTTAGCTCTGTCCTGTCTCTGTTTCACGTCAGCCTTCCCAAGGCATCAGAGGAAGGGAGCCAGACTCTCATCATCCTCCCAAGATTTGTCACCTTTTTTCTCCTACACCAGCCTTTTAGCAGCAAAACTATCCATTTCATTTCACTTCTTTGTGTGACAGTATAATGACAGATAATAATTCCTCCCTCACAGGAAAAAAATTAAAAACACATTCATTTTAAGCAAAGGCTAAGACTCTCTAAGTTCAAGAGTAGTAGAGCTCACCAAATCCAGTCAGTAAACTAACAACTCTACATAACCCAAACTTTATTGTGAAGCAGCTGCCCAAGTGCTTCACTGACTCAGGTTGAAGTAATGTGTACAGGGACCTCACAAATAATATTACCTTGGGTTTTGACACATATTGCTTTTACAATAATAAACAAGTATTTCTTAAAACCATAGAATGATTTGGGCTGGAAGGGACCTTAAAGATTATCTACTAACCCCTCTGCCATGGGGAGGGACACTTTCCACCATTGTGGAAAGATGAGGTTGTTCAAAGTCATATCTAAATATCGTTTACCAAAATATTTCTTCTTTCCAGTGCTAGAAAAATGTGCAAACACATTCAGGTTTTGGGGACTGCAGGAAAAAACAAACCCAGTTTCTTCTGCATCCTCCACACACACCTGTGGGAGTATAGCTGATTCAGGTAAATGCTCAAAAGGTTAAGCCCTTGGTCCATTTCAGTGGTTTAAAATTCTCATCTCACTTCTAAAAAGTCATTATTTATCTGCATGAAGAGGAAGAAGGAAGAGTAGATGGCCCGAGCAAGAGCAGAAAGTGTAAATGCTCATGTGTGACTGGGTCCTGACCAGCACCCAGTTGTGACCACCACCACTCCTCAATGAGGTGAAAATTTGATGAGGGGCTCTTGATGAGGGGCAATTAAGCAACACAAAGAGCTTCTTCTCAGTTGCACTGCAGGCCTAGGCTGCACTTCGGAAAATAATTATTTTTTCGGAATACATAATTTTGAGGGTCATTGCCCATGGATTGCTGAAAATGCTCTCTCTGGGAATCCAGACTTATTTGTTTGGCCATGAGTTTCTATTTCACAATGCAAGATAAGGCCTATTTGCTGCTATTGCCCATCACTGTGTAATCAGGTTCTGTTATTATCATTGGTTTATTCATTCTTCTGTAGCACACTGTGCTGTGCTCAGGTTCAATCAGAAGAGATTTATGGGAGGAATGACTTGTTTGTTGATTTGCTTGCTTCCTCTCATCCCAGATGGATGCACATAGAGCTACATAGGTAAGCTACAACACTCAGAGGCTTCCTAACCCTAAATTGATGTAGCCTCTGGAAATGTCTTTAAACTGAGGGTCCAATTCTCAGTTTGCAGGGGAGCATTAATACCCAGCAGCTCCCGCCTCTTCACATTACCAAAAATTGTTTCAGTGCAGGGTAAACAAAGCAAGAAAATGAGGGCACTGCTGCCTATATTTGGGAAACACTGCCAAGGGCAGCAGGCCAGGGCCAGAGAGAAACTCAATTCTCCTGCAAGCAGCTGCCCTGTGGAGAGGGCTGGCAGTGGGACAGCCTGGCTGAGCACACTCTGATCTTAGCCTAAGTGGCATTTCCTGCTCTAAGTTTTATCAAACTGCAAGCCTTCTTTCCTATATTTACAGCTACCCAGGTGCTTTTTCCCATTACCAGAAGCACTTCAGGGGTTTGCTAATGCACTGGAAGCACCTTTCTGATAAGCCAACATAAATGGGTACAGCAATAAATCAAGAAGCATTATGCTACTCCAGGATGTGGAGGCAGATCATTTCATTATGCTTATAAAAATAAAATCAAAAAACAATACACATTATACTACCTTATGAATGTGCATTTCTGTGTACAGAGAATGTGAAGCTTAATGGGAGAGGAAAATAATTACAGGATATTCTACTCACCAAAAGCAATCAGGATCACATGACAACTGCCAGGACAGGGTTATTGGAGAGGGTTGCATTAGAAGACAATATGCCTTATGAGGAAGATGGAGGCATTATTAAAACATAATGCTCATGCAGAGTGGTGCATGCATTACACACTGACAAGCTAATGCTTCCCAGGAATATAGATTGCAGTAAGCAGAGCTTTAATTATTTAATTTCCTCGTTCAAAAGTGCAAAGCTCTAGCCAAGAAAGCATCTCCTTCCATATCAACTCAAATAATACCTTTCTCCTATCTGTTTGGTAGTGCCCATTTAATAAGCTATTGCCACCAGAAAAATACTTAATTAATTTTTTTAAATTACATTAACAGATGTATAAATAGAAACAGATGTTTCTATAGTAAACTGAAAATTGTGCTTGAGATGTTAGATCAACATTTTAATGCTCCTACTTTGGTTTTTATTTGTTCGATAAAATCAGCCTCTTTTTAATTAAACAGGTTTTATCCCTTTATTGACATTGCATAAAGTCCAAAAGTCACAACAGGGAATATGTTATTGAGCCATTCCATGTTTCCTAAATAACTGAAAGCACTTAGTTTCACCTCAAACACCACAATGCTCTAGAGAAGGAGAATACAATGGTGATTATTATTATTAATAATAATAATCAGCCAGCATTTGCTTTTTCATTGACAATGACTCCCATGAGCCCTGGATCCAGCCTCCAGCTCATCCCTCTGGAGAGCTCCTCTGCAGGGACAGGAGTGTCCTGTGCCCTGCCCCAAGCAGCTGCTCCCCAGCCATGGGGACAGGCAGACAGATTTTGGCAAGTCCCAGCAGCAAAGTCAGGCCTCAACTCAGCTTCAGAGAGTCCTTAAACTTGAACAAATGAAATCCTAGGGGAAAATTAATCTCTAAGTTTGAATTAGGCTTTGATTGGACCCAATGGGACCCCGAAATGCAGAAATAAGCCCAGTGCTTGGCAACCCCACAGAGGACACAGGGCCAGAAAGGGTTTCCTGAACTCTGGAAGGCTGTTCCTACTAACACATTGGCATGAAAGGAAGCAGGAAAAGAAAGCATGGAGAACATCATCCAGATTTTATTCAAGATACCCAAAGCCTCCCAAGGGTACAAAGAAAGAACAGAGTCTTCCTAAGTCACAGGGATGCTCCAAGACTGTGGTGTGAGCTTGTACACAAGCTTTACAGGGCAGTGCCCCAGGCTTGTGGCAGCCTCTCCTCTCAGCACAGTAATACCCTTATTTTCATTATCTGAAACACAGGACTTCCAAGGCCCTTCCTCTTCTATGGCTCCTTTCTACCCCAAAGTGTGGTTACTATCAGCTCTTCTCTCTGTAATAGTTCATACACTTGGGTGATTAAGCAAAACATTCTCACAGAATCTTTCATCCCACTTCCCCTCTCTCCCCCCACCCCAACACTGTATTTCCTTTGGCTGTAGCCTATATGAGTTTTTCCTAGGTTCCTTTTCTAGCTGTCCATTACCACTACTCCATTTAGAGCCTCCCACATCTGCCACACAGTCTCCCAAGTACAGGGCCTGCTTCCCATCACCTCCCCCTCTTCCTCTCACCTGCCCACAAACAGTGCAGGTGTTTGGACAGCAAAGGAAAGCTGCATCAGTCACACCATGAGAGAATGGGCTGAGAGACACAGCAGAAGTAAAAGGAAGGGAAATAATTTCAATCAAATTGTTAGAGATTGGTTTTGGTTTAAAAGATAACCTCTGAAAGTATCTGCATCAATTATAACTTAATCTCCTTTGTGATCATTTAAGATACCATCCAACTAAGACAGTTTTTTGCAATATACCTCAAAAAACTTCCTATGTGCAAAATTCCCCTCTATTTATGTACCCTGGTTCTAAATGCTGCTGCTCTATTGATTACTGTAATTCAGCTCTAATTGCACTTTTACAAAGCAGGATGAATAGATTACAGTTGAGCTAGGAGGAAGCCAAACATCAATTATTAATATAACAGAGCTGGCCTTTACCATGCCTGTATTATTTACCTTGGGGAGTTTAGGAACCTGCTGAATAATATTTATCCTCGTAAATTAACCGCTTTAAAATATTTGTTTTCATTAAGAAAAGCAACCGGAGTAATGAAATATTCTTTCAGCAAATGCAAACAAGCCCTCAGTGTCTGTAATAAAACATGAAAACCCTTTCTGCCTTTCTCAGAATGAGGCAGCCCTGGTGTTTCAGAAAGCAGGTTTGTACTGTTCACCAGCACACACAGGACTGAAGATCTGCAGATTGGCTCGAATGCAGCACAGGGTCTTTGGTTACTGTTTGAGTCATAGTTATTTGCACAGCTGTCTTAGCCTCAACAGGGTTCCAAAACCAGACAGTTTCAGCAATGAGAACAAGCTAATGGGAAAGCTGGTCTTTCCTCAGTGCAAATTTCTTAAAAAAGGTCAATATATCCAAGTCCTGTTTCCCAGGCCCATTCTGGCCAGCACTGTGACCCTACACCAACCTCTTCTTTGCTTTGCTGTCACTCCCTTTGGTTCCATGTCTTGCCCATGCATCTTCTGCTTCATTGCTCCAGCAATCTGCATTTCCATTAGCAGCAGTTAATATTGACAGTTTATACTCTAACCTTGTGGCCTATAGCTCTGGCTGATGATTTGGATATATGGATTTTTTTCCCCCCCAAATATATATATTGCTAAGCAAGGAAATTTTTTAATTATTCCTCTGACCTTTGCCTCTTCTCTTTGGCTACTTCACCTGCTCAAAGAACAGTCATCCCTTTTTACCACAAGTTTGATCAACTGCAGAATGATCTGGCTTAGTGCAGAGCCTCCCTGGCCAAAGCACAAGGGCTGCCAGTTTGCAACTATGTGCACAGACCCACCAAGATTCTCACCTTTGGAGTGAATTTCCAGATTTTCCACAGGCAGATGGTATCACACACAATTCCTCTTCAGTATTTAACTGCTATTATGAAGGCAGGTCATGTGCTGCCTCATGTGCTGTGGTTGTTCTGTAGGTAGAGGCAATTTTCCCCTGATGAATAAACAGTATGCTTAATAACTATTCTTTCTTGAATAAAAATATTCACCAAAGCTAATTCTGTAAATTTCCACTGTATCACAATCAAAAACTCACTGTACAATATATAATTAGTTAGCCATTTGTAGTAGGGCTGGAGGCATTCATCATCTTTCCAAAAACATGCACATCACCATCTGTAACATCCAGTCAGTATTTTGGCTCAGAATAAGATAAAACATTTAACACATTGGCAGCTAAAAGTTAGGTTTGCTACAGAAGCATCAAATGTGAATTCTGTTGTGCTGCTCCTTTGAGAGTACCCCAGCATTTGCCACTGTGGTATAGTCTCTAATCAAAAAGCCTGGAGGGAATCCAATGAAATCTGTGCCCAACATTCAACTGCAAGAGTATTAATCCAGCTTTATTCTATATCTGGTTAGATGAAATCAGCCCTTTCTACCCATTAGGCATCTTTCATCTGCTCCTGCAATATATGTTTTTATTTCTTTTCAATCCTTTGGAAAGAATATCAGTGCAGTAGTAGTCTAGCAACTGCTAATCTCTGATAAAAACTCAGGGTTAGATTGTTCCTAAAGAAAAACAAGATACTTCTTGGATTTACTCAGGAACTGATTAGAAAGCCCTGGAGCAACACAACCCTTGGATGTGAGGATTCACACTGAGGAGGAGCAAGGAGGACTGGTAGCTCTGGTTTGATCAGATCCCTGTCCCCCTGTGGGGCTCCTGGCACCTCTGAGCCTTCCAGCTCCCCCATCCTGGGTTTTGGTTGTTAGGGGCCCACACAACCCCAGCTTCACAATTCTGAACACATTACAGGCAGATTCCTGGAGCTGAAGATTCCCCTTGGCTCATTCCAGAGTTAGAGTTTCCCAGAATACAATCTCTACTGTGTGCCCAACACTCTGCCTCTTCCTGGGTGTGTAACATTGAATTTGGCTGTGCTAAAACCCAAGGGAGCTGGCCTAACCAGCCAGCAGCATCCTCTGTCCTCAATATGTGCCTTCCCTCTTGGGTCAAGTGCAAATTGAATTATTAGCAATTTTTAATTTACTTCATTATTACATGCAAAAATGCTGAATAAGATTATTTTTGATGCTGATTCATGAGAACACTCACTCAAGGATTCCTTGTTGACAAATATCTGTCATGATCTAAGGGTCTGGCACTTCTTACAGCACTTTCCCCTGTTTTAACAATGTTGCACAGTACTAGTTTTCCATAAGAACCCAAAACTTAAATCCAACACTTTCTCTATATCAACCAATGCCTTCAAAATTTTGGAGTTTATTGAGCAACTTCACAGATTTTTTTCTATAGTCCCAGAAACCTGAAACCTGTTACAATACTACAGATTCTTTCAAACCAGTAATAAAAATGAGCAAGCTCTTCCAAAAAACTTCTTAAAAAAACCTCCCATGGTTCAGTGATGAATTCTACTCTTTAAACACCACAGAAATCACACAAGGGAGCAAAATCAGAAGAAAACATTCATAGGAAAGAAGGCTGCACTGGTTTAATGTTCACCAAAGTACCTGATCCACAGTAATATTGAGCAGTGCTACCAAATTTAAACAGCTATACAGGTACTTTGGACTTAAAGAATGAACACAGCTTCATCTGAGATGTTCCATTTTAAAAACAGAGTAAAAGCCATACATGAAATAAACACCAACAATTAAGACAAGTTAAAACAGAATTACTCTCTACCAGGTTCACACATTCACGTGTTCCCTTTTTCTTGGTACTCCCCTGACATAAGATATCATTGACTTGACCCAGGCAAAAACTTTCACTACAGTTTTCTCTTTTTTTCCTATAAGCCTTAAAGTGTTAGGCAAATGGATCTGTTCAGGGAAAGTTTTGTTTTCCTTCAAGAAACTGAGATGAAATGCACTTTAGTCTTAAAGACAAAACACCCAGCAGAATGCTCATGATCCTACTTAAAAACAAAGGAACAAACAAACAAAAACACTACCAAAAACCCCCAAGAGACTGCTATTATTTTGGTGATACTCTACTGAGAAACTTTAAAGACATCTATGAATATTCACTTTTTCATACAGTGCAAACCACCTTTATTGCAACACATAAGTAGCAGCCTGTTATATCTAGAGCAGATATAATTTTATTAATAGAAAATTTCTCTCTCCAAATGAAAGCCTCCCATGAATATTTATCTACATTCAAATAGGAATGCCTCTCATCTCAGAAAAGGATTCTTGAACTTTAATGGCAACTTCAGACAATTTGATAGGTTTCTATTTCCCTCATGTAAACAGCTTTGCATTAGCATATGAATGTTATTATCCATGCTTTAACTTTGCCAGACACTGACCACTTTGTTGCATTTTTAATGGCTTACCTATGAGTTTTTTCATTAAACATTTTTGATCTACTGTTAGCTTTGATGTCAGCTTGAGAAAGAATTTTGCCCGTTTGCATATCAGTGAGCTAAAAGTTACCTAGAAACATTTCACACCAGCCTGAATTCCAAAAAAAGGCCTTACACAGCTAGACTTGCTTCTCTCTCATAACACAGGTATCTGAGGAACACATTAAGCACCACAAAGGGTGCAAAGATATTTGAATCTGTACTGCATGTAACATCATTCTCATCCTTACTTACTGCTTTAGAGGTTTGGGAAAAATTTGAATTCTTATTTTACAATAAAAAAGGTACTTGAACATGTTTTTTTTTTTCCTAAATCTTAGCTGAATTTAAATTACATTTATAAATGTGGATTCATATAGAGAGGGAAGAGATAAGAGATCCTCCTGATACCTTTAAAGAACAAGGAACTTGATTTACATCTCCCTGTTATCTTTTCTATAATAATGACCAACATGTGCCTGATACCAAAGTGATGAAAAGGATTTTTCCTATATGGACAAAACCTCAAATATGGTAATTATTAAGGTTCCTGAAGGATCTCTAGCACCAGAAGAGATTCTGCTCTTTAAGTTTTAAAGTGTCTATTGAAACTTTTCCTAGAAAGGGAAAAAGGGAAAATAGAGGAATGAAAGGATTCTTCCTTTCCAACTTGTTTCACTTTTATTTTTATCTTGGCTGACTCATCTAGAAAAGAGTAAATAAATTTACAGATGAGAATATAATTATAATGAATTGAAGACAAGACTACAGTGATCATCTTTCATCTAAACTGATATGCACACTTGGATTATAACAAAGTCTATATTTTTACATGCTTGATAAAACATGCCTTTTGTTCAGTATTTCCATCAGTTGAAACTGATTCCTATCTACTGCTAATGGTGTATATTCTTATACAACACTTTGTGCTACATTTCTTCAAGTTTCAGTTTTAGAAGTTAATGAAAGTGACTCTCTCCCACAAGAAGAAATCACATCTAGGAGACATAAGCAAATGGATGCCTCAGAAGGCTGAAATAATTAGATAATCCACCCTGATACAGGCAGGAAATTGCATGCATTGTTTTTACACCTACTTCGATAGATGTAGCCCTGGAGCTTTCATGGATTAACTTAATTATTTGTCATCATCTGCTTATCAGTCTACTTGTGCCTGAAACGAATTCCAGAGTACAATAAAACACAAGGAACTTGCTGTGTCAGTGGACTGAAATCGCTTAGGTGACTGCTCCAGTCCCTGACTTACACAGGGCCAAAGGGAATTGCCATGGGAGTCAGGCTGATCACCAATTTTTTCCTTTTTATCATTGTGCCCTAGCAAGGATCAAAATGCTCTGCAAGTGGGAAGAGGTGGGTAAACATTTTGTGTTTGTGTTCCACCCAGCCTCCCAGTGAAAAGCACTTACACCCCTTCCAGAAGCAAGTCCAGTGTTGAATTGTGCTGGTTACTATTGTGGCTTTGGCTAAGAGCCAACTGCAGCCCAACAGAAGTTTTTCACATTTGCCAGTTTCCTCTTCTGCTCAATATTCTTCAATTATTTTCACTGGTCTAAAGTCAGTTCCAGGATGCAGATCACACTTTTCCTTACTATGATTTTTCCTTTGGTTATCTACCCATTCCCATACTTTACAAATGTCTTTAAATCAGCAAAATCAAGGTAAAACCTTGGTAGAAATGCTGTTTCCCTGGTTATCTCTGTGCATGTACCTGGAGAGATCCAGGATGTGCTCAGCTCTTGGGGCTGCCACCAGGCTGTTTTAACTCCATCTCACCGAACTGTTGCACTCAATATGTATTGACAGTGGGAAGAGTGAAGCAGCTAAAAGCCGAAGTCTTCTACAGTGATTTTAATTAAGAGTCTGTCACCATCTGAATTATTATTGTTACTTTAGGAATTACATTGCAGCATAAATTATTATAATAAAGAAGCCTGGCAATCTTAGCCAAAGTGCCTAAAAGAGGTTTCATTTGCATTGTTCCTTCTGGGCCACTGGGGAGAAAGAAATTCAGGGATTGCTTCCACTTGGAAGAGGAGCTGCCATGTTGCCAAATACTTCCATAATTAACAGCTGTTTAGCTGTGGAGGCTGTAAATGCCCTGTCTCACCTCTGAAGCCCACATCCTTCCCTAGGGCTCTCCTGTAGTTTCCCACCCGAGTATTTATTCCCCTCCTGGGGCTCAGGTCCCCACACTTGCTCTGTCACTGTCTCTCCAGCTCACCAAACTCCCCTCAGTTCACGCTGTTCTCTCTTACAAACACACATCAGCAGAATGAAACCCAGAGCCAGCCTCCCACTCCCCGTGTGCATCCCAAGGACGATTTGTTGGCAACATGAGGGGTCCTGTCTTGGGGCTGACTGTGGCAAATGTGTAGCTAGGTGATGTTATAAAACAGCACAGTTATCAACTGTTCTGAGGGGGAAAGCACCTATATGCACAACTGTACCTTATCAAACCATGAGGAAAATCAGAGAGAAGCCAAGATGAGAGTCTCAGCCAAAGGCTTTAACACACGAGTGACACCTGTGTGCTGGGATCCCTTCCGCTGTGGCTCTTCCCGGTGGATGCTGGTAAGGAGCTGCTTTGGGGCTGTGGCAGGGCCTCCTGAGAGCCACGTCCCGGCCCTGCCTTGGACAGAGGAGCAGGAGGAAGCCACATTCCCAGCAAGAGCAGCTCCGGCACCCGCAGGAACACTCCGGATTCCGACCACGGGAACAGCCGGACAGCCACCCCGGAGCCACATCCCTGCCACCTCAGCCTGCTCCAGGGACTGCCTGCCTGCCTTTGCACCCTCTGACAGCTTTAGGGAAACAGCAGCAATAAAGGCAGGGGGAGCTGGCTTTAGGGAAATAGGAGCAGGGTTTAGGGAAGCAGGAGCAGTAAAGGCAGGGGGAGCAGGGTTTAGGGAAATAGGAGCAGGGTTTAGGGAAACAGGAGCAGGGTTTAGGGAAACAGGAGCAGTAAAGGCAGGGGGAGCAGGGTTTAGGGAAACAGGAGCAGGGTTTAGGGAAACAGGAGCAGAAAAGGCAGGGGGAGCAGGGTTTAGGGAAACAGGGGCAGGGTTTAGGGAAACAGGAGCAGGGTTTAGGGAAACAGGGGCAGTAAGGGCAGGGGGAGCAGGGTTTAGGGAAACAGGAGCAGGGTTTAGGGAAATAGGAGCAGGGTTTAGGGAAACAGGAGCAGTAAGGGCAGGGGGAGCAGGGTCAGCGCTGTCCCGGCAGGAACAGCCCCGCGCTCCGCCCAGCACAGCGCTCGGAGCGGGAAGCGATGCCCGCAGCATCAGGGTCTGTGGTCCTCAGGCTCCCCCTGCCTGCATCCACAGGCCTACGGCAGCACCAAAAGAGCCAGAGGATTATTTCCTGCTGGATTCAGAACCTTCTCGGACGCCTGGGTTGAGATTCTTTTCCCTTCGCATTGAGAACCACATTTGTTGTATTTCCAAAAGCGTCTCTTGGCTAATGTGATGCAGATGTAGCTCGTTTCTCAGCAATGTTTCTACTGTGTCCCCAAAGGCCAACCAAAACTGCACCAGCAAATAGCTGAGCATGATATAAAATTCACACTCTAAGTGAGAGAGAAATAACCTTAGTGGTGGGTTAAGCAGAGTTGAGTGACTAACAAAAAATGTGAAAGATTAAATACATTTTCAAGAGAATTGAAGACTTTTTTTATTTTGTTATTTAGAGCTTCATTATCTTTTTTTTGCTAAGCTGCACTTAATTACACAACATTTCTAATTTTGAGTATGATTTTAAAGCCCATTTCGGGATAAATCCCTAAAAACTGCACTTCAAGTTGCAGCATTTAATTCTAAATAGTCAGCAATGCAGCCTTCAAAGCTCTTGGGTGAAAAAATATCACTGCCTTAGGCTAGAGCCAAAGTTTCACTGATTCTTGCAAAAGTAAAATGATTTGCATCATTTCTTTCAGGCTGTCATAGCATGTCAGGATGTGGAGAGCATTAAAGTGTACTAATTTCATTATTTTTATATATATATACACACTTATATGTGTATATATATAAACCTGGAATCTTACTGTATTTTATTGCCAAGAAATAACAGCTTAAACAATTTGTTATTTTTATATGTTTACCCAGGCTTCACCTTAGATCATTTATTGTCTGAAAAACAATCTGCTAACATTTAAAACACCCAGGGTCTGCCCTGCATTACTTGGGTTTCGTTCCAAAAGCAGCATTATGTGTTGGTTGGAAAGCAAATAAAAGATGTTTGCACAGCTGATGTCATCTTTCTCCAGTGTGGGCACAGTTCACACACACCACCACCACCATCATTCACAGCTCTCACCACAAAATAGACCTGGCAAGAAAAGCCTAAAGCTCATTTAGGAAAAATTGGCCAAATCTTCACCTTTCACAGCTGGGTCTCATCCAGCAGGTCTGATTAACTGGTTTGGCAGGCACTCTACCAGAAATACACAGCACAGTGTAACACAGTGCTACTCTACAGCTTTATCTTAATTGCAAATCATGAGGTTATTTACAGGTACTCAGAGAGTGATAGATACCCAGTCCTCAGCTCAGAATCTCTTTAAAGGAGCATTAAAATAATGGCCATTCTCTCCCCTACAAGCAGATCCAGGCTCTGCTAAGCCCCCAAGAGTGGAATCCACCCAATGTCAAGGACCTTCACTGAGACTCTCAGGCACAAAAGGGTGCCAAGTCCTGTACTTCCATCAAGCAATATTTCCAAGGCAGTACCTCAGTTTGCAGTTCCACAGGTATATCCCTGCTCAATGCTATTCTTTCAAAATCTTTCTCAAACTACATTATTTGTGTGGGCAAATTTTCTGGTTTGTTTCTATTCTTCATACAAGGGACAGCTATATTTGAACAACAGTTGAAATTACTCAATGTATGCTTTGTACAGAGCAATATGACATCTTGAGTATTTTTTTTTCATAGTCTCATATTTTAAATATAATAATAAAAAAAATTATAGGATTTTCACTCTGGTTCATGAGGCCTGGTTTACCCTTTTTATGGATTTTTTTTTTTTTAAATAAAACCCCAAACTAGAAATTTGCTCTTTATGCAGTCTTGTTCCTTGTTTTCTCTCCAACTCCAAGACCTTGAAAATATAAATAGCACCAGAGTAAACCAGGCATTGAAACATGCACTAACTCTTTCTGCAGGCATAAAGAAAAGTGACTCACTTGTGACAGTATATCCATTTGATCATTACCTGAAAGTATTCAGAACATTCATCCCTGGGAGACAAAGCATCCTGCTAGGGCTGAGGGCTGTCATGTTTTATGCAACTCATGCCTTTAGTGAATCAAGATTATTACATCCACCAATATAAGCCTAAAGGGGAATCACAGCAGAGAATTAGGCTGCAAATTTTCTCATTATAAGGAAGTTGAGAATTTTGGTCTGGACCCAGAATCTTCCCCTAAGCTATGAGGCATTCACACAAAGTCCCATAGTACAGCATTCCCTGCTACATATCTGTTATATACTTCATTGAAGAGTTTTCTGAAACTCAAATTCCACAAGACTTCCCCAGAAATCCTCATTTTCACATCCCTCACTCCACACCATGTAAGAGCAGCATCACAAGTTAACACATCTAATAAATACCAGAATCCTTTGTACAGGGAAAGACAGACCAACAGGACAGTACAAAATAAAGAGCAGCAGCAGTATGTTACCCAGTCCTGGTTCCCAAAACAGAAACTAGAAATCCCCAGTTCCCAAAACATCAGAGCTATTTGATCTCTACGGAAGGAAAGAAAGGATTCTGACTCAGCCTTGTGTTTAGCAGCATTTCTGTCACAGGCTCAGCAGGCGTTCCTGCAAGACTCAGCTGCACTCATGCTGAGCAGCAGGAGAGGAAGGCATGGAAGGAATGCTACTGTTGTGCTGCACCTCTAATCAGATGCTTTCTCAGGATCAAGTCACATATAACAAAAACTTAGCCTGGGTTTACCAATCTACCTAATCCATATTTGCACCTCCTGCCAAACATCAGCGTTACAGTGACTGCAGCACCTGTGGACCCCTACCAGAGCAGTTACACATCATGGGCCTCTCTTCTCCCCCTGGCACAGGAGGGAGCTGCAGCCCTGCCAGGGCTCACACAGCCCTTCTGCCTCAGCACTCCCACATCTCTTAGGAGCAGCACTAGCACAGACACCTCACTCTCCCAGCAACAGCTGCCTTCTACTTGAGCTGAGGAAGCAGAAGGGGCTTTTTCATGTGCCTGTCCCTTGTTCATTACTTGGGCTCATTAACCATTGCAGGAGGTAGGGGCTGGGTCTGCCCAGAGAAACTCATTTCAGAATCCCTCAAGAAAACAGCAGAGATTTGATGCCACCTCTGTCCCTCCTGCCCTCAGCTCTCCCAGCTCTTCAAGTGGAGTCCCAAACTAGCCCACATAGCTGCATGACTCCCTATAGTTTCATTAAAATATCCATCTTCTAGCTCCATTTGGGAGTTTACTGTTCTTCCCCTGCCCTGTCTACTGCCCTCCACTCTCCCCTGCCTCCCCAATGAGCTTCCAACTCCTTCAGAGGGCAGGGGTCAGATGTGGCAATTGTGTCTCTTCACCAACACTTAACACTGCATAAACTTGGGAAAATATGGAAGAGGTGTTTACAGTGGCTGCATTTCATAAGAGAGATTTATAGGTCTATTAAAAATTATTAGGCTTTACTTCTTCAGTGACAAAGTTGCTTTCATAAACCACTCTCAACAATTTCATATCCAGAGTCTGCAGGATGCTTATTTTCACATTTTAAAGTGCCATATTTCCTTCATCATTAGAGGGTTTTTTGTTTTGTGTTTAAAACAGCAGTTCCCTAATTCTTCTGACCTAGCAATTCAGTTTAAAAATATACATTACACTTATGGCATGGATGGACTGCATGTCTGCAGGCACTGCTGTGAGTAATGCTGAGAAGTGCTCCCAAGTGTCCAAGTAACTAAACTATGCATGTTTCACTTGCTGATTTACTTTAATTGGATTCAGGGACCTGGGAAAAGACTGGGAAAGTCTTTCTATCTAAGCATGGCAAGCATGGTGGCAGGACAATGAACATGTCCTTTTCCTATTGGATTCAGTGCCAAATCTCACCTTCCACCCTCTAACTCACAAAGAAACAGAAGGATCACTCCCATCCTTTCTTACTCTTGAAGGCAATGATTCCTCCCTTTAGCATCCACATATCCATTCTCAGTGGCTACAAGGAGAAAACAGGACTATAATCTTAGATATTGCTGCAGTTTATTAAACTGATAAAACCATTTGCAAACATACTTTTCTTGGAATTCAAATTAGGAAATCATTCCTGCTCTAATGCATGAGCTACAGATGATACAGCTGGAAAAAGGTTTATATTCAGGAGTAGTTTCATTTTAATCTATACAATAACAAATTAAAAAAATCAATATTTTCAGAATTTTGAGCTGAAGCAATAGATGGAAAATGCCCTGCCCCCCAAGTTTCATTTGGGTTCTCTTGGGAGAAAATTCATATCAGAACTTTCTCAGCATACAAAGACCTTGGAAATGGGCTTCTTCTCTGTTTACAAAGGCAATCCTTTGTGTTATACAGTCATTTTGAACAACAACAAAAAATGACAATAAAAATGTATCTGCCTGCAATCTATTACCTGCTTCCATAAATAATAACAAATCACAGTACTATGACTCTGTGCTACAATTGCCAAAAAAAGGATTATTCCTATTTCTCAGGAGGATACCAAAGCTCTGTGTTTGCAGTCAAGGCATTTTCAAAGATTCCTGTCCATCACATCCCTGGAGTCTGCAGTTCTGGTCAGGTACTGCAGAATATAGACAGCAGTTACAGTCAAATTGCATTAATAATTAAACACAAGGCTGTTCAGAAGCAGCCATGATAATTTACATGCTGAAACAGGTAAATCTCAGTGGTAAATCACAATGACAAAAAATGGTTTATTCAGGTTAATCCTAGTTAAATCATGTAAATGTATCAATATATGCCAGGTATCCTCTTTACAGAAAAGATGAACATGATCTGAATAGAAGAAGATTGATTTCACACCTAGCTGGAGCCATTCACAAGAAGAGGGGACAAAGTTCCAAGCTGGCAAGTAAGAGACAAAACAACTTGAAGTTTTCCTTCAGACTTTGGTGGCCCCACCGTGCAATATAACCCAGTAACACCACTTGGCAGCACCAGCAAGTCATCACCGACCAGAAAAGAAATCAAAATTCAGCACTAGCCCAAGTTATCTGCTGTTGGCTAAAACAGGAAAGATGCTCCAAAACAAGATGTTGCAATACTCCAGAGCAGTGGAGTTTTACGCTGAATGACAATGACTTTCAAGATCTCTTGCTAAAAAACAACTGGGTGGGACCAATTCCTTAATTTTTATGGAGATGAATACAGCTCACAACTGCATGAAGTAGGGCATCCTTCTTTACATCTATTATTTCCAGTGCTAATCTGCTGAAAGGAAACTATCTGCCTGAGATTATCTAACGTGTACCCAGCTTCCTGAGCAATTCTGTTTTTTCTCTAAATACAAAGGAAAATAAATATGTCTGGAAAAGTACTCCTGTGTGTAGGGAATACAAGAGCAAACTCCTTTTCCCCTAATTAGCTACCTTGGAATGGTTTAGCATCAATGATGAAAGTGGCATGACTCATAGGAATAATTATTTTTATGGGTACAAACACTCTGCAGTCAGGACTGGAGCCTGTATAATTATTCCCAGTTAGTTCATTGAGCAGATATGGGGTTTCTCACATGTGTGATTGCAATATATAAACCTACACTTATATTTCTTTTTTTTTTTTTTCTTAATTATTATTATTATTGTTGTTACTTTAAGCACTGTAGACATAAAAAAACTTGGGAGCTGTTCTGTGCTGTGTAAAGCAGACTGCAAACTCTGAGATCACAGTTGGGAAACAGAGAGCTGTGCTCACTGAGGGCTATTATAAAATTAAAATACAAAGTCAGGTGAACAAAAGAAAGCAATACTCAAATCAGACACATGCACAGGATTTGGGCACTTTCAGAAAACCATGCTAGGATATCATCTGGAGTTTTAGAGAATGTGGAAAATCATGTAGGGAGAAGAAATTGCCTTAATGTCAAGGATCAATCACCAAATTCTAAAACCCTTTGATGAGATAAATACAAGGCAAAGTGACACCCTATGCCACCACTGTCCATATGCATGGACATTAAAAATGCACATGTCAAACATTAGCAGCTAGTGCTTCAGAGCAGCTCCAGAGATGTGCAGCTTTATCCTTCTCCCTGCCTGTAACACATGCTCAGTTCTACCCACTTCTCTGCACACGTGTAGCAGGTGCTTTTAGTGCATATGTTAGGCCTTTTGATACAAACTTCAATTTACAATTAGTGGCACAACTGCTGTTCTCCTCAGCCAACTGATAGTAAAAGAGAGAGAGGCATCATCTTTTGAGATGCCAGTGTTTTCACAAGCACAGGCAGTGTCCTCACAGCATCAGATACCAGCAATATCAACCAAACCATCTTGAGCAATAATTATCTGCAGTCAAAACTGAAGCACATAACAGAATTAAACATTTCATTTCACTGAAAAAGGAAGGCTGGCTAAGAAAACCCCTCTGTGGGTGTAAATGTACAGTCCAGAAACACAGAACCCACAACAGGCATACCTGCAGTAACAGACTCTGCAGACAAACACAGCATGAGAGCATGGAACAGAAGACAAGGTTTTTACTATTTTCTCTCCATGTCATGATCAAGAGGCAGCACACCAGGTATGTATTTCTGATGGTTTCACAAAAAGTTCATGCTTGCAGGGCTTGGACTACAATTTAAATAAGTCAAGCAACAATAGTTAATCAAAAAATCCAACCATCTAAGCTCAGACTAGATGTGGTGAGACCTTGGAGATGTCACACAAGAATTCCTGATGCCCCAGGACCAGGATAACATCACTACAAATGTGTAAGGCTTGAGCAGAATCCATGCAGGTCTTAAGAAGAATCTGTGCAACCCCACAAGGAGGGACAGAAGCACAATGAGAAGATGCAGCCTTGTGTTTCTTCAGGCACTGTGTGATTTTGTTTCACCTCACTTTTATCCCAAACAATCTTTCTTGTTATCTAGTACCTTCTGAGATGAGTGATCAAAATCTTTGTATAGCACTTTGTGGGTAGCTTTTCCCTCTCTGTTTGCCATGACTTCTCCCACAGCAACTAAAGACAGAGGGGAAATCTGTCAAACATATTATAGATCTTCATTTTTCTTTCTGAAAAAGTAGTCCTTATAGAATATTATCTTGTATTAATACAGATATGGCATCCCTAAAAATTACAACAGATAATTAGATCATGGACACCTTCAACAGCAGGGCAATTATTTTTACAATATCTGCAGCTAGTAGCTAAGAATAGCAGATAAACTATTTTTAGACAACTCTAGTAAGATTGTGGCTTTATCTGAGCCCAGAAATATCCTCTTTCCCTGCAAGTTGCTTAGAAATCAAGACCTGATAGATACATGTGTTAGAACCTTTTCATAAATCCAGTAATGAAAAGTAAAGTCACTTTAAAGGCAGCCAAGTGAGACTGGCAATGCCAGCATTTCAAAGGAATGACTGAATACACTGAAAGCTTTGTCACCTGAGTCTCTGAAAAACTAGCAAATAAATAAATTTTCTAAATTACTCCATCTTGCAATCAAATTTCATTAGTGCACTAGAAGTTTTCCTAAGAAAAGTCTTTGCCATCTAAAATTACTTCCTAATTCCACACTTCAGTAGCTGGGCATGGTGCTGAGCCATAGGGGATGCTCATGGCTGTGTCAAAAGCTCAGCCCAAACTCACAGGTTGTATCCCATGAGATTCTTCCAAGCACATCCCTGAACAGGCCAGAATCCTGCTGTTTGTCTTTGAATCCTGAACCGTCAATTCAGAATCACTGCAGCCAAAATTGCCCCCAGATTTTATTCCTTTCTTCATAAAATAAAAAACACTCTTCAAATACTTAATTCTGATGTTGCTTCCCTCCACCTTTACATTGTAAATTATGCCACAGCATATTTAGTAAGATGTTAAATTACATACCAAGCATAGAGCTTGTCAAAGTTCCCTGAAGTTATTAAAAAATACCATTTTGATCTCAGAGACATAGCATTTTCTGAAGAAAAAGCCAAATGAAATACTTTATTCTTCTTAACAAGTTCTTTCTTTGGCCTTGAAAAACAGAACAGTACCAGGCTATAAGAGCAGGCCCAGAGAAAAAAAAAACATCTCCCAGTGCAGGTTCCTGTGCACAAACCAGACTTTGCTCACAACCAGCTGCATTGCCTACTGGTATTTCTTTCAGAAAACATAATTATTCATGCCCTAACTAGACCAAGAAGCACCCCTCTGAAAATGCAAAGTTATTTTTCATCAAGTTTTGTTTCATGTTCTAGGAAGAGCCCAGCAGCAAATATCTCACCCAGGGACCAAACATGGAACAGCGATGCTGGATTTTGTTTGCATGGAGCTCATCAGCTTCACCCTGCTGTGCAGGGGCTTCAAACAATTATTTTAGAATTTAATTTTAAATTATCAAGTTGCCATCAAAGTCAGTTTTCATGGGTATACACAGACACACACCAGGATTGGGTCAAATGGGGAGAGCTCGGATCGGGCACCGCCGATTTCTTCTCCTGAGCCCGCCAGGCCAGGTCACAGTGCAGCTCTCAGACCCCTCTGCTGCCTGCTGGGGCACCCAGGACACTGAAAGCCTTCATCAAACGGTGGCTGCAAATCAGAGAAAGAGAGGATGGTGCTGAGGAGAGGAAAATGGGGAAGCAACAGGAGCCATGGGCTCCAGGGGCTGCTCCGTGCACAGGGCAGGACAAGGCACTGCTGGAAGTGCCAGCTGTGCCCACTGTGCCACTGCCCCTCTTCTCCCCATCAGGCTTAGGCCTGACATCCCTCACACACCATCACTCACCAAAAAAAAAAAAAAAAAAAAAAAAAAAGAAAAGGAAACTCACACTCCTGCTGAACTGAAACTCTTTCAGAGTACTGCAACATTGGTCTTATTGATTTATCTATTTAAAGCAACGTCATAATTTTGCCATTAATATTTGATTGGTATTTTTAGACCCTTACAAGAATTGCACAGACCATAAAAAGGTGTTACAGTAAAGCACCACAGGCAGAAGAGCGTTACTCTGAAGCCTGGGGGATGTTGGTTGGCGCTATGTTCTACGTCTTACAGCTCTCACAAGGGGTCCTTACCTCATTGCCAGGACCTGGCTTCTCAGCACATATGGACTTAAAATTAACTACAAAGGACTGAAAGTGGAAAAAGAAAACAAAACTCAAACTGTGGACATTCATAGAACAAAAAGTAGCATGATGTGTATCCAATAGTCAAAGTAAATTTAACATAGTGTGCATTGAGGATTTATACATTTTTATCAGGTCTTGTTACACTGAAGGCTTTGCACCTAAGAATGTGCTGTTATAAATTAAAAGTTCTGTCTTGTTTCCTCAAATTCAAAGAAAAATAGATCTTGGGATAGTTTAAAAAGTGTGTGTTACCCCAAACATACTTAGTATTCTGAAAACATAACTCACAACAGGAACAATCACGCTTGTAGAGACAAGGAGAAGAGCTGCAAAGAAATCTTGTCAATGAATTTATGCAAGGGCTTATACACAGGCAGAACTAAAATGCATTTGTTCTTCAGAGTACAAACTAAGTTAAAAATGGTGTCAGGAGAATAAAGCAGCCCAGAAAGCTGATAGCAATCTATCCACACTAATGACCTAGAGGAAACTTCAAGCTGCCAGTGGAACTGCCCAACTCGTTATCAATGAGCCCAGCTGCCTTTGATGGGAAAGCATCTCCCAGAGTTTGCCACCTTGGACCACCATCCCACAAAGATATGTTTGATAGAGTAGCAGGCATTCAAACCTTTAGCTGTGTTAGTAGAAGCATGCCAGTTTTTCTTTCTAGAAGAGGAATACTGTTTGTATTACGTTCAGATAGAGGTGGCAGTGCTTGGATTTTCAGAAGCCTGAGGCATCCCAGTGTCACCCAGCATTATGCAGTTTGTAACTTTGGTGGGCTGAAGTTTTTCACCCCAAGTATCCACAGCAGTCCCTGCTTTCTAAAAAAATTCAGAGGTGAGTTTTGGAAAACTTCAGAAGTGAATTAAAGGATGAAATGTATTCTTTATCTATGGTAAAATACTCACAGCCTTTCTGTTGAGGGATCTAGCCCAGTATGCCTGTGACCTTTAGCAGGCACTTCAATTTTGGCTACATTCAATATTCCAGATTTCTCAGCAGTTGCATTGTTGCTCAGAAATTGTCCCAAATGTGACAAAATTATGAGCCTCTATGATTCCTCAGCTTTTACTCATAGCATTCAAAATACATGAGAATCAGGAAGATTCACACTCAAAGCATTTTCAAAATCAATACTACAACTTGAGCACTAATTTATTAAATTTTAATATAGAAAGAAAACACTATATTAAAAATTGAGTTATCACCAGGGACTAGGGCAGGACTGCAGGAATTTAAGACCAACTAATTGAACCCCAAGTAGATCACTTGGCTGGTACTCCTGAAATATGCAACAGATCCTGCCCCTTGAATAATAAAACACGGGAAATGCCTGCCAAGTTAATAAATTTTTGTGTCTCACTGAGGTTACAAAGCACACAGCTCCCAAGTGACAAGCTCCATACCCTTGGGTGTGATAATATTTCCCATCAAGTAGCTGTGGTAGCTTGAATCTTTTCTCCTGTTCAGGGTCAAATTCTTTCTCCCCAAGATGTTCACAGCGTGTGCAACATCAGTGGGAACTTACACACATCCTACAGTGGAACTAAATTTTAAGCTATGTAAAAACACCACATTACTGTCTATTATAAAGCCTGAGTCTGCTATTATATCCACAGGATAAATAAGAATAAACTCCTTTGAAGTCAGTAGAATCAAAACCCTAAATACCAAGAACAGAATTAGATCTTCCAGTCTGGGCTCTCTACCCCACAGGCAGAAGTGAAGGACTGATAGAATTGTATGTATTAAAAAAAAAAATGCAGGCAGCTTTAAGATTTATCCTGCCAAGAAAAGCGTGCTAACAAAGTCATGAAAGACTTCTCTATAAAAATAAATTCAACAGAGAATGGAAGGAAGAAAAGGCAGACACATTTATGTTACTATGATTGTTCATGGCCAGAGAAATGCAAACTGAAGCAGGAGAGATTTGTAGTTCATATGAAAGACAGTATCTGCCAGCAAAGATGTTCCCTGGCAGGAGCACAGTGCAAGTGTCTTCTGACAATTCTGATCAAGAAGTGCCCTAGTTAGTATTCAAGATGGCCATCATGATAGATTAGATGAATAATTTTGGTTCTTTGTCAGGACTTGGATAATATCTGCCTAGAATACATCTGTATCAGTGCACTCTTAATTACCAAGGACAGACAGAACAGCACAAAACTTTTCTACACATCCTTTATGCTCTGACAATGAAAAGCTCATGTAAATTATGGCATATATTACAAAAGCAAACACTGCTCCTTTTCATTATCACTCACTACACACATGTAGCATTCTGAAGAGCTGAAGGGAGAGCGCTGTTCAACAAGATTCATCAAGTTAAAGAGTAAGCTGCAGGACCTGAGACAAGAAAAGTTCAGTCCCCAGACCTCTCTTTATCATCCTGCAGTAGTTATGCAGAACAAGCAGCAAGATTTAGATTAAATCTACCTGTAGATAATTGATGGAGAAGGAACTTGAGGGTGACACAAAGACATCAAACTGTTCTGCAAGTTCTTTCCCTGTTTTCTTTAGAATTAAGGCTTCCTGTCTGTCCAGACTGATGAATAACAGGGTACAGAATGCCCTCTGTAAAAAAAAAAAAAACAAAAAAACCTCATTTCATTATTTTACATCTGTACTTTATTTACATATCCATTTAGTCACCTGGGGCTCCAGAAAAGGGGCTTCTGCTTCGGTGGGCAGTCATAATCTTAGGATCATCTATGAGGTTTTTTAGCAATTCCCCCAACCAACTAAGGAGCAGAACACAAGCTTTTAGGCTCTTCCTGTCCTATAATACATGGTTTGGCTTTTGTTCTTTTCCCAAAAAATGTAGGTTTGCTGTAGTCTTGGAAGATTTCTTTGTGGGCTGCAGTGGATGGCAAGAGCTGGAGTAGGTATTATGTTCTCTTTAGAGCTAAGGCCATTTTACACAGTTCCTGTGGAGATTTAGATCAGAGGGTTTAAATCCTGTGCTCCTATATTCTGCATTCCTTCCATTCTAGATAGCAGCTTGACTTGTTCCTTTCCCTACAGCCTGATAGATTTTCTTCAGTGAAAACTTATTTCCAAAGAATTCTAGATTATCTTCTCTGGTTTAAATAATTTAGCGATTTCTGCCACTGAAAACTATTTCATTTTAATGGACACTCTTAAGTACCTTAACACTGTGTTTGCTCATTGCTTTATTGTTTTTATGGGAAAAACCAAATTAATGATCAGCAGATCTGATGCAACAGCCCAGATGCTTAGTACAGAAACCTGAAAAATTGCAACTGAAGGAAGACAAACACCAAGGTAGTTCTGAAACTGCTATGATACCATATCTGCTGTGCATTTGTGCAATAGGAACTGTTACACATCTCCCAGCATACAGTAATTGATACAGTAAACTACTGGCCTGGAAAATTGCTATTGAAAACACATAATCAACCTTTCGAACTCTATAAACCCAGGGAGATGCAATTCTGCTTCCTCAGGACATGTATGCCCAGTCAGTTTAGGCTTCAGCTTCAGAAAATGGAGGTGAACAAATTGCAGAGAACTGCTCTTCGAGATAAGTTTGTTCAGAATCTTGTCATCATGTGGCATAAACTCTCTGGACTCTAAATCTTCTGAAAGTGTATAGGCCAAGGCAACAACATGGGAGCTGCATATTCTGAAAAATTCTCCATCAGCCCAGAAGTATTAAATATATATTACCATATATTTATACATTAAAAGAAAAATTAAAAAGAGGGGGTTTGATTTTGATTTACATGACTTCTGATTTACCTGACTTGATGCAAGTCTAGCTGTACTGCTTCTGCCTGTACTGCTAGGCTTTGGTGGTGTATTGCACAAGAACTACCAAAGCACCCACCAGGCTGAGGTGCTGCTGGGTTTCCCCTTTGCACATGCACACTGCCAGGGGATTCCTACACATCCAAGGTTAAATCATAAAAGGCAACTCATTATTTAGCATAGATGGGGAAAAAAACTAATGAAATATATAATTCTCTGGTCTGAAAGATATTTTCCTATAGTAATGGATCTAAGCATTTCCCATTAAAGGGAACTTATCTTCAGTATACTTTCAAGTATCCATGGAATATTCCAAGTACTGAACTACAAAAGTCCACGAACAAATGATTGATTGTAATTTGATGTCTGAATACATTTGTGCAACAATTAAATCTACCTTTATCATTTTAGAAGGCCAGGTTAAAATCCCTCTTTTCCTGCCAAAGTTCTAAAATTGACTCGAGGTATGGTTCCTAGCTGGGCTCACAAATTGCCTTCTTCAGCAATTAAAATTGATTGAAAATATTGATCAAAAGGTGTAGCACTTTTATTGGAGTGTCAGAATGTCATCAGTAGATACTGAACGTGACCCTGGCAGAGGAACTGGCTCCCCCAGGTGAGGACACTTAGCCCCCTGTCACACCTTTGCCCTTTTCAAGCACTAAATACTTCAGAAAGCAATATCTGAGCCAGCATTTTCCAAATCTTGGGTTAGCATCTGGAGATGTCAAAGTTTTTAGGGAACTGTCAGGCACCCACAGGCAGACAAAGAGAAAAAGAACAGCCACACTTAATCACAGGAGTTTCATCTGACCCTCAAACCTGTAACAACCCATCCTGGGTTGCAGGTCCTTGTAGCTCCTGATATTAATTTAAGGACACTCAGGTCACCAGGATTAACAGCTCTTGGCAGCATTTCACCACCATCTCAAAGAGAAGCTGCTTTAAGACAGCTTTTCACAGAGCATGGATTTCTGCTTCCAAGCTTTATCTCTAGACAGACCCCCACTGAGAACTGATAATTCTGTTTTAACCTACATCCAACTCCTCTTAATTCTAAAGTGGTCTTCTTGAAAGTAGTGAACTTGGTGACAAACCTGTGACAGGTACTAACTTTTGACAAAGATTCTTGGCTCAAGACTCTTTCATTTCTGCTAAGGCTATTTTACAACTATCAAAACTTTGCATTATCTCAACCAACCACAACTTGCTGAGTTGAAAAAGCCTTTTTATCTAAAGATAGAGGTGTGCTCAGTGTGACAGGTTTCTGGGGCAGTAGAGGTAGAATGAAAAGATCCTGTAAAGATAAGTAATTTAAGATAGAGTTCATTCAGTAGCTCAGCCTTGAAGGGTGTTCCTAACTTAGTGCATGGGTTAAAAAACTTGTTCACTGCCTTCTGACCCAAACTCACCACCAAGTATTAACCTCTGGGTTTTTATTTTTTAACAGCATAACTTTCTGGACAGATGCCTGCTGCTTGTTAAACTCTTCCTCATCTCTGCTGAACAGCTTGGGCATTATTTCCTGGTCCCCACAACTGATAACTGTGAGGCTCAGGGGTGTGAATTTGCAGATTGCAAATTCTTTTTGCACACATATAGTAACATCTCTCCATGTTTGCTTAATCTATGGGAAGAGTTACCCTTCAGACCAAGCCACATACTGATGGGACTGGACCAGACATGATTTGGTTGGGTTCTGTTCACATTTTCTTTCGAACTCTACAGATCAAAATTTCAAAACACATCGTGCATACAAAAAAAAATAAAAATATTCCCACATACAAATTTAGCAGAACTTATTTATGAATAGTTGCACGTTAAAATGAAAATGTTGTAGGACTTTTGCTAATTTACTTAAGGGAAAACCATGAATTCAAATTTTCAATTTTAGTTGTTTTTGAGAAAGTGAGAAAAAGAGAATTCCACCAACTCTACGTTTTGGATTAGGAAATCAGGACTTAAAAACTTACCAAAAGTCATTTTACCCCTCTAATAGGATTTTTACAACTTTGTTTTTATATTAATGCTATCTCTTAATCAGCAAAACAAAATCCATTCCTTTTGCACTACCAGGATTGGAGGAACCAATATATTGCCCATCTCTCAGATGGTCCCCAAGCAGGGTGAAAATGCAAACAAGACCTTGCTGCATCACCCCGTGGCTCCCCCAAGAGAGAGCCCTTCAGTTCCCACCCACTCACAAGGGCTGTAACCCCGACAGCCCAGGCACAGCCACTGCCTCTCTGGCACAAGGCAGGGACAGGCTCTCAGGCAAAGCTGCTCACAGATGCTCTCAAACTGCTAACAAGTATCACTTAGACAGTTTAGAACTTTAGAGCAAAACTAGATCATGCTATCTGAAAAAAAATTAGAAACAAGATGTTTGACTGATATGGTTGGGCTTAAGAATAAAGAAGGATGGTACCCCAGAGAAGCCTATGTGATACACAAAAAAAAACCCAAAAAACCCAAACTAAACCAGCAAAACTACAAAATAACCCACCAAACAATCTACTGGTCATTACCTCACAACATTAAATCCCATAAATTAGTAGATGGTGAAACCACTACGATTCCTAAAATCTGAAGGATGTTGGCAAAGAATATTTCAAGTAATGTAAAATTGCACTTACTAAAGTGGCAAGAAAAAGAAAGGAAAAAGGAAAAACTATGTTATACCCCTGTACACACAGCTAAGTGTGCTATAAGTTGATTAGATTAATATTTGAAGCCAAGTTCTCCATAAAAAAACTTATATGTGCTGAGGACTGCTTCCCCTCTAGAAGACAAATTACTTTTCTTTAAAAGATATCTTTAAAAGCCATCCTGAGCTTTAGATACATTTCTGCTTCTTGATAGTTAAAATGAATTTTTACAAAACACCTACATTAAAGTGGTGTAGCAGGAACACTCCTGACTGGGAATGCTGCAGTTCAGCCCATCCCATTGGACACAATGCTATGGAGGAAGTGCATGGTGAAAATTCATCACCATTTGGATACCAGCAAAAAACAAGTTTTGTAATTTGCAGCTTATTAAAACCTCAAATTGTTCCTTGCCACAAATCCACTGTATGAGGAAGGAAAAAATTACATTTTTATTTTCAATGTCCTCTTTTCTAAAGCACGTGGCTCAGGCAGTCAAATATCCAGGTATGCAAACTCACTGTGGATCTGCATGGGTAAAAGTAATTTCAATATTGCAGGGGTTGTCTTAACATACAATTGAATTGATGCAATGTGTGGTTTAGAGGGAAATTATTTTAAATTCAGGGCAAGAAGCCAACTGAAATCATAGCAACACTTAATGCAATGCTGTAGACTGCAAACATGTTTGTTCCCATAAACACGCAGCAATTTAGTTTAAAACAAACTTCTTGGATAGTGAGATCTTAATCGTGTCCTCCTGCAGCACAAAGATCAACTTTTCTATGTAACTTCTGGAAAGCAGCATGTAAAATGGCCCAGTGTGGATTTAAATTAACCAGAGCTCAATTTCATTGATGATATCTGTGGGTTTAATTATTCTTGTCTCTTTTCAAATGAACGTTGTAGGGGGTTTTGTCCTATTTTATTTTTTTTTTTCAAATTATAATTATAATATCACAAGCCTAGGAACTTGCATAGCTTGCTAGTGGTATAGCAGCAATGCATAAAGCTGCCATGTAGAACACTGTAGTTCCAAATACACCTTTGGATTTTCCTTAATGGCATATACAATTTGAGATTTTACGTTCTGATGGAAGATAAGAAAATCTATTCCCTAGCCCATTTTTTTTTTTTTTTTTAAATCTTGAAGAGACACAGTCCAGAGCTCTGACTTTACCATACAAGTGGCAGTAACCACTCCTGCACCTCAACATTCTAGACTGCTGGCAGGAAAGTTCAGCTGTTTCCCCAAACAGAGGGTCAGACAACAAGCACCTTGGCTGAACTTTGTTAGAGTACCCCATTTACAGAGAAGCCTCTCAGCAGGGCACTGATGCCCAGGCAGCAGCCTGGCAGCTGGAGCTGCTGCCCATCCCAGGGCAGGTGTTTGCAGCAGCCAGGCTGGCAGGAGAAGCCAGCAGGGCTGTGCTGGACTCTGCTCCAGGCACAAACAGGTCTCAGCTCACAAGAAATGGAACTGGAGCCCTCAGGAGATTTTAAGGGCTTTGGTCACTCCTGCTTTTTTCCCCCCTGGGCTGTTTGCTCCTGACTGGAACAAAAAAATTGGCTCCCCCAGGACGCATCTGGGAAGGTCAGAGGGACACACAGCCAGCCAGGGGACACAGGAGGGACAACCTAAACCTGTCCCTTGGACCCTCCCACTGAGCAGGGAGCAAAAAGTCCATAAACCCAGCTTCTCCCACATTTTTTGCTCAAGCATCTCGCTAAGGAGCTCTGTTACCTATCTTGTACATATTCTTGAACCTTCAAGAGCAGGTTCTAACCTCATTTACCCTGACTTAAACCCAGTTTTAATTTGCTGTGGCAATTCACAAGGACCAAAATTAGGCTGCAGTTTTTAGTCTGAAGTTTTCTGAACAAAATGAATGCTTACTTGGGTTTCTGGGAGAGTTCCCAAACTTACATTTTCTTTGGAAGTGGAAATGTAACTACAGTCTAGATATTTTGCAGGGAAGACTGAGGATTAATGATGAAAAATAAAATCACTATCTATAGAGATTTTTTTTTAAAGAACTGTGAGTTCTTTCAGATATTGCACGTTTATATATATGCATATTATCTTTAAATTTTAAGCCTCATTTGCATTTTAAAAATGACACTGTAATTTGCTTTTCCCAGATGTATCACTCTTAATCCTAACAGCTTCCCAGTCTTTTTTACATTTCTATTATCACTAAAGTTCAGAAGAGACTTCTAATTGATCCAAATTACATATTCAAATTAGACTTTCATGAGCTCAAATTAACATACCATAGACATTTTATTTAATTTGGTCCCCAAAATGTCACTGAAGTAATTTGGTTGTAATATATTAATTAGTAAAAATTCAGAAATTATTGAACTATAATAAATTCCTCTATCTGAATATTCCTCTTGAAATAGCACCCCAAATTAATTTATAGCCCAATACGGTGTTATGCATTCACAAGTCTTCCTGCCTCAGATTCTTTAACATTTATTTATGCTGATGCACTTTTGTTCACTATCTCACAAGAACTAAGAAATTAAAAAAAAGCCATTGCCAGTCTCTGCCTAGCAGAGATAATGGCTCAGATCCAGGTGTTTGAGGCTTTTTGTTGGCTTTTTAAAAACATTTTATTCACATACAGAAGCCTGAAACGATCAGAGAGATTGCTAAATTCTTTGCAAAACTGTGTTATTTTAATTAAAACATTTAATTTGGAAATTCTGTTTTCTTACTTGGTAAGTCCTCCTGCATTAGAGAGAACCACACATTATCCCCTGCCATCCCAGAGCTCCTCTTCTGCCCTAACAGAACAGCTGAGAGATTTCCAGGGCAGAAGGAGAACCCAAGTGGCTCTCCCACCTCCCCACTGCCACCCACCCACCAGGATAGCATGAAAAGTTTGAAAATGTCACTTCCAAGACTAGAAATAGATGCTTGTTCATTTTTAAAAGTTATTTTCCTCCACCATTTCTCATTACTGAAAATCTAAAGTGTTTCAGAGCCTGTCCAGATCATTATTGCTAACACAAACACTTTTGCATTTCCCTGGGACAATCAAACACAATTTCACTCGTTCACTGACTCTTGGATCCAACCCTTCCTGGCTGGAAACAGTGCCCTGTTTAGCTGCTGCCCACACCTGCACTGGGATTCTCTGCAGAACAGCAGTTACTCTTTGATACACCTTTCCAAAGACTGTGTCTTTGTTCCAATGACCAGCAGCTAAATCTAGTCCTGGAAAACCAAGAATCTTAAAAAAAACCCCAAACATATTGGCTACAATCTGCATCTGTTGATGAAACTCCAGAAGGAATGTTTGCCATTAAAGTGTATGGCTGTAACTATTGGCATCTTGCTTCTATCTGTACTCAATTTCAGTATTTGGTACTAAGGTCAGTTTTCAGACAGCTCTCATTTTAGCCCTGGAAACTGACAGTTTTCCCAAAGATTTGAGTGATGTATTTTGCTTAGCAGTTGGCTGAGCTGAGTGATGGCCTCATCTGCATGAGTTATCTGCTCCCAGAGAGGAATCAACTGTGCTTTCCTCATTAAGTCAGTCATGTGTAGAGTTTTAGTCTCTTCTCCTCACTAAAAGTTCAACTGTTCTTGACATAAGACTCAAGAGTTTTCCACACAGCTCACGAGTGCTCGCACACCTTTGTTGTGGTGTTACCCAGCCGGTGATGTGGCAGCAGTGCAGCAGCTCACTGCCTTTGGGATGGGAGAGGATCCAGGAGAGTGAAGTGAGGAAACTCATGGACTGAGATGAAGTTCAACAGAGAAAGCAAAAGCTGCACACACAAGCAAAGCAAGCCAAGGAATTCTTGCACCACTTCCCATGAGCAAGGCAGGTGTCCAGCCGTGCCCAGCAAAGCAGGGCTCCATCCTGCTTGGTGGTTACTCAGGGAGACAAATGCCGTCCCTCCAAACATCCCCCCTTCCTCCTCTTCCTCACAGCTCTACATGCTGAGCATGATGCCAGATGGTCTGGGCTGTCCCTCTGGTCAGCTGGGGTCACCTGTCCTGGCTGTGTCCCCCCCCCCAAGGTATTCACCCCCAGCCTGAATTACCAACACTCTCTTCAGCACAAAGCCAAAGCACAACCCCACATCAGCCCCAACAAAGAAAATTGGCTTTATCCCAGACAAAAGTAGCACACCATGCAATACTGATCAATGTTTTTCTACTGAACGTAATCTCATTCTTACAAAATTAAAAGGTCTGAGCTTTTTATTCTTTAGCTGAAGCATCCATGCATGTTAATCACTCCAGACAGTAATGGAAAGATGGCAGAGGAGCACAATCTTCTATGAAGGAGTTTTTCTGGAGATGAAGCTGGCCAGAATTCTTCATTCATAGTAAAACTCCGCCTGGAATTCGACTTCAGTCCAACTTCAAATCAAATATTTTTTGAAGCTTATTTCTTAAAGGAAATTCTATATGCTGTATGCTATAAGGAGGCCAAAGGTTGAAATTTCCAAAGCAGTTGATATGACACCGAGCATGAGCTCTCTGGCCAAAGAGTGTGTCCAATTCAGACCTTTCCAGCACCAAATCCCCGTGACTCTATCTCAGTTTCTTAGTAGATAAGTGTCTGGGAAAAAGGAAGATTTTTTACATTTATCCAGGACTTCTGGAACTGCAGCTCCACAAGCTTCAGGGCACAGTCTGACATGAAGTTTACTATGAAATAGTTCCTAGTTTCTGAAGTTAGTAAAGAAATAACTGTTGGTCCCAAATTCCCTCAAAAGACTGTTCAGATAAGGACTGATCATCACATTGAATTTACTATCCTGTGTTGTGCAGGCACAGAACATCTGTGTGGGAAATGCTAGACAAATATTCAGGTAGGGCCATTCTGCATCATTTTTCATGCTGTTGGCTGTGCCTGGGCTCACAGAATTTCTGATGCATTTTGTTTAGAACAGAAAATGTTACACAGATGAAAGTAGAGTCCACGAAAGAAGTAAAAACATCTCTTCAGTATTTCCTAGGCTACTCCTCTTTTCCTTACAGTATTTAGGACCTATAAAGTGTGCGAACATGCTCTTAATGAACATAATCCTGGGAAAAAAATTCTTCAATTAAAAAAATGAGTAGCAATTAACCCTGAAGATGATTTTCAATGACAAAAAGAAGCAAGAAAAAAAACCCCAAAACACTCCTAACACTGTATTGTCATCAATTCCATAATTCTTTAACAGCCCTTTACAGAGTTCTGATCAAAGCAAGAAATCTCCCCAACAGCCACATTACCTTCCATACAATACACTGACAAACAACCTTGCACACAGGTAAAATAAGTCTTAGTTTAAAGCTGAAAAGTTCTGCAAGTTCTCAAATAGAATGGATTTTACAGCAGAATAAGAAATACAGGCAAACTGTAGAAAATTTTCACATTTTTGCTGCCACTGGATCCTAACAAAGAAAACCACAGTTCTGCTGAAGCAAAGTACATATGATCAGTAACTGAGGTGAGAGAAATTGTGGAATATAAAATCTGTAATGCCACAAGTCCATAAAAATCAATAAAACCCCTTTCAATGCAGAATGAAACACACATCAGCTGATGCTTTTGAAGTACAAAGGTAGAAAGTAATTTTTTATAAAAATAGCTCAAGTGAAAAAATATACTTCTCTGCCCACTTCAGGATTATATTCAAGGTTTCTTGAGTCATTGCCTTTGTGTGTTGTTTTCTGAAAAAAACTCTCTTGGGATGAAATCTCAGTCCCAAAATAACACACTTTGATTTCAATAAAATTTCTCCTTTGTAAGCCGTGTTGGAGAAAAATTTTACAAGACAGAATCATTCAAAAGTTTTAAGAAGGAGGGAGAGGGAATCCCTCAGGTGTAGATATGGCCACAGGGAAAAGAGGATGCAGTGTGTGAACTTATCTTGTCCACAGTTTAAAAAAACAGTTTTGTGTGTCTTTCATTATTTATACAGTCTATGTTACAAAGTAGATGAAACACAATAAATCCATCAGAAAACTGTTCAAAAGAAACACTACCAAATATAAAGCCACTGGGTCCAAACCTGTCTTTGGTTAGTGCTTGGCCATGGGTCTGCAACTGTTCCACGCTGGAATGATTTGAAGAGAAACAAAATTCTCTTAGGCCCCTTTGTACCCTCCTTACTCTGCTCACCAGTGAGGAGAGTCACTAAAATAGTCCAGGAAGATGGAAAGTACATGATCCTAAAGAGTAAATCATCTTCTTGCCATTGCAAAATAAACCTTTGCAGCAGAGTCCCTGAGCAGGCTGAGAAAGTACCCACGCTGGCACTACAACATCCAGCTCCAGAGGGGAAACGCTGCAGCACAATACCAAACTCCCCCAAAACCTTCAGTGACTTATAGAGGACAACCCAAAATTAGTATTCCCAAAAAGCCTACCTTAAACTTCTCCTAGCAAGCTCATGTGACACATTTTTATCAGCTCACTCCTCCCAAACTGAGGGCCAGCTCAGCAATGGCAGTACTGACAGGCATTTAGAGCAGAGGAGACTGAACTGTTTCAGCTGGGAGGGACCTACAGTGACCATCGTGTCCAGCTCGCTGGCCAGTCCAGGGCTGACCAAGTTAAAGCACCTTATGAAGGGCACTGTGCCCTCAGACACTTCTATCTGAGCACAGATAGACAGCAGCACTGAAAACAGAGCATGTACAGCACTAATACCCTGTAGATTCTGACTAGAACGTTGCTTTCTGGAAGTCAGCTATGCAACAAGAAGCCTTTTCAACCTTGAATTTCAGCAGGTAGGTAATAGCACTCAATCTGCAGTAGCAAAGCTGACAGTGATTATAAAATGATACATATCTAATGGTCATTTTATTTCTTATTACAGTCTGTTTAAAATTAAATTTTCTCCTAGAAACTAAATTACTCTAAGAACTTTCTCCTTGGACTACTTTTGGATCTGGAATTGCTGTGAAATATTATGCAATTCATATTTAAACTCATTTATCAGAAGCCACTCTTGCTTCCCTAGGACTGGGAGAGGCTGGGGGCAAGGAGTCTGTTTGTTCCTTGCTCCTGATGCTGAGCCAAGCCCTGCTCTGTTAATGCTTCCTGGGCTGGGAAATGAGAATCCCTGCTTTATTCAAAAAGACATACTCGCAGGCAATACTTGACTTTGAACCCAGATAAACAAAAATTCAGAGATCTCAAGCAGTGGCTTTGTGGCGTTCGTACCTTCACATATTTACTAAAAGTCTGATGTTCTGCACCAAAATAGCACAAGGACAAAATGCTCAAGCCATGAATTCCTTTCATTTGTAATACATTTGCTGAGTGACAGAGATTGCACTCTGCTTCCATATCTCATAGGGCTGCACAGAGGGGATCTGCGAGGAGGGAAAGTTAACATAGCTATGGCAGTTTAAATAAAAAACGATTAGTCTTCCCCTAGGATGCATGAAAGCTGCACCTGGAATTTTAATATTGACCAAACCTTTTGCCAAGTGCCACACAGCCCTTCTGAAGCTCTCCAAGGGAATATTTACCATCAGTCAGACTCCTAAGGAAAACAGTATTTTCCATCACTGGATGTTACTGGAAGGCATGTTCTGTTTTTCTAATTTCACAGGGCAATCCAGTCCGTGTTATCAATTCAATTATGCCAAAAGCTGCCCACAGTAAATCTGCTAAAAAAGCTTTGAACAAAGAATAAACCAAAAAATCAGCAGACCTGAACATGTTTTTTAAGCCAAGACTTCAACAGATGAAACTAAATCAACTTGTTATCACTCAAATTGCCCCAAGGTCTTAATATCTTTCTATTTTAAGGGGTCTTTTAAAGTTTCTGGACAGAAAAATAGCTTAATTCATTATTTTAACTGAATATGAGGGGTTATATATAGATATATTTAAAATACTAAACCATCCTATCTCCTTCTATTAGTTTTCTGTTGCAATGCTTAAATGTGAATCAAGTAAACTTTGCTTGTTACTTACTGTAACAGCATATGGCCAAATTGATTTACAATAAACCACTTCCTATCCTACTTCCCAAAAACTTGGCAAAATCTCAGAACTGCATAAAATTCTCCATCCTGCATTGGTTTCAAGCTAGACTAATGAAGAAGTGCCTGATTTATACCACCAGACAGCTCTGAGAATGCACCACAGATGCATCAGTTTATCAAAAGACATTGTCATATTAAGGAAAGCAGTTGCTGCAAACTCTTACACGTCCTCTTACTCAAGCCAGGCTCACAGAGTCTAATCCACTGGAATCAGCAATTTGTGTGATTTCCTACAAACACCACGGCACTCCAACAAATTCACAGCTCCTGCCATAAATAAACATAACTTTGTCAGTCAGCCACGGCGCTCGAGCCAGCGAGGAGAGCTTTGCTTTGCCGTGCCAAGGGCTGGGTTTCCACTCCAGGAATGTTACTGTGCAGAAGGGCACAGCTGAGCCTGCCTGTGCCACCCCCACTCCAACCTCTACTCTGACACCCTCCTCACTTGGGCTGCCCATCCCTGCGGGAGGCTGTAACCCACACCAAGCCGTGGATTGTGCTCAAAACAACCTTTGGAAAGGAGGAATTGTGGACGGGGCAGAGGCCGAGGGAGGAGGAGTGGCTCAGGCGGAAGGAAAAAGGCCCGAGCTCTTTGGAAGCCCAGCACATTTCTCAGCGATCGGATGCAGGGCAGCTCCTGCTGCACAAGGGGCCTCTGTACCAGCTGCAGAATCCCCCCCTCTGTTTGCCTCAGGAGCTGAACAGCAATTCTGTCCCTTCCATCTAACAAACAAAAAAGGCAAGGGGGTAAAGAAAAAGTGCTTAATAGCCTATATACAAAAGACACTTTTATCCTGATCGGTTTGATTTCATATCACTGCTTTTGATTTATACAAGCTGATTTTTTTTTTTTTTCATTCTCATCATGCATCCTCTCGAGTCACAGATTTAATTAAGATTAGGAAAATGAAAAGGTACTGAGAATAAGTCAGATCTTTGAGACAATATCTGTAACAGTTATTCATTCAGGACTAGCCAGAAAAGATCATGCATATAACACATAATGAGGGGAGAGAGTATGTACCTTACCATCATTTCTAATGTATGGAACACAGTGTAATTTTCTGCTAGGAAAATGTCAAACATGACTAAAAATTATTTTTTGCAGAATCTTGTTCATCTCATTCCTGAGAATGACTTGTTCAAGATAGAGATCTACAGAACACTTTGGATCATGTGGCTAAGACATAATAACATTTCAAATAAGTTTCACATTCTCCATGGTGACTCCTCACCACAAGTTAAGCTCTCCTTTACCTTACACATTCTGCACATTTTTAAAACTAAACATAAGACTGACAATGAAAATAAAGCAAGTAAATAAAACTGATCAAAGCTTTTGCAACAACTAGTGACACTGCAGCTCCTGCACTGACTGAGGATACAGCTGGGCACAGCCTTGGTCAGAGCAAGTTGCTCATAATTTTGGAGTCCCTGTGACAGACTCAGAGTGACCAGCCTCAGGAGCAAGGAGCCCTGGTAAAGTATTACACTCTGATATTTACTGACACTTACAGGCAGCATTTAGCTCACTTAAGTATTGCTCCAATCAGTATCAGTAAGACTTCACACGCTGACACTTTGCTCAGAAGGGTTACTTTTGTCACCCCCCCGACACACACACACACATCATGAGATCATTATTACTCACAGATTCAATTTAGATTAGAAAGAACAAAAGATAGCAAATGTTTGCAAGTGTGCTCAATTAGGGATGCAATAATTCTACATCATCATTCATTTTCATGCATTTTTTTTAGTAAAGGGAGCAAGACTATGAAACAATAAGTGTCCATTAAAATTGCTCTTGTCAATTTTTTCCTTTGAACATCTGGTTTGTGGCACAGCTTTTCCTCCCTGGCAGAGGCTGAGAGCACTGGTGGCTGCCTGAACTGGTGCTCAGAACAAGAGGGAATGGGCAGAGCTGCCCCAGCACCAATGGGAGTGGGGAGGGAGGCCCAAAGTACCTGCAAACCCTCCCAGCAACAAACACATCGACAGCACAGAGCAGGATAGAAAAGCAGAGTAATAAAGCTGATAATTGCTTTGTTTCCTGTCTTGCAGCCTGTAGATACAGCTCCCCTCTGCTTTCTCCCCACTGGGATGGGGGTGGCTTGCCTGTTAAGTGCTGAGCTTGCTGAGGCAATTCCCAGAGCCTGCAAAGTAAGGATGTAACATCCTCAGGGCAGTGTCTAGACCAGGAAAGCAAAGATCACTTCTATTCCCCATCACCTATTATCCTGTCCAATGCATGCACAGCAGTGACAGACACAGGCTGCTGGTTCAGATCCTTCACCTCCTGCCATTTCTTAAATTCTGTGCTGTAGAGACAGAAGTGTTGCCTTTAACACAGGGAAATGAAAGTTACTTAACACAAGATCAAGCACAGCCAAAGTGAGGAACAGGAAAAGCACCATAAAATGCTGTTGAAAGAAGAAATTGTAGAAAAACTTAGAAAGGAAACCCAGAGCACTGAAGAAACCATCACGTATTATGAAGGCTCTGAGGAGACCTCATGGCAACCTTTCAGTTTCACTGCAAACAGGTTGTGCAGAGAGGTGGAAGATGCTCCAGTCCATCCACAGGATGGGGTTGGACAGAGCTCTGAACAACCCCATCCTGTTAAAATCCAAGGGGATTTTAACTTAAATATTAAAGATCAAAAGCTATAATTGAATGACCATGAAATTTAACAAGAGTATTGAAGTTAATTGTAGCAAGCATCCTGTTGAAGGCTTAGGATAATGACAACTGATCAGCAGGCATGAATGGGTACAGATCTGTATAACACAACAGATTAGTGTAATACAAACATGAAAATAAAAATACAAATCTCTACAGTTTTAAAAAATACACTGACAAATATTTATTTTGCGCAATCTGTAGCAATTTTACATCAAATTACTCATAAGCATGTTTTCATACTACAGTGCCTCTTACTGCTATTTCCTCGCTCTGCTCCTCATTCCATACCCATAACAGAAAGAGTGTGAAAGGGAATTAAAATTCACAGCACACATTTGAGATACTGCATAATCTGAGTTGTAAACCCACCAGTGAGTCACGAAAGACATCCCAAAACACTTGGCAGCAAACTGCAAAAGCCTAACCTCCAGCCAACACAGATTTGTTAACATGGGTTTTTAAGCATGATGATACCACATGTGCATTACTAGCAGGTTAGAGACATTTAAATCCTTCTTGAAGTACCAAAGAGAAACACCCTCAGGAAAAATAATTATTTAATCAGAGCAGGCTGCTTAGCTGTACATTTAAATCTGAAAAATCAGTGTCTTGCAGTAGATTTTTATAAACAAAGGGGAAGGGCACTCAGCAAACTGCCATGGAGAGAAATGCTTATGTTCAGCAGGAACTGACAGAACAGGCCCTTTGCACTGTGCAGCATTCCTGTGTTCTCCTGAGAAGGAGCTGCTCTCACAAGTAATTTAAGGTCTAACGTTTTCTTCTTAATCTAGAATGTTCTGTAATAACTTTCTAGACATGAATTACAACAAGGCTTTGTAATCTACCTACTCACACAAAAAGAAATCTTCTTCTAACCTTGCACACCACAAATATTCCTCACTGTGACAGTGAAATCAGCAATATTTTCCCAGGAATACATTTCAAATTGAAAAATTGCAAATCCTCTGTGGAGGAACAATCAAAGCATCAAACCCAAATCTGTAACCTTAAGGACTGTAGCAAACCCATGTGCTCTGTGGCTATAGCAGAGACTTTAAATCATAGCAAATGTTGAAAACCAAATATTCTTGTATTATCGTGTTTAAAACCTGCCTCCAAAGAAATATGGTGAATAAATATGAACTGTATAAATTAAGTGTAGTTTCCCTTCAATTTAATCTCAGATTTTCTGAAGTTATATATTAGCAGGTAAAAGCTGCTTATCCTGGGTTTCAGTAGTAATAGTTCAATATGAATGACAGCACCCTATACAAAACGAGTCTCTGTGTCTTGAGGAAGATTACTTCTCAGTATTGTAGTGCTGCACAGTGCTAAATCCCCCTCACTGCTGTTAATACTGCAGAAAAATGTTTCACCTTCACACATCAAAGTGTGCCAGTTTAAGATATCAGGGGCTCTGTACCCTCCAGAGGAGAAAACAAATAAATATTAAAATTTAGTAATAAAATGGAAGCATCTGAAAAAAACTGACAGAGAAAAGCAATTTTTGTGAGCAGACAGATGAACAAAAGAAAAGGATGAGCAGAGTCTGCAGATATCTAGAACTATCTGCTAAGTATCTTCAGGAGCCTTTTGTATTTTTACCAGCACTGGGAACATAATCAGAAAAAGTCTTTCACAAATGTTTAGGCAAGTTAAGATCCAAGACTGATGCCCACAACCTCTGGTATTTGCTCTTGCTCCCCAGCTGCCGGAGGATCTGTTTGCGGCGCACAGGTGGATCCAGCGCGGTGCTCCGCAGGCGGGAGGGGAGGGATCACAGCACTGCCAGGACAGCTCAGTACAGGCACCAACCGAGGGGAGAGGAGCTCAGCAGTGGGCAGATTCACTTTGGAACATTTCTGAGGATGTAAAACTACATTTTACACCACCTACTCTTGAGGGAGCAGATCCTGAGCTTGGTAAAACTCCAATTACATAGGCAGGGGCCCATCAGTGGGATTTGTCTCTTGCTCAGCACTGAGACACATTTTTTCCAGGCTTCTGTGCTGCTCAGTAACCCCTCAGAGCTAAGAAGTCTGACAGATCCCAGATTGCTGCCTGACACCAACTTAACAACACTGAACAAAACCAGCCAGCGTTGGCTTAAACCAGAGCCTCTGGAATTCAGCACCTCCTTTGCCTACCCAGGCTAATATCACCTGTAGCCAGCCAGGCTTCCTCAGCAGGGTCCTGGAAATTTATTTTGTAATGACAAGACAAATAATTGCAGGTATTTTATATTATATAAATATATTTATGTTTCCCTTTAATTTCTGTGACGTGAACTCTTTGGGGAACTCACTGTTCCCAGTTCAAATTGGTTCTCAGTCAGGCTCTACAAAATAATCTCTTGCTTGCACTTCACAAGCTTTATTGTCAATGCCATGGGTTTTGGATTATTCACAAAATCCTTTTGCAGTTATCATTTCTATTAATCTAGTTATAGTGGCTGAAGGTCTTTCTGAAGCATACTGCTCCCAAAATGTCCTTTTTTAAGCTTGGCAACCACATGCATTTGTCCAACACAATTACTTTTTCCCAGGATTTCCAAATTTCTCCTTTACAAAATATTTTTCCATGCCCAGCCTAGGGTTTCAGAAGAAATACCTCTTTCTGTTCTATTTAAAAGTAATACTTGGTGATCCTCTGAGCAAGTGCTTTGATGTGTCTCTGGCTTTTATTTTGGCTGAAGGCCCAGACTGAGAATGAAGCCTTGCAGGCAATCTACCATAGCAAACACCCCAGGAAAAGAGGGGAAGTGTTTAGTGGAAGTGGCAGCCCGAGCAGCTGCACGCACAGGCCATTTCATGCTCCTGCAGACGGTTCAGATGCTGCTCTCCCAGGGCAGAGCAGGAACAGGAGGCTGCTATCACACCTCAGGGAGGGACATAGCCAAGGTTACCCACTGCAGGTAAGGTTGTCCTGAAAAACGTTCTGCTCTGGCACTGTGTTTATGTTAATGCTGAATTTAAACAAAAAATAACAACAAATTTATCACATTTGCAGCATTTTTAAACAAATCTATAAAAGAGAGCAACACAGTATCAACAGGGGAAAAGAGGAACCACTTGAATACATACAGGGAAAGGGGCATATGGCTTGTCAAACAATGCAGCACTCAAAGGATCAAGGCGTCAGGAAATGAAGACTCCAGCCACCAGCCAGCCACAGAACCATGAGTGTGCATAACCATGCAGAAATCTCTTAATTCTGAATGACACTTCTATCACAAAAAACCCCGTGTGTTTTTATAGCTTTGTGTACACTAGACAGCAGGGGGAAAATGGAACAGACAGCTATTAAAAGCGTCCTTGGAACCATCATAAATACCCATTTTCATTTTTGGCTTAAAATTTCTCTAGCTCCACTATCAAGAGGTGATTTATCATCTTTCATTTTTCACATTATCTGTAAATAGGTTATTCCCACTAGCGTTGCTGTAAGAAACATTTGTCACAGCTGTAAGAGGAGGGAGCCTGGCTAATTTCTGGATCCAGAAACCAAGATGAATAGCCTTTCTTCCCCTGCAAACAGCTCTGAACATCAGTCAAACCCTTTCTTCTGAAGTTAAACAGTATTTTCAGATCTTACAAGTACCTTCAACCTCATTTTTCTCGTCATATTCTGATACTTAGAATGATCTGTGACACTACATGTGTTACTAATTATGATACAAGCTTGTAGAAAAGTAGCTTTTTTAAACGAGGAAGGTAAAATATGGAAGCATGTGGAAATCAATACTAGAAGACAGAAGCCCATTGTTAGAACATCAAATAATTACCATTTCCTAATAATAAATGTTTGTCAACTACCAGTTAAACCTCATTAAACCTCTCTTCTCCTTTCTAGCTGATTAACCTTCCTGTGTGCAGAGATGTATTCTGGCCTACCTAGACTACAAACTTGTTCTAAAAGAGCATCTTCCCCAAATGTCACTGGGTCCCTGCTCAGCTGAAGCCACCTATTTGTATCACTCTGCAGCACACAGTGAAGAAAAAGCACATGTAAGAAATGAACACTACATTAGGACATCAGGACAAGACCTTACTACTGATAAGAACCCTGCTTAGCAGTGTTCAAAAAAAAAAAGCTGTGAAATACTCAGTGATTTGATAATCTACTGAGTGTCAAACTTCCATTCAACACTGAAAACCTGAACACTGGATAGAAAGAAGTGATTAAAATGATCCTTTTCAAGGCTCAACCTACTGCTAATTGGTCACGACCATCCTGCAGGATTTCACTTGTGACACCAGTAGAACAGAAATTATAATGCTACTTTAATAACCTGAAAGAACTTTGCCATTGAAAGACTGACTCATTTCTTTAATATTAAACAGTACATTTACTCTGCAAATGATGGACCAGTATTTCATTGGAATGAACAGTTTTTAGCCAGCCAAGACTTTTCCTTATTAAAAAAGAACAGGAATCTCTGTGAGCTGAATCCCACAGTCCTTTCCCCTACAAAGCTCTCTTTGAGGTCAATAGAAAATCTGGCTATTAAAGAATGTTGAACTCTGACCCCTGGAATAACACAGCACAAATCATATTCAGTCTTGAAAATAACCCCCTCCCCATCCTAGGTCTGGAAAGATTTCTAAACAGGAGAAACAGGACATCCTTTTTCTACCATTCTTTACTAAAATTCTCAATACCAGAAAGGTTAAAACTTAGTCTGGAAAACCATTTGAGCCTCCCCATTCATGGGCCTTTATGACACTGCACACCTATTTCTTCTTTTAGGACATAAAAGATGTAACAAAGACCATGAATTAAATCACTTGAGACTGAAGCAGCATTTATCATTAGACACATGAAGCACAATAAGAAGGAATATTGTCAATAAGCCTACTGTGCCTTGCCAAACTGCAGCAGCTGTGGGTGATGATGGACAAGGAGAGGATGTAAACTAAACACCTTCCTTTTATTATGTGGAATATTTTCGATGAGCAATGTCTAAAAACAGAGTGGCAAAAGCTCAAAGGAAAAAAATGATACAGCTGTAATATTCTGACAGAGAAGATCTAGTGGTCGCTATTCACAAAAACATTTCAAAAATACTACTTTTAAAACTCCTGTCATGCTTTCCAACTATTTTTGTCTACCAATTTTCTATATCTATTAAAATAGAAGACTCAAAGTCTTGCATGGCTACAACTCTACTTGACCACAACAATCGTTCTGTTTAGATAATTTTTTGGAAACATTAAACTTCAGATCAAAGAGCCACTCTATTTCACATCCAACTTGTCCTTTTTTTTCTTTTCCCAAATAGATTTCCATATTAAGTCTGTCCTTCACTTTGATGGCTTTGAAAAACTTTCCCATGGTCTCAGACTACTTTCATTTTGCTCAAAATAATAACTTTTACTTAACATGATGTGATAGAGCAATTTAACAACTCACCCTCTTCTAACAGCTAGTTATAGGTGATTAATCTTAGTCCTGTTAGGTCTGAGGAGTCCCCAAGCTCATCACTCGCTCCTTTCTAGACACCTAACCAGGGGAAAACATGAAATAAATGCCTGAAACAAGATAAAAATTGACCAGAATAATTTATGCTTCAGTCAGATCTGAGTAGTTCACTTTCAGTTCAGATGAAGTACAGAAAATATCAGAGGAGTCTCCTGTCCTGGCTGGAGATCTGTTGTAACCCAGGAGACCAGCACTGGCAGGGCTGGAGGGAAATGCCACTCATGTTACAGGAAAATAACACCCAGCTTGTGCCCATGGGCTTTGTTCATCAGTCTCCACTCCTGGAGCTGGGGTCTCACTGAGACCCCCCCTGCCTCCCCAGAGGGAGGGGGGTTTAATTATCCTTTCATACCTCAGCATGAAGGTGTGATTATACAGCACAGATGTAAAAAACTTCCATACTCGTTCAGGTAGGATGGTTCATCCAGGGTGAAGCAGGTCTTTGCCTATTTCTTTCTTTCTTAAATGCATTTTTTCCCCAAAAATCACAGCCCTCACATTAGAATTTTCCCCTGCACAATTCCAGATCCTCAACCTTGGTGCTGCTTCCCCAGCAGGTGAGTGTACCCTGCCAGCCTTTCTTCAAACCCCTTTGTCTGGCCCTGGCAGAGTCAGACCCAGCCCACTCAGGCCACTCCAGGGGCTCTCAGGGAGGGACACCCAGGGACAGCTCCTGCTGATGTCCCAAGGCAGCACCTCACAAACAGAGGGAACAACTCACCACAAGCACTGACAGGGATTCAAAAGCAAGTTGGGGTTTTTTTCAAGTGTATGACTTTTACTTCTTCCTACCCTGTGGCCATTTGAGACCTTGAGAAAAATACTCTGAAAAAAATAAACTTTGAACTATACACTTAAATGTCAACTTTAGCACTTGCACTGATTGTAGCTCATTAGGGTAAACTAGGAGTAACTCAAGGAGTAAATTACTGCATGAAAAACACAAGGAAGACACTACTGGTATCATGTGACTTGTGCTGACTAAGCAATCAGTTATGATGCTTTGAAGAATGACAATTAAATGAGAATAGTGGGAATAACATTGTTTCTGGAACAAAATATGTAAATTTAGATACATTCTACTTCTTTCTGCCTCTGTCATCATTTTTATATGATATTTGCATGACACTGAAGACGAAAAGTGATTTTTTGGGGGGAAATCCAAAATATGTAGACTTGTATTTTAAACTGAATGACCTGTGATAACATGGACATATAGATATTAAATTAAGCTACCTCGAGACCCCATATCCTTCCCAAGAGAGCAGGAAAACCCTCAGAAAGTGCAGTGTGCACATTTTTCAATTAGTTGTAAACCAGGATAGAATTTAAGGAACTGCCCAAGTTATTTCCTTAAACAAGGCCACCCTGAATTCAAAATGTAGGGGTGGCAGCTCTTTGTGAGCTGTGTGGCTCTGTCCTAAATGCAGCCCTGAACTCCTACCTGTGCAGGTGTGTCCCTTTATACTAACAGTGAAATGCTTGTTTTAGCCATGTGCTTGCTTGCACCAGGCTATAGAATGGAAAGACTCCCAGTTTCATCCTCAATAGGGAAGAGATTTTTCTTGGAAAAAAATCTTTCAATTATATAGAACCATTCTGAGGTCTGACATCAGCTGAAAGGTTTAAAGGCAAGACTGAAATTTAACAAGAGGTGTGTAGCCCAGTTTTATCTTTCCAGCAATACAATTTTAACTACTGTGCTACACAATCATCAAACTGGTTCCCTTATTGCCACCCAGTATAGGCAGAGAGAGAACAAGACATTCAACATGAATTACACACATAAGAAGATAAACAAATGGGCTTCTCCCTTTCTCTGCTTTGCCTCTTTCCTTCTCCCCAGCTTCACTTTTCCACGAGGACACTCACCAGGCAGAACTCTGGGGATGCCAGTGGCATTCACAGGGCTCCACATGCACTGGTGGGGTCAGCTGGAGCTGGAGGATGCTGCTGATGGCCCGTGGGTGCCAAGCCCTCCAGTCCTGTCCCAGGAATCCAGCAGGATTCCTGTCCTGGCAGGACAGAGTTCCCTTCAGATCCCTCAGGCCCCCCTGGGATACCATTACCAACAGTGGAGAATACCAAGGGCTTCAAACACCTTCAGCAGCCAGTGCCCAGTTACACCAGCAATAAGCCCATTCTTTTCTTGGTGGTTTCCAAGATAAATGCAGCTCTTATTGCAGAATATTGAATACAAACACTGAAAACTCATGCTACTCACATTAGGCAAAAACATTAGCTCAGTCAACCTGAGTACAAATAAGTCTTTCAAATATTTTTATGGTGCAGAATGCACTGCACTGCCATGGTAATTTATGTGTTTGTTGACTCTTAAATGTTGAGCCATAACACTGCAGCTCTGTGCTTGCCATCATTTCCTGCTCCTCCTTCAGCCACTTCTATAAAGAATTTTATTGACTATATCAGCAAGAAATAATCTCCATCCTAATACCCACTTCTACATTTAAGAGTAGTTATCTTATATCTCAGCTCCTATTAATTCTGTTCTCTGTGCATGTCTATTAGCCCCTCCTGTGCTCCACCAGGCAAGGCAGGGTGCAGGACAGCCACCCAAGGGACTCTGTACAGAACTGCCACAGAACCAACACAGTCAGGACTGTTGGCAGAGCAAAAGGAGCTGCAGGATTCTCTGGCCTGCTCTGAGGGTGACACTCATGCTGTGCTTGGAAGGGGCTGTACCAGGTGCAATCAACTTCTGAGAGCTTGGGGAGGGTGTCTGTGCTGTGGGTAACCTGAAACCCACAGGTACTCTGGGGCCATTGAGCACCACATCAAACAATGGTCATCCTCCTGCCCCTAAAAAGGACAGATTATGGACCTTCCTGCTGTACTCAATAGAAGCCAGCTCAGCAAACAGGGTGGGCTTCAGACATTGCTATGTTTATATTATCTGGAATTAAACATTACATTTATGAAAGCTCATGAGGTAAACTCACAGCCAAAGAAACCATTTTCTGTGCTGCACATGGTCTCTTCGACTTTGGTCTTCAAAATGTTTGCTTACATGTCTAATTAAAGAAAAGGAAAAAAAAATCTATTGAAGTCAAAGATTTGCTATGGATCAGTTCAAAGAACTAAACTTACTCCAAATTCAAGAAGAGGAACTTAAACAAGTGCATTCAACATGCAGAAGTTTTAAATGCTGTCAAGAATGATTTAGGTGCTCAGGAACCTGATCTCAGAAACCTATTTCTCTCCTGACACCTAAGCAAGCTAAGCTGCTTTTGGAAATAGAACTGTGTCAGCCTGACAGTTTTGGCAATGCTACTCTCTGACTTCCTCCAGCATCTCATTCCTCCTTGTCCTTTCAGAAACTTCACAACATTAAAATCCAGAGAGAACAGAGGCTTCAGCAACTGATAATATATTCACAAAATGGTACAACAGTGTGTGAGACCAACTAACTATGCCAGAATTGTCAGGCAAGTAGCCCATAAATCATGCAGACAACTGGCTGCAGCTGTTCAACAGACATGAAAAGGAATTCATTGCTTAAAGAATAGTTAACAGAGTCTTACAGAACTGTTAAGAGTAAAAGCATTACTTTTCCTGCCAGATTCTGCTTCATGATTATTTTAGAGTAAAAGTTAGATAATTTTAGACTGAAATAATTAATCTCAGTTCTTATCAAAATATTCAGAGGATGAAAAGGTTTGTTGGCAGGATCATAGACACATCTCCTGAATATTCCTGCCACCTTCAGCAACCAAACACCCTCAGAACATGGAGAGTTGCTCAAAAGGAAGCTCCTCATTCTGTTCACTGCTGAGTATTATTTGTAAGTCACTTCTGATGTAGCCTCCTCTTGTAATTTACACCACAAAAGCTCCTACATATGGGATACTGTTTGCTTCCTAAAGACAACAGGTCAAACTTTAAAATTCCACTTTTTCTGGGTAGTTCCTGGAAACTTTCTCAGCCAAAATCATCCAGGAATTCCAAATAATATGAGCTGAAGTAAGATGCATGAGAAGGGTGCACAGGGACCCTGACATTGCATGTCATTAATTCTTCTGAGGATAGAGCAGGAAAGCAGTGCACACCTGAAATCCAAACAGGCATTGGCAAACATCCTTTTGCTGGCAACCCAATAAGCTAGCTTTCACTTCTCACACTTCCTTAAAATATTAAGATCTAATCAAGTTTACTTCCCAAAAACTTAATGAAAGAAACATTGTTGTTGTTGTTAGTTATAAGACTTGGTTGGGTTTCCCCCTCAAAAGATTCCTGCATTATCATCAACCAAATAAAAACACTCAGTGATCAAAATACAATAAATTAACTGCTCTCAGGATCCAGTTTTAGTGGAGAAAGCAAGGCAGGATAGGTATAATTAAACAAAAATAAACACATTATAGTAACACATTTGGTGACCTCTAGCTTCTCTATAACAAAACTCAATAAGGCACTACATGAGTTAATTAAAAGTACACTGTCCAGAGTGAACAAAACCCAAGAACAATGCTACAGGCTATTAAGTGAAATGATGATTCTGAATTATAATTGCTTTATAGACCACTGAATTTCTTCAGTGGAGAGAAAAGATTTACTAATGATATCAAGCATCTCCTGTGATAAAAATTTAATTATTAAAGGTTTTATCTCTGAAGGCAGTCTGTTTCTGTGTTTATGTTGCTTCTATTTTTTCCCTAAATTATTAAGAACAGCCATCAGCAACCCTACCCTCACTTTAACCCCCTTGAAACATTTTATGCACTCTTAACCACCTTAATGTGATGTAGTTCTCTGTGGTCTCAAATGAGGAAAGCAGGTAACTATATCTTAAGTGCCACAGGGACAAATCCTCAGCTGATATATATCACATTTATGGAGCTTCAGCATCCACCTCAGTGGGACTTAAATGCTTTCTCAGTACATTGCTGAACCGGGTTATTAAAAAGGAATTACCAAAAAAAAAAAATAAAAACACCCAAAAAAACCCCTCAACAACAACAACAAAATTCCTGAAGCTCTCATAGAATATCGACAACACAGAAATGAATACTTGTATGTGGAATTTCATTATCATGATTCTTATGCAATATGAGCATTCTGTAGTGTGTGTGTTTCTGTGCAGAAACAAATTTTTTCAGTCCAAGGTAATGCAGAGCTTCCTAAAAGATCATTAAAGGTCCTTGTGGTTAGGCAGTCATTTGGTTAGTGATCTCATTTTGAAGCCAAAGCCATTAAGACAATATAAAACTGGTTTCAGGAAAGCACATTAGTTAATTATAAAGCAATCTAAGGCAGACCAAAAGAAGAATATTTGATTCATTCTAAATGTTTATAGATGTTATAATACTGTGGTTCTACAACTTGGTATCTTCTCCGGGGGAAATGACAATATTTTATAGGAACAGTAATATGGGGTTTAGACTTCTTGCCTTCCTTTTAAGCAATTTTCTAATAATTCACTTCCAGCTTCTCCTGACAAGAACTGGTCCAGGTTTTATGCCTGATTTTGCACATGTCGATACCAACAACCTTCATTAGGTGCAATGTGAAGGTCACAACAATTTGTGAACAACAAGAAATTATAGTTTTACAGCAGCTTTCATCAGCTGCTCTGCACAAACTGCTCCCATGAGCTCAGGGTGCAAAGCCCAGTTCAAACCTTTCTTAAAAACACACCAGCATGTCAACCTCCCCAGCTGCCTGCAGTGCTCCTTTCTGCTGTTTATCCACCTTGTTTGCTTTTCTTGCACTCTTACCACACCTTTTAGACAGCATTAGCCCTCATTCTGTGTTTTTCAGCTGCATGTAAAAGTGGGGTTCAACCTGTTTGCAATAAGTGTCAAATAAATCATAAATGCATTCATACTGCAGCACAAACTGAATCTGTCTCCTTCACAACATGAACATAATGATCTTTTCAGAAGAAAATCTCTTTAGTTTTTGCATTTAAATGGAACAGTGGGGTCCTGGGATAAAATTGGGGCTCCTATGTTCAGGCTTAAAAGTGGATCATCAATTCCATTGGCTTCTGTCAGTGTTCTGGGATTGCTCCTGGGATGCTGCTTTAATGTGCACAGATACCAGCTCCAGTGACACACAATTGCTGATTGCATCTTAAGCTGGCAAATCTCACCAGGCTGCAATAGTTATTTATTTCTTGTCGCTGCATTTCCTGTGCAACTTGAGGCCTTCCCTTATTCACAGGCATTCATTATACTCATCACAAAGTTTATTCCTATCTCAGACAAGACCAAGCATATCTAAAGAGATATCACAGGCTCCACAGTAGATTCATTACAAGTCAGGTTTGACATATTCATTCCTAGTGCTTCATATATTGCTGGTGGATAGCTTATAGCTTCTTTCTCTAATGTTCAGATCTGCAGGCAAACAAATTTCTGCCTGAGGCACTTAAGTCAACTAGAAGGAGCTCCAGCATGCCCCCAGTCTGCAACTGCCATGAAATGTTTCATAACATCTTTCTCAGAGTCTTTTTCATAGCAAGAATTATCAGTTCTTCCTTGGCTTTATCCACTGCTTCCCAAAAACAAGTGCCCCAGATCCAGGATATGTTATGCAGATTCTGTCAAAGACATCCAAGGTCAACTGGGATTTTGGTTGCTTGGTGTGGGCTTTTTTGGTTTGGGGTTTTTTTGGGGAGCTTTTTTTGGCTTTGTTGTTGTTATTGTTTGAGGGTTGGGGGGATTGGGTTTTGGTTTTTTGTTTGGTTTTTTTGTGTGTTTGGTTTTTGGGGTTTTTTGGGGGTTTTTTGGTTTTGGTGGGGTTTTTTTGTGGTGGTTTTTTTTTTTTTTTTTTTTTTTGTGGTAGTGGTATTTTGCTAAATCTAAATTATTTAGATTTTATTAAAAATCAGGGAATATGGGAAACTTGAGGATCTGAATTAAACCAAGTGATTGTGACTGTAGCTGCTTCAATTGCTTGAGGCTCCCACTAACACAGCTCTACACCCACTGTTGTCTACTGCAGCAATCTCAGTGGTTTCAGTGTAAGGGAAACAATCTAAGCCTATTTAGGTGTGTGCTTGGTGGCCCTGCTTTTATCACAGGGAGATAATTTTCCCAAATTAATTATAGCAGAGAAAATTCCTGCATCTTGTTACTATAGCAATGGCTGCAGAAAAGCTGATACTCTTCACAGGAGCAGGGCTGATCCTCCCATGGCAGGGCCTGGCTCCCAAGTTCAGGCTCTTCCTGTGGAGGTCTCTGCTCCAAGCAGCTTTCCTCAGCTGAAATATATAATTATATATATAATATAATATTATATATAAATATATATATAAAATCAGCTGCCCCATACTCCTGAGCAGTGACCTTTCTGCATTCCCCACAGGGCTGGAAAAGTCCTTTGGCACAGAGGTCTGAGGCAAGGGGAACTTGCTTTACCCTGCTCCATCCCACTCAGCAATTCTTGGGAAACTTGCAACTAGCTGCTACCTTAGGAAACTAAGTTCAGGTTGGTTTTTCTTCCCTTTTTGTCCTCCACAGATGGGCACACTTGGCTTTTATTTAGACAGGTATTAAAGCAACCTCACAAGGAAGGTGGGAAATGGCAAAAATCTGCTGCATGAGAGGTAGTGTGCACTACAGCTGTAAGGAAATAAGAGGGAGGTGGGAAGGGAAACTAAGGGCAAAGTTTTCTTCTCATTTATCAGACCAGAACATATATATCCAAATGAAGTCTCTTCATGCAAATTACTTATAAATACATTTTGGACTCCTGTAAGCTACTATTGTCATATTTTGCCTCCATATTCTCATGCTGTGGATGAATAGATGTACTTAATGTCACTAGATCTGTAAAGATGAAATGCACTCCTTGATCTCAGACAGCAGAAAAGGTGCAAAATGTGAAGCCAGGACTGTACAGCCCTGGAATAGCCTGGAATAGCCACTGGGCAGTATCTTTGTAACCCATCAGTTTTTTACACCTGATGTGCTATGAACATGCACTGGTACCACTGCATAATGAGGATTCTGACTTCTTCCAAGGCTTTCCATAGTCTTTACAATTTTTTCAGTTTAGTCTGTTCAATCAAGTTTCAGAAAACAATGGCAACAAATCTGAGTTCCACCTGTCCCCCATTCCTCTTTGCTCAGGAAGAGCTCCTGATTTTGTGCTCAGAATTAGCTTTCTTGGCCGCTCTGTATTTGCATGAGCAACATGTAACAACACTTCCCTGCTTCTGCAGTCACTTTCCATGGTTCACATTACTCCCCAGATCCTCACAGCATTTTTGAACTGGATTTCCTTCCTCTAGAGTTTCTAGGAGGTGCAAATACATTATTATGTCCAGCCATTGCCTGTCATTGATTAGCCCTGATTTAGCAGGTGTGAAGCAAACTTGGCACAATTTAGTAACTCTGCAAGGGGCAAAAGGTCACAATTTCAATTATAATCCTCATTATTTACTACGATTAAGTGAATTTGTTAACACCAAAGCTCAAGTTGTTTAACATAACTAATTAAGCAAGTAACAGACTGTTCCATCCATTTAGCATTGCACTGCTTCTGGAGGCTTCTGGAGTTTTAAATTGTTGTTAACTGTTTCTGTAGGAGACTGTTAGCAATTAAAAGCAAAGCAGGGGAACTAAAGTCTGGCACCATCTGAGACATCTGTCATAGGTGAAAACTCAGTACAGGATGTGAACATCTAGCCCAAGCCAAGGCAGTATTTTTCTTTCCCACAAACAACAAAACAAATTAATCATGATGTGATGACAAAACATAAATAGCTTCTTTGACATGGTCACTATGTTCTTCTAAGAGACAGGAAGGAGAGGAAAATGTTTGGTACAGAGGAGGTAAAATGCAATCCCTGCTGTCCTCTCCTGTTGTTCTTGTGACATGTGAATACCTTGGTTCATAGCCCCAAAAGATGCCTAATTCCCTATCACTTCAAATAGACATATATGCATAAAGATAATGCATAAAGGAGAAAAGATCCCTTCTGTTTTGATATTATGGATTAGTTAGAATAGGAGAGCTTAAACACCCTCAAGCTGCATGACTGTAAGGTCCAGAGAAACAGATTCCTGCTGAAACCAGGCACTGAGGGCAACCCCTGCCCTCCTCTCCCCAGTGTGGCCTGAGGGACACAAGGGGCAGGAGCCATCCCCAGGTGCCCAGAGTGCTGCTGCTGGGGGAGGCACAGCTGAGAGCAGGAGCTGGGGCAGCTGCTCCTCGTGGCACAGCTCCAGCCAGGCAGGGCAGCTGAGCCAGCCCACAGCTGCCTGCCCCCTGGCCAGGAGCACAGAGCTGCTGGCAGGACACCCTGCTGCCCCACAGTGGGACCAAGGATTTCTTTCAAGTGTTCTGGGAATACTGGTGCAGGCTCAGGAGCAGACTGTGAGCTCTGCAGGGCGGGCACCATCTGTCTCTCCTACTTTTTCACTGCATTGTTAAGGCCCTGCTGCAGTAAAGCAGGGTAAGTACACAAACATCATCCTTTCAGGGCTGGAAAACTGCAGAACAAAACAGATGACTCGACTGCAGAGTGACAGGCAGGCAAAACTAGTTCCCAGCAAAGCAGGGCATTGCTCTGCACAGCACGTTATGTTCCCCAAATACAGCAGACACTGACAAGCGTCCTTCAGGACTGCACCTCACTGTCAGGTTTAGCACTTTTTTTGTTTTATGTATGGAAAAGGAAAAACAAACAAAACCACTAAGATCCCTTCCCCCCAAGTACAAAAAAGGCACTAAAAAAACCCCCATAAACTCCTAGGCAAAAAGTGACTCCTGTTCAGAATATCCTCTTGCAGCTGTTTGTTTTCCAGGCAGTTTAGTTCATTTTATACAGCCACACTAAGTATTCAAACTCTACAAAAGCTATTACAGTCTATCAAGACAGTGCTGCAGAAGAAAATTCTAAACCTAAATGCCACAAAAACACAATCACAGCAATGAGAAATTTGATAGTTCTTGAATCAAAACCTGATGATGCTTGAGATAAGCACCTGTCCTACCCCTTCTTACACCTTCTACTCTTTGGCTCAGAATTTCCTTTGAGTTTCTGTAGTCTCTAGTTGGCAAGTGATTTGATGATAAAACTGCTGACACACAAAGGCAACTAACTGCATTCACAACATATTCATCTTCTTGTACACTGGCAGATACACATTTATGCAGCAAACCCACCACCTCAGTTCTGCCTCAGACCTTGCCTACAATAAATGGTTGGACTAAATAAGGAGATCAAGGAAGTTAGAAACAAATAATTCAAATGCGAAAAATCATTAAGTCCTAATTACACCAGGGTTTTGTAGAGTACATGTTGGAGCTGGTAGTTTTTCACTAATATGGCAATGAATGGTCCTCATACCACAGCTATGTCTTTCCCACTAATTAATTGTAATTCTAGAGACTGCCTACAAAATACGTTTCCCCTAAGTACCATTTGGTTCTCCAAATGGAGCCATAGCTCTATTGTGCTAAAATTGGGAATCTTATGGTGTTCTAAGCACTCAAAGTGCTGAGGGATAAGTACCCAACACATTCCACCTGTGAAGAGTACTCACATTCCTACCTTCCCCTGACCTACAAATACATATTCTGACACTTTTGTCTTTCCCAGATTTTTTAGTGTCTCCTCCATCCTTAAAAGTCACTACCTTAACCTCTCCCAGGAATCTCTTCATTTCTACCAGCTCATGGCTGAAAGTTTTGGACAGACATTTCCTCTGCTCCTGGCAGAGGAGAAGGGCACAGACCCAAAAATAGCTGAAAGAACACCAAAGCCTGCAGGAGTGATTGCATGGCCCATTTTCTCCTTACATATAAATATATATATATATATAAACAATCACAATTGATTTTCCAGACAGAAAGCAGCATCCTGGAATCCTGTTCTCTGGTGCTCACCAGAGATCCATAACCAGGGAATTGTGACAGAACAGCTCTAAGCCACGGGGCTGCAAAGCCTGCAGTGCCTGCTCTGAGCAGTGCCCCCTCACTGCCCCACAGGGGACAGGAACTGGACACCCCAGAGAGAAAATCGATATTCAGGTATGCCCTGCAATGCCATAAACTACTCAGAGGGACAACAAAACCTTGGAAAAGCACTGGCAAACGTTTTGGTGAAGTTCCAGCACAAAAAACAAGGTTACCTGTTACATTTTAGCACCTGTTCAGGTTTAATTTCACAAGCCCTTCTTCCGCTGGGGAGAATCATAAGCTTATTACTCAAAGTCACAAATACTTTGTGTTTACTCTCAAAAAGTATGAGATAATGCTAAACAAGTTAACAAAAAAAGATTCATTTTAAAAATCTGTTTCAATGCCACAGAGTTTTCTAACTATGGAGAACGCTGCCATACAATATGTATGTAACAAGATTTAATAACTGAAAGAAATGAAATATCTATTTTCTATAGCAAAGCTGCAAAATCTAATCATATTTTAACTTCATGAAAACCAATTAGAAAAGTACCCTTGAGCTACTATGAACTTCTTTGACATACAAAGAGGACTAAATAAACCATCAGAAGTATTTCATCGCTGTAATTTACCTAGCTATTGCCTGAAATCATACCATTAGGTCATTTTCTATGATATCTTTATCCTACTTGGAGGAACACATGGGAGATGGGATTTTATTCAGTAACTTGGCTTTATCCATCAGTAGAGAAAGACAGTATGAGCTGACCAGACTGCCCCAGATTGATTATCTCATTTAAACAGTGCAGAAATGTGGGTCTATTTAGTGCACATTTTCTGAGTTTATTAGAAAACAGTTCAAGACTCTAACAGCTACTTATTTCTAATTGCTGTTACCCAAACTAGTCCCTGAGTTCAGATACATCCTTCAGCACTTTGGATCTTTTCTACCCCATTCAATAATCTCAGGAGTACAATGTGATCAGAAAACACCAAACCAACTGCAACTAAAGCTTAACATGGGAAATACTGAGCAAAACCACAGAGGAAAGGTAGTGCAGGAATACATTTTATCAATAAAGCGGGAGAGCCCACTTCTCTGAAGTTAGAGAAGAGTTAAATGCTTTAGCTTATAGCTCTCATAGGCACAAAGATGCAATTTGAATCCTGATATTTTCATAACCTCTGAACTTCTTTTCCCTTTCCTTGTACCAGGCACAATGCTTTGGTCATATTTCTTCCCAATAATCTTATGAGAAAGTCTTTCACTAAGGCTGAGCTGTTTTCTAGCAATTGCTATGGTGACTCCCACCCTATAAATCACTCACAAATATGACCCATTGTATTACCCCATAAAATTTCAGCTGCAGAAAGTTTTAACCAGAAGCTGCTTAACTCACTTGCATTATCTTTTGAATTGATGCACAATCCTATACCAAGATATTTGCATTTGCTCCTTAAATTCTGTGCCAAAATCAAAGCACCTTGACTCAGTGCTTATACTTATTACAGTACATTAATGGTCATGGACATACAGTTTTTTTTCCTAGTGGGCAAACTGAAGCTTATAAACAACCTCATCTGGGGTTTCCTCTGAGAGTTCAGCTTAGTATGTGACAAGGTGCTCAAAAGCCAGGCAACACTGACCAATTAGAAATAGTATTTCAGTGGAAGAATAGTGAATTATTAAAAATCTGCCTTACATTTTCTCAAAACATGTACAGCAGAATCATCATCTAGTGTAATGCTCGATCCTCTGATACTCAGTGATAACCAATAAAGCAACGTGGACTCTTACAATGAACTCTAGTAGGGATTTATAATCATAGCAGAGCTGATAAGCCAGGAGTGAGACGTGATGCATGAGAGATGAGCTGGAAAGCTGCAGCAAGGTCAGGTCTGTGCAGCCAGGGAGAGCCGGAGGAGCCCTGGGTGGGTGACAGCACCAGCTCAGCTCCCCCGGGTGAGCTCAGGCCAGCCGTGCCTCTTTGCCTTCCAGCTCCAACACTGACTCACTTCCTCACATTCCAAGCAACTCTTTGCCCATTCGTGACAAGAGTCACATTTTGCTTAAGGTAGGAGGGACTCCCAGTCATATCCTAAGGCTCCCCCATCCATGCACACTCATTCTTCAACACTGAGCAGGAAAATAAAGAACTGCTCATTCTGTGTGGGCTTTACTGCATGAAAGCCTCCTCTGCTGCTGAAAGGGAACACCACCTTCCTCCCTTCAGGTTCCATTGCCCAGCCCCATCACCCTCTAGGAGTTCTCCTCCACCTTCAACTCTCCACCCCCTCCTTTATTTTTAAATGAAAAGCACCACCCCTCTATCCCAGCTGATTCCGTAACTGAATAGGGCCAATTGAAGCCAGTAGTGTCTCTGCTGTGTTGTATTAGCAATTTACAGACCACAAGGAGACAGCAATTCATGCTATTAATATAGAGAACAACAGTGGAACACCCTCCTCCTTTGAAAAGCAAAGTGAAATTTTCAGCTGGAAGCTCTGATAGTTTCAATGTTCCTTATCTGCCTCTGTCCACAGCTGCTGATGACAGCTAAACTCCTGCATCCATCCCAGCAAATTACATGAGTTTAATCAAGTGGCTGTGTGATAGATTTGGTGACAGCAGATTTAGTTACCCTGCTGTGATAAAGGGTTGATCAATGTACTATTATTCTTTCCTTTATTGGCTTTTCTTTCTTCCCAGCAAGTATAATGCTACAGTATCACAGACCAAATTTTCTGCACTTGAGAGCATGCTACTGGCTTCTAAATCTAAAGACAATGTTTCCTGCTTCAGCAACAAAAGCATTTGCTGCATCTAAAAATTCATGGTTTTCTAGCAGTCCTTTTCATTTCACAGAACTGAATTGTTACTGCACCGAATTTTGCATATTGGACATAATTACCAAAAGATTTCTAACCAGTTCAGAGAAACAGTCCTTCTGCAGCAATAGCCAAAGAATTCCTGCTTTATGGTCTTCAAATAAAAAGACAACAAAACAGTAATTTAATCTTTTGTCACATTTGCTTTCCAGCTTTGTCCAGCACAGTTCTTAGCCCAAGACCAAGGTAACAACATGAGTTCAAGGAATACAGCCACAGTACCATCCTCCCCAGCAAACCTGGGGTCAGATAACACAGCTGGCTCCTGTTCAATAATCAGATAATTCAAACTTTTTTAAAAGGCTGCCTTCTGTAAATGTGCTTGAAAAATTCTTCCTGGAGGTTGAAGATTTTGCCCTCAAAATGCCTCCTGCAAGGTTTGGTGACACTGCTGGTAAATCACTTTGTTCTATGGCCCACCTAGAAAGTGTCCCCTGTGGCTGTAAAAAGCCATTTGACACCTAACAGGACAGCATTGCCTGGGTTCTTCCATTTTTGTGTTTTGGAGTTAGTGGGGTTTTTTTAAAGTCTTCTATCCCAATTCACTTCGGGATATTAGAGGAATACAACTCTTTGGAGTGAAAGGGAAAATTTTAAATGAAAGAGAATCTCTGCTGGCTGTGAAACTTGTCCTACCCTTCAGTGTGCTGTTATATATTAAAATGTGTATTAAATTTAACATTATGCTTAGAAAGTAATTGAAGGATCAAAAAGAGCAAAACTCCCCTTCAAGCTTTTTGCTTTTACTGCCATTTTCTGTCTTACTAAGCAATGTCTCTATCATGATGTCATTTCTTCTAGGGCAGTAATTGCAAAAAAATGCAGAGATCGTTCATCTACAGTAGAAGTTTGTGACAGGCACTTAACATTGGAACTTACCTTTACATTTTGATTATAAAAGAAAATGGCCCATATGGCATAAATATCTTGAAGTGAGATGGGAGTTCATGAATTTATAGCAAATGTGATAAGGGTAAAAAGACCTCAAGAGGAAATGCTGCAATAATGGTCTTTTAATAGACATAAGAGGAAAACTGGCTAACTCTTACCACAGCTGAGGGAAAAAAGGCACAAATCAATGAGAAAAGCTGTCAGTTAAACAGAAAAGCATCCAGAGCAAAGTTCATATGATAAAGTAACCCACCTTCAAATGAAAGCTAAAATATAAAATTCCTAATGAGACAAAAGCAAGAGCAGAAATTTAGAGTAAAAATGAAGATATCTGCTTTGGTGGGTGTTAAAATCTTTTGTGTTTAGGCTTAGCAACTCAAAGGGTGCAAAACTATTTGCACAAGGGAGTTGGAAAAAGAAGAGGTGGGTTTGGTTTGTTTGGGTTTTTTTGTTGTTGTTGTTTTGTTTTAAAACAAAACAGTGTATGCAACATTTAAATCTCTGTTCATTAAGGTGCTAAAATGCCCATTTCTTAAGGAGCTGCCCTGTGGCTTCAAATACTAAACTCTGAACTCACGGTCTGTGTTACTGGTTCTGGAGCTACATATCTCCTCTGCTGCAGACCTCATTCAGGGAAAAAAATGAATTTTTAAATCCAACATTTAAAAATAGTAGAAGTCCTTTTGATAGTATCCAAATATACAGCTGAAAGGAGTAAAACTTAGGGTTTTTTAACTATCTTGAAAATCTGTTACTAAAAATTCTCAATTTTTTTCTCCAGTTACCCTAACAGGCCAACATCTCTATATGATCATAATTCTGAATTCTCCTACTTGTGTATCTTGAGACCTCAGAAATTGAAGTTAAAAACTTAAATTTGCCTGCTCCAAACAGGCAAAAGACCTTTACACACTGAGTAAGACTCCAAGTATTCTTTAAAACACGACTTATGTGTAGGGATAATACTTAATGAAAAGGTTACATGTGAAACAGAACTAACATCATCTTGGGTTTGAGATTAGTTTGAATTTATAACTCTACTCCCTGAAAAGCTTTGTGTCACACAAACAAGTAGAGTGAAAACAGAATACTACAGAGAACAAGAGAACATCGACACTGCTCAGTGTAAAATCACTAAAGGAAACACTTCTTGATGACAAATGTCATGAAAAAAAAAAGAAAGGCTCAAACACATGGCATAATACACCAAAGTCCTCAAACAAATGGCCAAACATTTAAATATAAGCAATTCAAAAGGTGTAATTTTTCTTTTTTTTAAAAAATATTATTTTTTTCTTTTTTGTAAAAAAAAGAATCTCTAGAAGACAACACATGCAGTGATCCCTACATACACCTGCAACAGACACCTCCTACAAAGTGCTCCACACTGCACTCACTGACCATTTCCATGTCTATGAAGTACCCTGCTTGGTGGTCACAAATCCTCATTTTTCTAGTAAAGCAAGGTAGAAACTACCACTTCTTGTGGAATTTAGATCCATTTTGCTCCATAATAAAATAATGTCTCTTTTTTTATTGTTCTCTTTTTAAAATTATCTACACAATAGCTTTGGAAGACACGAAAAAGAGTGGGCAAGAAGTCAAAAAAATCAAAATTTATGTGCTTGTCAGTCATAATAAGACAGGTAAAAATCCTAGCCAGGCTAGTCACTTAAGCTTCTCTTGCATGCAGCAGAATGTAGGTGGCAGAGCAGATGAGATGCTGGCCAGGGCTATACAAAGCCAGACATATTGCAGAAAAGAAAGGGCACAGACTTCTCCATGCCCAAATTCTGCTTTGTTCTAGGCAGAATTACATTCAAAAATCACTTCCTTAGAGAAAATGCAAGAATTATTCATGTTTTCAACTGATACCACTATGGTCAGGTTTATAACACCGTTTACCCTATCAAAACATATCTTATGAAATAAGGTCTTTCTGATGAAAATTGAATAAATATAGCTCCCACACTTCTACATACCAAAGAGATAGCTGGCTTTGTTGACTAGGTGATCAATTTTTAATTATTTTCTCACATCTAAGTGTTAAAGGGCATGGCAATGCTTATAGTTTTGTCTTGACATGTGCTGGAAAGCTCTTGTTTCCAATTTTCCACTCTTTTTGTCCCCCATTTCTTCCAACAGCCAGTCAAACTCCAAAGCAGATTCGCAAACTTTTAGAGAGAAGGGAGAGGAAAAGCAAAGTTTTCTGTTATGTGATCAGCAGAGGTCCTGAAACAATAAAGCCCAATGAGGGAATACCTGCAAAATTAAATGCAACTGCAATATAGTGACCAAGAAAAGGATTCAGGAGTTATTGCAGAGAAATCCCTAAAAGTCCTCATCATAATGAGCCCCAGCACCAGTGAGGAAGCTATTAAAGCCTTTGGATTATAGTGACAGTTGCAGCTGAAAAACTAAAAGCAGAAATTCTGCTTTTTAAAACAAACAAGCAAACAAACAGCTACTCTGGCCAAAATATCGCCCTGTAGATAATTAAAAGATCACAACCCTTTCTCAGTTACCTATGAAGTAAAACATATGTCTCAAATTCCCTACCAGGCTTCCACTGGCCTGCAGTGACCGTGGGCAGCAGCCCCCCAGCCTTGGCTGTGGGTGATGCCTTCAGTTTCAGCTGATTTTGTGCTGCCCAGGGGTGCAGTTCTGAGCCTTGTATTCAGTGTCAGTCAGCTCTCTGCACAGAGCAGGGACACAAAACAAATCCTTTTCCTGCTGAAGATGAGGGACAACTTTCAGGCCCAAAAGCACAAACAGTGGTGGACGGAAGGGAGGAACAAGAGGGATAGGACCTCACAACCCAAAGCTGTAACTGGACAATTAAACCCCAATATGCAAATGAACCCAAACTTATAAAAGTGTGAGATCTCATGACTGGTCAGCCATTTTGTGACCATTCTCAGTCCACCTTGGGTGTAGCCCTGGTCAGGCCCTGTCCTGCCCAAGGTGTGCCCTAAAGGCCTTTCAGTAAATCCCTGCTTTATTCTCCGGCTCTGTCCAGGCTCTGTTTCAGGTCAGCCTTCCTAAGGTAACATGGGCACTGCCTTCTCCTGGCACAGGAGGGTGCAGGAAGGGGCAGAGCCCTCCTGGCAGGGCTGGGAAACACCTGAACCAGCAGGAAAAGTTCACCAACCACGTCTGTGTCACCAACCACCAAACTGTGTGATCTAACGCCAACCCACATCAGGACACTGCTGCACGTGTGCTGAAAGCTAAAAGGAACTGAGCAGTGAAAAAGACACTTCTGAAGGGCCACCTGAGAGCTGGTTCTGCTCAAGGAAGGACATTCCTTGTTGCACTACCTTGTGCCCACCCCTCCCGTGCTCTGGCATTTCCCGATTCTGCAGTACCACCTAGTGACAGTGACCAGGGCAGCCTCACAACCGTGTCACCTCCTGGGGCTGCAACCCATGCACCAAATCCTGCAACTCCCACCTTAACCACTGCTTTCCTGCCTTGATGTGAGTCTTGTAAAAGAGCTGACATGATAGAAGACACAGCCTAGAAAAAAATAAAATCATCCACGAGCCCAGGAGCACTTCCTGCCTGCCTGGAGAAGAGAGGGTTCCAGTGGATCTTCAGGTGTGAAACACATCCTTTGTGAGACCAGCTCTAAAATAAAATGCAGCAATTAGTAAGGCACTGATGTTAATCTACTTCCACTATCAGATAACTCTGCCACCCTGTCTTAGTCATAAGATGAATATGTTATTAAGGGGGAGTGAATCTAATAAACTGTGTCATTAATGAAGGGAGCTGGTTCCCAGATCTTCTCTACACCTGCCCTCAGAGGCATTCCTGGGAGATCTAGGCAGGGAATAATTACTTCTAAACACATCCCAGTATTCTCTTGTATACTGAATATAAATACTCTTATCAGAGTGTTACTATTACTGAGAGTTAAAGGGCTGTATTTGTTAAAAATACTTTAGATGCTGTTCTTACAAAGCAAAATAAATACTTCATTTGTATGTTACCTTATCTCAGATTTGCTGGGGAGATTGAGTGGGACAAAGATAATGAGTTTTCACAATGTCAAAAAAGGTAAACAAAACCCAAAACTATAAAATAAAATCCAATACAACAAAAAGTTTAAACACCATTTTACAGACAACAAGAACCTCACATCAATATGTATTTAATAACTGCCTTTCTTGTTTTCCAAAGTCATTATTCTGAAAACACACAAAACAAAAGCTTAAATTCTCATCCTTTTCAACATCTATCTCTAATTGCAACTCCAAACACTACAACTTAGATAAAAAACACACAAAACCTTTGAATGAGTTTTGGATCTGCTATATTTGTCCAGGATATAGACTGTAGAGCTTAAAGACTTATTTTACACTATAAGAAGTTGTCATTTATGCCTAATGCAGGGAAAAAAAATATGTGCAATATGTAACTTAAGGATGTATGAAATCACCTGGAAAGAATAATTGAAGGATAGCTGAAGGCAGTGGGCCAGAATTACCAGTAGTTATTTTTTTTTATTTTTAATTGTTTTATAAATATTCAAACCATCTAGGCAGATAAAAGTTTTTGAAATTAACTGTGGTCAGAGCCAATGCTGGACAATGCTGGACAATGACCTCTGAGGAATTTTATCAAGAGACAGGTAAAGCCATTATCTGTGCCAGTGACCTCTGACTTCACCTGTTTGGGGAGTTTTGGGGCATCTGCTGTCAGTGGGACTGTAGGGAGGTGACATCAGGGCACAGTGGCATGGACAGCACTTCATAGCACTCATGTGCCATAGCTTGTCATAAAGCTATGGCACATAAGTGTTTTAGGCTTTCAATTCCATTCTTTTTTAAAAAAACTCACCATTTTCTATAACAATGTGGTACAACACTTTTGTCAGATGTATATAATAAAGGTTTGGCCCTGAATAAGATGTTTCAGTAAATGCTTGTCCACCGTTCTGGTGTTAAATCACATTCAGAACTACAGTACTTTCAAAAATTCTTGTCAGCACTTTCATTTGGTGGTCACTGCATTCAGTGGAAAACCTGCTGTTGTCTTCAGCTGAAGAAAAGAAATTACTGAAGTCAAACTAAGAGTTTTTTGAAAACCCCACAAGCACAGTCACTATGGTCCTGTTGGGGTCCCTGGTTTTAAACACCCGACTGAGCTCCATGAATTTAAGTATCAAAGCCCCAACCAAACCTACTCTGCAGCACCATCTAGTGAGGCTCCGTGGGCTCCACAATAAAACAGCTCTGCAAAGCTAATTGTCTCGTTAATTACCCAATTTGTGTGCGTTAACTCATTGCAGGCAGCTCACACCAATCCCTTGAGAAGCAATTTAACCAAAACGTTTATCTATGTGCAAAAACAAAACAAAACAAAACACCCCCCCCCCCCCCCACACACACACAAAAAAAAAAAAAAAAAAAAAAAAAAAAAAAAAAAAAAAAAAAAAAACCACAACCAAAAAAACCCAAAAACAACAACAACAACAACCACCAACCAAAAACAACCCACCCAGACAGCCAATAGCTGGGGGAAGGACACCTTCACTCATCTGAGCTTTCACTGGGATCTGGTAAGCTCAGCTTGCCCATCTAAGAACCAGATCCCATGTGTACCCCGAGCCCTCAGTGTCCATCAGTGGGATCAGTGACATTCACCTCCACGAGCACCAAAACAAGCCTGACAGCCCCTTCTGTTCAAATCTCAGCTGGAAGGAATATCAGCATCTTGAGGGACGCAAGAAATGTGAATACAAAACTGTAATGTAAAAACCCAACAGTACAGATCATTGGCAATGCTATGGCAAAAATGTGATGAATGCTAAAAAATAAGTCTCCTGAATTTTTAGAAATCTGGAGTGTTTTAGAACACAGGCTGTAAAAAGTGACTGGAAAAGGGGGTTTTCACTTACTTTTATGAATGTTGTTTTATAATGTATAGGTTTTGTCTTTGGACACACAACAAATGTACCTGAGTATATTTTTTTTCTATTTCTAGTAGTATTTATTTACTGGTGGTTTTATTCTCCCAATAAAGTATCCATCCACTCTTCCCTAGCAGCTGTCATCCAATTTATTCATCAGAATAACAGACCTGCATTTCAACACTCATTTGTAGACAAGTTCCAGCACCAAGTTAAAATAATATCTTAATAAAACCAAACTGTAGAACAACTTAGAGAGAATATAAAGGGACAAAATTCACTCCCAGAAAAAAAAAATAAATATATATATCCCAGTTTCCTGCTGGCTTAAAGCCAAATTTCCATCTCCCACTGAGCTCTTTAGCAGTCCAAGCATCCAGATAAAGATTCTCTGGGTCTGCTGGAAGCTGAAAACAGTTGCTTTGTAGCATATTTCATAAGATAAATTTTCCCAGATATCAGTACTTGCCACATGGGACAACTCAAGCTTTTCTGGCCCTTTCCCCCCCACACTTCCAGAACATTCCAGCCCCATCTGCTGCTTCAGGCTGGCAGCCAGACCTGAGCCATGACACAGCACAAAGGAGCTCAAACCCCTCTCTCCCCTGCCTGTTCTCTCACCCCACTGCCAGCCACAAGGACAGTGCCACTCCAGAGCTCAGCCACGGGCAGGCAGGGATTCAAAAGGGGCAGGTAACACCTCATTTAAGTTATTTTCCTTCATCAGGCTCCCTGGAGTGACGGGTATAGAGGACGCTTCAAGCCTGGAGAGCATTGAAGAAGGTGAAAAGATTGAAGAAAAGCCACAAAAGTTTGTTTTCTCCAGGGAAAATTTTGTTGAATAATGAATTTAATGGGGAGATGACAACACCCAACTGTTCAGTTGAGGTCTGAACAGCATCTTTAATGAATAAAATATTAGCACTAGAAAGCACATTTATAGCCTCCTATAAGAGGGCTTATAAGCAAACCATAAACAAACTATGGCAACAAAAAGGCAACGTACTTGTAAATATTCATGACATTTTCCATTCCACTTATTTTCTTACTAAGATTACTCAAGGCCCAAATCCCTTTTTGAAGACAGTTGCATTAAAATAAAAAGGAGTAAAGGTACAAAGGTCATTCTCACCATGCACAATCCTTCTTAATTATGAATTTATTATGTGGTGGTTCTTTTTATGAAAAAGGTAATTCCAGAATTAATTAGAATCCATGCACTTTAATCCACTACAAAAAATTAATTCCTTGTACAAGTTCCTTTGGGATTGCCACCATCTCTAGATTTTTTTTTTTTTTTTTTTTAATAACGAGGCAGATACTTCCATATCATTGCAAATGATTACAGGAAATGCAAGCCACCATAATGAATCAGTTTATCAGGGAAGCAGCAGATAGCCTATGGATCACTGTAGGTGCAAGCTCCTGGTGTAACTTGGTACAAGAACAGGGTTAATTTCTACCTGCTTCAGAACAAATGGTCAGAACCAGCTTATGGCCATGGCTGGTTCAGTGTAACCCTGAACAGGACAGAGTAACAACTGCAGCAGCTACCAACACCTTATACACTCCCTAGATAATATTATACCCCCAGTAATTTGAACAGATTTACATGAATGGCTACTTTATCTTGCATAATTTGCGTATCAAGTGTTTTTTTCTTGATAGTGCTTTTACATTTCATTGTATTAAGCATACTGATAATCTCATGCTATGAATGACTCAGTTTATCTTGTCTTGCTATCAGCTGTTTGTGAGAATCCCAGTGATAGTAAAGCCACTGCTGCTCTTGCATTTCATATTTAGGGTTTAATTTCAAACTGAGGAATACAACACTGTCCTAGATCAGCCAGCCATCCTGGGAGAATGAGGGGTATTTATGGAAAAGTACCATTCCACAGTTTGAACCAATGTTGCTATAAAAACCCTTGTTTTATGAGAATGACATGTCAGAATTTTAACCCCCTGTGCATTCTCTGAGAGATGGCAAAGTGCATTACTTTGACCTTTCTGGTGTGCTGCAGTTTGAGTCATTGGAAAGTTTTTTACAGCCCTAACACACTGAGCAGAGCTCCAGTGAGCAGAGCTGACATGCAAAACACCTCCAAAGGGGACAGGGGATGAAGGGGATTGATAGGAATTCCCTGGCAGTTACAAACTTCCTCTTGGATACTCAGCAAGAGAGGAGGAAGAACAGCTCCAAGCACAGAAAACCAAATAATCTGCTGATAAGTTTCAAAGAATTTTATCCACACTGAAAGTCATACTTCAGGGGAGCTCCACTGATTGCAGCAAAGCCCACAGTTCTGCACAATTTCCAGAGGCTAGAGGCTGCAGTTAAAAGAGCTTTGTCATAACAACACAACAACCACCATAATCCCAGTCATTTTCCATTCTTCAGACAGCAACTGCAGGGTGCTTTAGCTCAGGTGGAGGCACAAGAAAGGAGGTTTGCTTCACAGAGGGCTTTTTAGGGGGTGTGGTTCTTAGTTTTTGGCTGTTTGGGGGTTTTAATTATTTTACTATTGGCCTTAAAACCTATTTTTAAAAAGCACAAACCACTCTGGCACCTGGTGATTAGCAAGAAACAACTTCCCATCTTGGTGGTGTCAGCTGAGCCATTTTTGGGTCACAGCTAATGTCTCAAAAAGTGACAGTGATGAAACAGTAAGAGAGACATCAGAGAATGGACTGGGGTCATGCCAACAATTTCTGGGAGCAAACATAATTTAGAACAGTTTGCTCTTAGAAAGCAAACTAGAAGCCAAGCGTCACAATACTACAAGAATTAATTCAACTTTTAAAAAAGTTATCAGAACTCAAAGCAGAATAATTTTGTCTGTGTTTGCATGCTGGACTCCCACATCACCTCAGTTGTGTTTGCACCTCAGAAGTGCATTCTACTGCAGCATATTTGATTTATGCATTCTCTGTTAAAAACAGAAAAATAATCTGACTTTCTGAGCTGCATATTCCAAATCTCACACATTTTCAGTAATGCAAAAGGGAAAAAGGAGAGGGGGGAAAGCAGGATAAAAGGTTAAACACAACTAGTTGCTGAAGGGAGAAAAAAGCATTTTCATTAAACATTTAATTTGAGTATACTGAGCCTTGGAGGCAATTATGTTGAAAGATCATGCCCTTCCCACATGCTACAGACCCGAGCAAAGCTTTTCCTCACACAAGAAAACTGTTTTCCAAGAAAACTGCTTAACAGGCAGCTCAGCTGCTCCCTTCAGCAGAGACAATCCCCACGGCCATTAAAGGCAGGGAAATATCAGATACTGAAATCCTATCAAAACAATGCAGCTTGGGAGAATTAAATTGCTTGGTGTATTTCAAGCCTGCAGTATGGAAAACAGAAGCATATAGGGCACATCAGGGATTGCTTTTTAGGTGTTAATACACTGTTTGATAATGCATGTTTCTGAATTATTCCATTAGAAACACACAGAGATGAGAAGTCTTGACAGTCACCAAGACATTTCAAAGCCATGTTTTCTTTCTTAAATAAAATAAACAAGCAAAGCCAAAGCTCTAATAAATTCAAGAGAATAATGCAGATTAAGTGACAATGTATCAAAACCAACACATTTCTGACAGAACCTTGGCATTTTATGAAGATGCAGTTGGTGAGTTTTCCTTTGTTTAAAATACTTTGCTCTTCTATGAGTGCTTGTCCCTGCTTTACACTCTTGGGTCTGTACATGGCATGAGTGAATATTATTCCAGATCAAACAATGGCAGCTCCAGTTTCACTGGTTCCTAAATAAACTCCCCTCCAAACCAAGAATGGGCCAGCTTTCACTCCTTCCCACAAACAACAACTAAGAAGGTCTTTACATGAAGAAATATGTGAGTTCAATACTTTTTAATATTCCTCATAAGCCACTAACCCCAAGTTTATTCAGCTGCCTCCAGAGATTACTCAGTCCACAAAAGTGAAGGTCCAAGAGTGTTCAATCTTACACTGTTTTATTGAAGATACTATTGTTCTTTTGTGTTGTAAGAGGTGCAATGCAAGAGTTTCAATGTGCACAAAGCCTTAAATAATGACAGTGAAGATTTTCCTTTTCTGTCAGGCTGGTGAGTCTGTAGATCTCAAACTCCCAGCCATGTCAGTAGCACAAATGCCCTAATGAAGTTCATCACACAACAGTTTCTGGAAAGGAATCAAACTCCTACATCTCACTGCTGCAGTGACACGGTGTGAACACCATTCCAGGACTCTCCAGCCAAGTCAGTGGAAGGACCTGAGCTCACACTTTTATATACATATATTTCACCACCAGCTGGTGTCACCATGCACCTTAAATTTATGCCAGGTTATTTCACACTTATCTTGATCTCCAGGAAGACATAGGTGAAAAAATTCTAATGTTTAGAAAGCACTGACACAGCATGATACATACAATCACATGACTGGCCTTATCTTCATGTTTTTAAGGATCTGAACAAAGAAAGTTCCCAAAATAAAGAATCCAGACTTTTTTGCTGCCTCTGTACATTAGTATTTTCACCTCATTTTGTACATTGTTTGCACCAACAGCAACCTCCACAAAAATTTAGTCTTGCATGAAGAAAAATTCACTTTACCTACAGTTATATTATAGTCACCCATTGCTTATACTTGGAATCATAGTTTTCCTCTTCTGTGTGCACTGATTACTAACTTGGTTTTTGTGCAAGAGAGGTAAATGAAACCACTAGGACAGAAGATAAGTTGGTTTGTTTTCTCAAACACTCAAATCCACATGGTAAGATAAATTTCCTCCTAGGATATTTAAAGAACTAGCTGGTGAAATCCTTAGAGCCATCAACAGTTTATTTTGGAGAACTCAGGAGAGATGGCTGTAGTGCAAAAGGTTAAACTTAAAGAATGGACAGTGTAGCCTGCCTATGGAAGAGGAAGAACTGGATAGGCAGAGAGAAACAGCACAGCAAATAATGACTGGGTTTCACTGCATTAAAAACAACAATGAAGGCCAAGAACAGCAAGCAGGATTTATCACAAAGACACATCAAGTTAGTCTAATCTATTCCTGCAGACAGGCAACACACTTTATAAAAATAAAAGAGCAATAATTCTTTATCTGTATCTTACAAATAAAAGCACAAAAATATTAGTATTATGGCATGAGAACAGCTATGCAGTGTAAAACAGTCTGTACAACCAGCCTGTAGTGAAGACACTGCAATTTCCTGCCACAGAGAAAGGCTGCACTGAAGGGGAGTCAGCAGCAATGAATCCTTTGTGTCAGTCCTATTAAGTACCAGAACGGCCTGGTTGATGAACTAAGGATTTTGATTATTCAGTTTTCAAACTACCAGAGCTGGAAGGGTCAGGAAATACAGTGAGAGCCTGGATAGAACTCACAGTCATTTTTAGCTGGAGATGTGCTTTGGAAAACAACATATGACCAAAAGGCCCAAGACTTCAGCACAAACAATCTGCTACTGCAATAAAATGGACAATTTAGCATAAAGAAGTAAAAACTGAGGCAATAAAAATCTGCTGCAGAGAGGAGTTCGCCTTTGTGCCCATGTGGAATGAGAACAATAGCAGCATTCCTAAACTGTGGCAAAAATCCTCAGAATAAGTAATGAAGAAGGCAAAAAGGCAAAACAGAAGGTGTACAGGGAGTACAGGGATTGCACAGGGGGTGCCATTTGATCCTGCTTCAGAAACACGAGTGCTGTGTCAGAGGGGAGTAAAGGTCCTTTTCCAGCCCTGCAATACTTGGGCCTCATTTTTTCCCTCCCATCTAGCCAACATCCTTTTCCATCTCCTTACATCTTCTTCCCCCTCCAACAGCTTTACTTTGTCTTCATTATAAGTTTGTGAATTAGCATCTTTTTCAAATTAGCATATAATTTTCTAGAAGATCACCAGTACTTTTCAAGTTAATCTACTCACTTCATTTATCTCTCATTATAGGATCCTTAAGCATAACATCCACTGAGTTTCCAGTCTTTTGAAAACTCAAGCACAGCACAGCTACAAAGTCCAGCCTGCTGTGATCAGTCTTCCACATGATTCAACAATATTAAGGGTTTGGTAGCAGAAACCCAAACTTACCCTGTTGGGGTTTTGTTTGGGTTTTTATTTGGCTTTGTCTCCCTCCTCTCACTACTGATAGTAGCAGCTGCAGATCACAGAAGTTGCTCTAAGTATCTGGAGGCTGAGTACTGCCCTGGCTTCTCAGCATCCAACCCCAAATCCTCATTTTGTCACAAGAAGAGACTAAAACTGCAGCTGGTCACATGGGGAAGCTTAGCAGGGCATTAGCAGTAAAGAATATGGATATACCCCAAAGAGTAACAGGTAGAAAAATGTAGCTTTCAATTACAGCTCACTGGAAAATCCACAAGTGCCAATTTTATGCTTTCCAAGTATTTTACTCCGGTATTTCCAAGTATTTTACAAGCACATTTCTTGTGCTCTGCTAGTTTCTATTTAGAGCCACACAGTCATTTCTATGTAAAACCACTTACATAATTGTAGTAAAAACCTACTGATCACCAATAAAGTTGGTTGCAGGAAATGCATACAACAGCCATAAGCACAGACACAATGTTATTAACCTTTTTTCATGTAAAGAGATCATTAGCATCATCACTTTATAATCAAGAAGTAAAAAGTATCCTCAAAATTAGAAGGCAAATAAAATAAAAGCTTGTGGTATTGGATATCAGAACTCCCATCAGCTGTGAGTGGACTTGTAATTGCATCTCACTAAGTCCTTGAGAACATTTACTAATTAAACTGTCACAATGCAAAATTGCTGAAGCAGTTCAGCAATTACAAAGTATTTTTCTTTGTTTTAAGGAAAGTCTTTAGCATTTCTAGCATCTCAGGAAGCTGAGATCTGTTGCACTGAAAATCAGTCACCTAAAATACCAAGATGCTTCAAGACAGTTTTCCTGAAGCCTGCAGAGCAGAGGAAATATTATAGCAGATGAGTTACACAGAGACAACAGTTTATAAAACTACCTGAGTAGACACAGTGAAGAGCAGGGAAAAGAAAAAAGTTCCCCAAAAGGCATTCCTGACTGCTTAGCAAGGGCAAGTTCTGCCCAAATCAGGCATTCCCAGCAGGATCTGTGAGTTCCAAAGGCTTGAACAATAGGGGTTCAGGTTTTTCACTGACACTGGCAGAAGTGGAATTAATGGCATTACCATTACAGGGGAGCTTAAATGCCCATAATCTCATGAGAACACAAAAGGCTAGCCAGATTCTCCAGTGCTTTGTGTTCAGCTGGTTATTTATTACCAATTCAAACACTCCCATGTTGAGTTCCCTGGGTTTAAACAGCTATGCAAAGACTGCAACAAGAGAATAAAGACCATGGCATGTATTTTAGCAATCCCTATTACTGCCCCCACAGCTATCTACTGTTAAGATCAAATCAATTCACCACTTTTTAGAAGCCGAGGCTTGTGAAGTATTGATCACTTTCACTGCCTACTGTACATTTAAATAATGTATCCTGTGCTCAGGCCTCAGCAGAGGGCAGATCCCTTTGATACTTTATCATCTCTACAGCTATAGATTTTGCCATTATTGTATTTGCCTTGCGTTGCACTGGACTAAGATTGTATTTTTGATTTATAGAACCAGACAGGCAATTTATTCTACTGTTTGCCTCTTATAGTTGTTTGGGTGGGAGTAATATATAGAAGAAGATACTTGCCTAAGTCACTAATATCTTCTCTTGAGTAGTATATATATTTCTTCAGAGAACAAAGACGTTTGGCAATTTGTACAAAAAGGAAACAGTGCACACGGCAGAAAGCAGCAGCATCACCATGATCTGCTAAGGGTGATTGGTTATAGTTTTATACATTCACAGAAGTCTTGACTGAAACTCAGAAATACTGACTTTCCTTAGGGCAACTGCCCTGCCTCTCAGAGTTTTATTCATTGATTTACCTGTTAAGGTAAAGAGTGAGACAAAGCCAGACTGAAAGACATTCTGCTAAGCTTAAATTCAGGGCTGGTGCTTAGTTTGATGCTGTCATGGTGTGACACATTTTCTCATTTTCCTGCTTCCCATCCCATGAAGATTGATTTTGTTTCTACCTCCATATTAGCAGAACAAGAGCTCAGGCAGGTATGAAATTTAACTGGAAAAACAAAAAGAGATAAACTGGCCCTGCAGTAATAGCAAGATCACTCAAAATGCACAGAAGTTGCAGTTCTGCTCACACTGTGGCAGAGAAGTGCCATGTGCTTGTAAATGAGGTGCAGGAGAATGACTGTTTTCAGCTCTTCTCTGATCATGGAGATTATCTTCAGGTGCCAGGTAACAGAGCAAGATGCTTGTGATTCCCCTCACTAAACTGCCTGAGCAGCTCCAAAGGACCACAGAGATCACAGCCCAGAACAAATCACTGGATTTGTTGCAAGAAAACCTTGTCAGGATTTCATCTGCAGAAAGACAGATACTTTTGATATTCTAAAAACATTTTTACTTCTATCCAGGACAGTGGTGCTGTCAGACAGCTCTCAGTTTTCCTTCTCTTGAAGAGCTCCCACAAAGAACCCCATTCCCAGCTGCAGGCATCCTACACACGATGCCTCTGGATCCTTCCCACTGAATAATCTGAGTTACCATGGCTATCAGCTGCAATATTTGATCTCCTGTCAAATGGAGCACAAAACTAGGAGTCCCTAAATATAGTCCATAAAGCATAGTCCATGCTTCAAAAATTTAAAAAAAAAATACTTTAAAAAAAGACTAAAATCACAGGAGCATTAAGTGACTGGAGCAATGAAATAACTAAAACAATTAGAAAGGGCACCACTGAGTTTGTTATTTCTAATAAAGTCAGTTAGTTTCCCTATTCCATAGACAGTTATCCTCACAGTCACTGATGCAAATGAAAGAAACATGTTTGAAAGATGTCAAGCAAAAGACCAGTGCAGCTGAAAAGGCAGTAAAATCATTGTACAGGCAACAAAGCAAATCCATGCTGAGAAATTCTTTTGCAGAACTCCAAACACCTATACAAACAACAATTTGCTTCGTATACTTGCAATTGATTCCTGCAAGTCACACAGAATAAACTTTTGAAGGAGAAAAATAAGACCTAAATAAGCTCTTAAAAACAAGCAAACAAACAAGCCCACGCCACAGAAAAGAAACCTCTGAAAAATCCATGCATGCTTTCCAAATGATGTATAGCAAGTGTCCAATAGCAAAAATCCATATGAAGTGCTCACAGATTCACAAGTTCTCAGCATATGGCTTGTTTTCAAAGCCTCACAAGTGCACATCTTAAAGGCCTGGGGCTTCCCCACTGTGTACCTTTTGTTGTTAACATTTCCTTCAGTAAAAGTAATTCCTCTGGACACTTGCTCAAATGAGAAAAGCACACTTGGGAAAAAGCCTCTGCAGAGCTCTCATGTTCACAGCTGAAAAGCTCTGTTAACTCCTGCCTTAGTCAGCAAAGAACTAAAAATGTCACTATTAAAGGAAAAAATCTCTATAGAGTTAAGAGCCAAGCTAGGGAAAGCATTCTGGTCAACTCTGCAGTGAGGACATGCTTGTTTATTCACCTACTCTAAACCAAACACACTCTCTTCTGCCATGTGAAGCTCAGGGTTACTGTTTCAAAATAATCCCTCTAAGAGATGTTAGCAGACAAATCTCCAGGCTGCAGCCCCTTGAGGATAAACATTTTCCACTAGTACAGCTGTTTTTGTTGGCACAGGAAGAAGCACATTTTACACCACTGAACTGCTCTGGAAGAATCAATCACTACAACATTCATTTCTCTATAGTTAAGGGCATAGTCCTGGAAGATCAACATCTAATAGATTTTTTTCCTTATTTATGAAGTATCTTTTAGAATCAGAATGTAAAATACTTGCAGGATGTTACCACAGTAACCCAGAGTTGAAGGATGAGTCTCATCTTCCATCATTCATCTCTATTCATATTACCCAGATTTCCCTTTCCCCTTCCCCCCACCCCACACCACCAGCACTCACTCAGCATCCTCAGAAAGACCAGAAAAGAAAGGAAAAAAAAGGACCTAACCACACGCATCTGCTAAGATCTTTCTGCTAATTAGTGATTGGGGAATTGAGTTCAGCTGTTCCTCCAGACAGGAGGGGAAGTGTAGCCCCAAATTATATTAGGAGAGAGGAACAATCAGTTACACCTGAAACCCAAGGCAGCAAGGCCAAAGAAACACCTGATCTGCATTAACAGATGCATTCAGCACAACCTAAACTTACAGAGACAGGACTTGGTTAGCATGGCCAAGAACACTGTTATTCAGCTTATAGAAAAGGTATCTATCTAAATTTGGCATTTAGAGATGCAAATCCAAGCTAAGCATAGCCACGAGAAACACCACTGCTGGCTTGCACTAACTAACCTAATCACTTGCTAACATTTACTGATTACCATCACCACCACCTGCCTTCACTCAAACATGAGCCTACATCACTGTCACCATGGCATGAGGCCACACTCACCAGTGCCACCATGCAGTGTTGGGAAATAACACAGCTTCACCCTCCACAGCCCAGTTTTCTGCTGCCACCCCCCGTGCAGCCACAGAGCTTGCTCAGCACTCGGATTCCAGCACCCAGAGTGCCCAGCCACACTGCCTGTACTCCTGTTACTGCCTGAGCAGTTCCAGGAAAACAGGGGCAGATGAAGCTTTGGAGCTGCAAACAGGAGGTTGCATCCCAAAGCATCTCTCCTCAGACAGCCATGCCCTGCCCCCATGGCAAATGCCTCTCTCTCCATAGCTCTTCCAGCAAAAAGCAAAAAACACTTTTTGCCTGTCTCTGCCTGCACTGCTTTCCCACAGCACTGCTTACCTTGTGGCTCACCAGCACTCAAGACATAAAAACACCTTTTACAACAGAAATATTTCTGCCTGTATGAAATTGACCTTTCAGTTGCTGTCTCAAGAGGACAGCAGAGTTTTTAGAACAGAAATCACCACTTACTTTCTCTCATGGGTACCCAGCACCAGACCAACAGTGACAGCTCCACTCCTCTGATGGTCCACGCCTCATCTGGGGAGATTCAGGAGGTGTGTGCCAGGAAGTGACACCAGAAGGAACCCAGTGAGTGCCCTGCCAGGAGCAGGCAAATCAGTGGCCCCAGCTGGCTCAGCCTCAGCTCCTCTTTAGGACAGAGGAGCACCCCCCAACCCCAAATGTATCACTCATCTCAGAAGAGTGCTCTACTTCAGCAAGACATCAAAAAACAACTCTAAAATTACTTACAGTTTCTCTGAACTCCTCCCAGCTCAGCCAGCACATCCCCTCCCCTTTAAACCCCCTGGTCCCACAGGTGCTGCCAATCCCAGTCTGGTCCCTGGGGAATTGGCTGCAGCTGCTGCTCCCTGCCCAGTGACCCGAGCCCCCTCCCCAGCCTGGGGGGCACAGCAGCTGTGGCAGCATCCTCACTGCTTCCCCAGAACTTTCAAAGGCTGTGGCCACAGCCAAGCAGCCCTTGCACAATGTGCTGAGGCACAGGCACAGCACAAACTTGGTCTCACATCAACATTTGTCACTCCCAAATTCCCACCCATGGTATGGATGTTTCCTCCTGTGGCAGGTGCCATGAGCCTCCAGGTCATATTTAAATACTGCATTTAATATATATAAATAAGATGCTTTTACTTAAAATAACTCTGCCTACAATATGGAAAAACACCTCTCAATGCCTTGTATATAATATTTGTTACTATTGCCTTCATTTCCAAGTCTTTTCTCTCAGATCCTGATCTGCTAAAACCCACACACAGAAAATGAACCAAATCCAGGACTGAGGTCCAGAACTACATCTCCTTCATTCACTGCTTCAGGAATGGTCAAGAGGAACTTCTCTGGATTTGGGGAGCAACTCAGCCTAGTTTCCTCTGAGAAGCTCTGTTTACAGCATTCAAGTTCCCAGAATCTACTGGGAGGAAAAATGTTTCTACTGGGAAACAATATTTTTTAAACTTTTTAGTGGAAAGCTTTCGGAAGATTATCATAATTTAGTAAACTCTAAATAAGTAGTCACCAACTCAGTGCCTATATTGATGTCAATGTTAATTATTGCTACCTTAAAAATATGCCCTTGATGTAATGTTGTTGAGACCTTTAATTCAAATCTAAAATTAATATTTTAACATCAAGTAGAATAGAGATCTAAAAATGTGTTCTGTATCAAAGAGTAAATACCACAGAAAAAACTAGAATGGAGACCATAGGACTACAACTCACAAAACTAAACCCACAATCCTGTTTGAACTACACTGACACCACCTCTAGTTCATCTGATATGGAATCAAGCTACCACAGAATTACTCACAAAGCAGCTCTGGTTCATGGTGGGGCTTTTATATTTGAATTTCTTTTCAAAACTCACTCAGCTGTACTGTATTGGATGTCAGAAAGAAAATATTTTTCATAAGAAAAACCTT